>CM052714.1:72502627-72535813 GCA_028551405.1 Uromys caudimaculatus
TTTTGTACTAGAGCTTTCAGGTATGCTTTTGGATGGAGGAGTTGGAGAAGGGACTGAAGGAACTGAGGGGGTTTGCAGCCCCATGGGGAGGGAGCAACAGTGTCAACTGGCCTGACCCTCTAGAGCTCCCAGGGACTGGACCACCAACCAAAGAATACACATGGAGGGACCCATGGTGCTGACCACATATGTGGCAGAGAAGGGCCTTGTTGGCCATTAGTGGGAGGAGAGGCCCTTGGGCCTGAGGGTGTTAGATGCCCCAGTGTAGGGGAATGCCAGGGAGGGAAGACTGAAGTGGGTGGGTGAGTGAGGGAACACCCTCATAGAGGCAGGGGGAGGGGGGATGGGATACAGGGTTTCCAAAGGGGAAACCTGGAAAGGGGAAAACATTTGAAATAAAAAAACAAACAAACAAGCGAGCCCTTCCCCAGATACTCTTTGTACCAATTGCAGATTCCATTCATCCGTGCTGGCTACATCACCAGGGTCAGCCATTAGCCTTTTTACTTTTAGAGCCATGTGAAAGTCAGACAACACTGGACACTAGAGTTCTGAATTCATGATCTAAATTTGCAGTTGGCTGAATTAGAGAGACGATGCATGCCTGCATACTTTAAGAACTGTTCTAGAGAAATAAAAGACGCGTCTACCTTCCCTGTACTGGGCTCTTTTAAAATCTGAGGTAATCTACAGTTGGCTTACTCTTCTCTCTCTTCCAACTCTCAGCAACCTTGGTAGTTTCAGGGTTCAAGATGTGGTCTTTAGCTGTAGGAGTGTTTCTGTATGTGGCTGTTGACTCTGTCAGATGCTAGAGCCTATGAGCTCAGTTGAAATCCCTGCGCTAACATGCCAGGGAGGCCTCCTTTGAACTTGTGCACCGCACAGAGCTTCAAGTAGAGAGTGTTACTTGAGTCCCCAGTGCGCTTTTGAGGTGGTTCTGGTATTTATTCCTCTGCCAACACCTGTGTGGCTCTTGAGAACCAGATGGTCTTCCCTGGTGGCCCTTACACATGCTCAGCTGCTTGCCTCACTTTGCAGGACCCTTACCAAGGCACCATTGTGCTGGCCACTGTTAAAGGTGATGTGCATGACATCGGCAAGAACATAGTTGGTGTAGTGCTGGGCTGTAATAATTTCAGGTAAGTCGAGATCTCACTTCTTTCAATTCCTTCATGTTTAAAAGAGGATTGTAAATGTTTTACTGGGTGAATGGGCTGGGGTAAGGTGTGGCCATGGGTGAGGTGGGTTTTTTTGGTTTTTGTTGGTTGGTTGGTTGGTTCTACAGCTGTAAACACAGCTTTGTTGTTGTTGGTTCCTAATTATGTATCTCTTATGTATTTGTTAAGGACATAGGTATTGGGAGGTAATCTCTAGGGGTCAGGCAGCCAGGAGCCTTGTTGAGAATCTATTGGACGTTGTCTCTCTCTGGGGCTTATCAGGCTCTTCGGGGCTAGCGTGTACCATTTTCCACTCAGCAAACTGCTAGGGTTTATCTCAGGAGAGTTGGCAACATTGGCTTTCTAGGAAGACTTTGTCTTTAGTAGTCTCGCTGCCCTCTGTGTCTCTTGGTGATGGTGTTTGGGTTCTCTAAGGGACAGAACTGGCAGAATAAGCTAATATATGTCTATATATTAGTAATGGGTTTATTAGAGAGGCTAACAGACTGTGGTCCAGGTAGTGCAACAGTGATGGTTCCCTGACAGAAAGGCCAGGACCCAGTAGTTATTCAGTCAGTGAGACTGGATGCATTGGAAGTCACAGTCTGGTGCCAGGGTTCCAGGGAGGACCTAAAGAGCTACTAGGTTTCAGTCCACTCTGGAACCCTAAAGACACAGAGTGAGGGGACGCTGACAGAAGGCAAGCACTTCCTTCGTCTATGCCCTGTGTGGGCTGCCACTAAGAAAGGATGGCCAGATTTAGGGTGAATCTTCTGACCTCAAATGATCTAGATTTAGGATGGATCTCTTTTCTTTTTTTTTTTTCTGGCTTTTTGAGACAGGGTTTCTCTGTGTAGCCCTGGCTGTCCTGGAACTCACTCTGTAGACCAGGCTGGCCATGAACTCAGAATTCCACCTGCCTCTGCCTCCCAAGTGCTGGGATTAAAGGCGTGCGCCACCACTGCCCGGCTAGGGTGGATCTCTTACTTCAAATGATCTAGCCAAGAAAAATCTCTCACAACTATTCCCAGCTGCTTGGGTTTTAGATACTTGCAAGTGTAGTCAAGTTGACAACCAAGGTCAGCCGTCACAGTGATGATGAGGTAGTATTTGGGATGATATATGCAGGTAAAACCCCCTTTTGATAACTCAGCAACCAATGAATGTTCGTAACAAAGTTATTTCCAGATAAGCCAATGGTTTATAATGAGTTTACATTTTCCCCGATTCACAATATGTTTCCATGAAAGAGTCACTAATGCCTGTCCTGGTCCCAGGGTCCTGTCAGCAGTCCTTTGGAGTCATGGCTGCTTTCCACTGTGCCTTTTCTCTGGCGGAGGAGCCGGCTGGTGCTATGGCTGTTGTGTTGTTTGCCGCTGTCAGCTGGCAGTGAGCCTTCTCGGTCTCTCTAACACTTGACCCATCTCTGTCTGGAACGCTGATAGGATTCCACTCAGGAATGCAGAGGCTGGTTGTGTCAGGAGGGCAGCTTTCCCCATGGCCAGTCTTCTACCTTTCTTTCCAGCCTTTGTCATGAAGGCAGCATTCTTTCCTAGTCTTGAAAATCAGCACTGCAGTTTCCTCCACTTACTTACTTCTCATTAAAATGAACCGTCAGCCTTTGTTCTGTGGGCTCACTTACTTGCTAGTATTATTTTGACCTGTATCAACTTTAAATGAACTGACTCATTAATACTCAAAATTTCCATGGAGAAATAAGTTAGAATATTCAGAAGTATTTTTGATCAGATAATTGATTGCATGACAGTTGATTTTAGATATACTCTCTCAGCTATGGAAAAGACAGTTAAGTACCTAACCCATTTAACACTAGTAATATAAGAAAATCTGGCTGTCAGCAGAGAAAACTACTGTACATCCAGGGCAGCTAATGCTAATCTAGTCTCTCCCCAGTACCTCATAGTGTTCTGAGTAATGTAGAGGCCTTTCACTTGTCATATTTTGAAGAAAGGACTTTCAAGAATTAAAGTAAAAACGGGCTAGATGTGATGGTGCATGTATTGAACCCCATAGGTTTAAATCCCACTTAATGCAGAGGTGGGTGGATTGACATAGTTCCAGGCCAGCCTGCGCAAGCAAAGAGCAAAAGCTTCCTTTTCCATGTCCTATCATGTAGGCTGCCACCAGTAGGTGTGGCCCACATTTAGGATGGATCTTCTGACTTCAAATACCAAGATTTAGGATGGGGTGGAGGGTGAAAAGGGGGGAGCAACAGTAATAGGCCCTGTGAGTACTGCTTAACCTCAAGTGGAAGAAGAAGGGAAGAGGAGGAGGAGGAGGAGGAGGAGGAGGAGGAGGAGGAGGAGGAGGAGGAGGAGGAGGAGGAGGAGAAGGAGGAGGAGGAGGAGGGAGAAGGAAGAAGGAAGAAGAAAAAGAAAAAAGAAGAGACTCATAGCTGGGTGCTGGACTGGTAGGATGCTTCCATCTAGTGGTAGATGTGTGAATTGCGGGGCCAGCAGTCTGGAAGTGACAGCATTTGTACCCTTCCTTTCCCCTTTCCCTGCCTCCACCTCTTCTATTTTTAGTTAACAAGGAATATATATTCCTAAGTTACATACTTACAAAGTGAAGTATGACATTAAAACACATGTATACATTGTATACTGATGTAGCATTTCTTGTCATATGCATTCTTACTGAAGAGGAGGACTCTCTTCTCCGTTCTTCGTAATGCACAGTAGGTTGTGTACAGAGTACCTGCACTGCCTCGGAGCGTGAGAGCACATTCCTTCTGCACCCAGCTCCTTCCTCCCTTCCTCCTCACCCTTTTGCCTCTGTAAACCACTCTTCAACTTTCGCTACTTCAAGCTCAACTCTCACAGGTTTTTCACTGGGGGGGGGGGGTAGATATCATATTTCTGTGTCTGGATTGTTTTACTTAACATAATGATCACCAGATCCATTTATTTTCCTGCAAATGATAAGAGTTTATTATTTTTATGGCTGAGTAGTATTTTATTCCATGTGAATATTGCATTTTCTTTACCTATTTATCCACTGATGGAGGCTTAAGTCATCTTGGGTATATATGCACAGTTTAATTTTCTTTGTGATTTTTTTCTGAAGAGGAAAATAACTATTTTTATTTCTTTGTTTTCTAAATTCTTTATAATTTAAAATAGTACTGGATACCATTTAGTAACTCATAGTTTGTAATCCCAAGTACAATGTATACCTAAAGCGCCCTCTCTCTCTCTCTCTCTCTCTCTCTCTCTCTCTCTCTCTAAAACAATATGTATATGTGTATACATACACTAGTGCTTGTGGAAGTCAGGTGACAACTTGCTCGGGAGCTGGTTATGGCCACCATCCAAGTTCCAGGAATTCAACTCATGATGCCAGGCTTGGTGGCAAATACCTTCCCCACAGCGCCATCTTACCAGCTTTTAGAGCTCTGTTCTAAGCACTGAGGAAGAACGATGTAGAATTAACACTTTCCACAACTTTCTTCCCACCTCTTCACTTTCTTTTTTCCACATAGGGTCTTACTGTGTAGTCCAGGGTGGCTTTGAACTTGAGACATGGGGTATTTACCACTTACAGTGAGCAAGGGGTAGTGAAGGACACAGGTGAGTGGGAGAGCACGTAGAAGTGAGGGGGTGAGGGAGGGATGGAAACATGTCGATTTTTAGACGGTTATGGCCCTGAACCATCATGGTTTCGGATCTGCCTTGGTCTCTCTTCCCTACATCTAACTGATAATGCTATTTATTTGTTTATTTTTGAAAATGTAGCTCCAGTATCCCCTGAGATGCTTCTAGTTGTTATTTGGTTTTAACGATCTCTGTGGCACACTGGAAATGCCTCAACTGTACCACTTGTCATGCAGGACTCTAACTCAGCTTCTGTTTCTCAAGTGTGCCACGGCATTCATCTGTATGCCCTTGAAGATGCCGTGGGGCAGCCTTGGTGCCGGATTGGTACTCAGGACTGGAAGTGTGAGGCCCTAAACTTACTACGTGTAGAAAATTACAAATATTTCAGTCATTTCCTAGCAAGGCTTATTGAAAGCAGGCTAAGAGGTTGCAGGTTGACGTTGCTTCCCAGTCCCTGCTCACTGTCCGCAGTCTACCTCACTGACCACTGCTTGTCACCCTTGTTCTGGTTCCTTCTTTCCCGAGTACCCTCAACACAGGGATCTCTCCAAGCTCAGCCTGTGGGCTTCTCTTTTATCTAGAATGGTGCTTCTTAACTTCCCTGCCCCTTCTCATTGGGCATCTTGAGACTTCGTCTGGAAGAGGGAAGGTCCTGCGTGTCTAGGGAGTTGTCTGGCAGCATTAGTGGAATGCCCCGGTAGTTAGGCCCACCAACCACATCATCTACCCAGGGTCTTGACTGTATAATGTACCATTGGTGACCCCGGTGTCCTCGTGCAGATCTCTCCTCCTAGGCTTCAGACTTACATGTTCATGTTAAGTGCCTAAAGGGTTCCATTTAGATTGAAATAGAACTGGTTGCCATCATCTTAAGACCATCTCCCCAACTCACCCGTTTCCAAACACTGTCACCCCTGGGTGTTGTTCCTCTTACAGTGTTTACAGGGTCTGACCAGCTCGCCACCTGTACTGCTTCTGTACTAGGCCAGACCAGTGCTGTTTGATGTCTGGATCTGTGTAGCAACCTACCAGTCTCTGCCTTTTCCCTGAACAGAAGTGAATCTGTTTGACTAGAATGAATCTTACCCCTCCATTTAACCCCTGCAGTGACTTCTCTTATCATGATAGCTCATAGGCCTTGCCCTGGTCTACGACTTTTTTCAGGTGTAGTCTGAGAGCTGCCAGGATCCTGTTCTGTCAGTGAAATCACAATCTCTTGAGAAATACAGACCAATTTTCAGTTGGGCTCAGTTGAAATGTTTCATTGTGTGACGGTGGGCCTTGAGGCTGAGGTTAGAGAAGCCCCTCTGCTGCTTTGCTTGTAGTGTGTAGTCTCTGGCCTCTTCCCACAGCCTTCTTTCCTGTTTCTGTTTAACTACAGCAATCACCATGGTTTTTCTCATGCATGTAAGTCGTGCCTGAAAGCAACAAGATAAAGCAGGAGAGAACAGTGAGAGCAAGATAACTGTCATTGTCCTGATGATTTTTAATCACATTTAAGAACATATACAAGGCTGGAGAGACGGTTCAGCCATTAAAAGCTAGGCTCACAACAAAAATGTCAAAAACATAATATAGTGTTGTAAAGGATCAGCTTTGAGGTGCATACCTTTTTTGTCTTGACTTAAAAGCTGTTTGCTCCTTTGCCTAGTTTTATATTCAGCACTGTATACTTATGTCGCCGTCCAGCGGCCTACGGTTGGACAGGGTTTACCTGAAAGAGGGGGGCTGCAAATGAAAAGAAAGAAGCATGAAGCCAAGCCAAAGTTCTGATCAAGGCTCCAAGTTTAATAATAAGCTTTGCATATATAAAGGGAAGCCCACAGAACCCATCCCTGCTTCAGCTGGGGCGTGTTGTCCAGGAAGGTCAGCACAGCGGCCAAAACAGCTCTGTTCCCATGGGAACTTGCAGCTGCAGCCAGGCAGCTGTCTCTGTCCGGATTGATAAGACCTGTGGTGATAGATGGTCAAGGTCTGCTTAGCCTGCTCAAGGCCGGGAAGGTTACATACTTATCATCTTAAACAAAAGATCTTTAGTTACTAGATGTTCTTCAGTATGCTTAAAAAATACAAGTAACGGCAGAGGATATCTGTCACCACCTCCAGCATCTGTTTGCTATGGTTCATCCTAACAGAGCCTGGTATACTTTTTGTCAACTTGAAATTGTCTCACTTTTTCTGGCGGGTTCCATAGTGTTAGTTAATTCAAAAACAAAACAAACTTCTTGTAAAAAGGAATATGGGAACAAGATGCAAATCCTTTCGTATAAGAGGTCATGCAATAAGAATGTCAGGCAGGCCGCTTCCCCCCTTGGGGTTCAGCACTTACTGTGACAACTGGTGGGGTGTTCTAGGGATATTCATTTTAGACAGGGGTGTCACTGTGTTGCTTTGAAGCAGGATCCCGGAACTGGCTAAGTCCAGGCTGGCTTCCACTCATGGCCATCCTTTTGCCTTAGCTTTTTGAGTTCTGGGACGAACCATCACACCTGTCAGGTTTTGTTTGTTTGTTTGTTTGTTTGTTTTGTTTTAAGAACAAAATTTGACAAATAAATGAAAAATACACGCTTCAATTTTTAAGCCATTTAACAGATATGATAAGGTTAAGTTAAAAAAATATATAATGGCAACTCTCTCAGCGTAACATGGAAGAGTTAAAGGTAGAACATCTCCAGAATGTTCCTCGTTTCTACGAGTTTTAGGATAGGTACTGCTCTGAAATTCTTCGGCATTATTCTCTTCCCTGACTTTTTTTAAGAGTTATTATTTTTACTTATATGTATGTGTTTGGCTGACCTTGGAGACCAGAAGAGGGCATTACATTCCCTGGAGCTGAAGTTATAGGGGTTTTGAGTCACATTATGGTGCTGGAATTTGAACTACGATCCTCTGCAAGAGTAGCTGAACCATTTCTCTAGACCTTGTTTCCGTTTTGTCTCAGGGCTTGCCCTCCAACTCGTGTGCTCACCCAGAGGGGTCTTTCTATTTGAGCCTTGCTGACCTCTCTTGCCATGTCTCTGAGTCATACTTTCTCTTTCTTCCTTTGCCTTAATTACAAGTTCTGCCCAGCAGCTGCTCTGCAGGTGCAGGGACTAGCTTTTCCCGTTGGTCCTCCCTACTGGCTCCCACCTGCACATTTTTTGACCTGAATAGATAATATTGTAGTGGATTTTGTATTAGTTTCTGATTCATTTCCCAACTCTACTGCCAGTTAACTGAGTGATGCGAACTTGCTTTATCTGATCCCCCTTTTCACTAAAATGGGTCTGGAGGAGTATTTGTGAGTAGTACTTGTGACACAGAGTTGAGGTGAGGGTTTAGAGCGTACTCAGCAATCACAGCATGGTGGAAACCACCCAGGTATCTGTCCATAGATGAACGGGGAAACGAATGCACTTGGTACATCAACGCTGTCACTGTAAGAAAGGTTTATTTTGACTTATAATTTTAGAAATTTCAACCCCTTGTTGGCTCTGTTGTTTTTGGTCCTGGGGCAACACAGCACATCATGGTGAGAAATGTCAGGTAGAAGCCTCATGATACCTGTGAAAAAGAGGGGTCCTGCTCAAAGCATAGGCATAACAGTAAATAAAATACCTTCCTGGAGAACAAGCCTTCAGAACACTGGCCTTTAGAGGGACAGTTCAGATCTAAACTATAGCATGTAGTGTATTCATACAATAGAATATTATTCTCCCTTAAAAAAAACTAACGTGGATGACCCTTGATAGTGTGGTTTCAGTTTACATGAGAGCAGCATTTGGTGGCTGAAATTAAAATGTTTAGTTCAGCTTTGTCTCTCATGGGCTCTTGTTAATTTTCTCACATCTCATTTCTTGCCTCAGAGTTATTGATTTAGGAGTCATGACTCCCTGTGATAAGATACTGCAAGCTGCTCTGGACCACAAAGCAGGTACTGTGCCACAGTCCTCTGGGCAGAGCATTTGGCATGGCATCACTCTCCTGAGAGTCTGTCCTGGGGAAGGGGGAAGCCCAGCCCTTGGGTCTGAGGGACACTGAGCAGCAGGCTGCAGTGCAGGCTGCTGGGGCTTGAAGCATCTGTGGGGCTCCTCTTAGCTCTAGAGGTACAGTGGGCCAGCTTCTTAGAGGAGGAGTTGTATAGTTGTTTTTATGGTCAAGCCTGAGATAATTATGAACTAGAGGTGATTTTTATTGTGTGGCTTCCTAAATATGTTACAAATATGTTTCTACAAATTTAAGTTACACTTTTTTACTACCCAAAGCAAATGATAAATTCCTAGAATTAGAAATTGACTTAAGGTTTTCTGATCATTTTTAAAAGTGTCTTACTTCATTTTCTCTCTTTTTCATTCTCACTGGCCAATTTTTCTTTCTCTTTTGACAATAGACATAATTGGCTTGTCAGGACTCATCACTCCATCCTTGGATGAAATGATTTTTGTTGCCAAGGAAATGGAGAGGTTGGCTATAAAGATCCCATTGTTGATAGGAGGAGCAACCACTTCCAGGTAAGTCGGCACGAAGAGCTTATGCTCACTTTAGATTCTCTTACATGCCAGTGTTTTGAGACAGTGGTGCAGTTTGTTCCTGTTCTCCCTTTGCTTCGCATACTGTCGCTTCTGGAGTCTTCTGCACACCGGGAAACTCCCCTGTGATTCTCCCCCCTCGCCCTGCTTTGGAGTCTGTCTTCTTGCAGTTCTCTTTTCTTTAATCGTCTCATCTCCCAGGCAGCTCCTAAGAATTAGAGTGTAAGCAGGAGTCTGGCCAAGTAATTCTAAGTTCCCGTGAAGATGTCAAGCCTTGTAAGAGTTTGGAGCTAGAGTAATAACAATGAGGAAATCGGTGGAGGGACTGCTCCTGAGAGGAGGGCTTGGGGACCCATTAGGAGAAAAGGTAAAGAGGAGGACGTCCACCCTGACTCACATAGGCAGAGTTAACTGGAGCTCTTCCTGGGATCATGGTCTGGTGAGAGACCCTAGGCTTTTGTAGCATTCTTACATCATAGATACTTGATGGTTGGCAGGGTGGTCCCACAGTGTGAAGTTTGTTGGTTTGTTTTGTTTTTGTTTTTGTTTTTTTAGTGTAAAAATGAAAGTCTAGCCTGGTCATAAGATTCTGGAACTCCTCAGAGAGTCAGACTTATTTTTAGGAATGGGCTTGTGTGATTGTGGGGTTGGAAGATCTGGGATCTGTAGGCTGGAGAATCGGCAAGGGCTGCTGTGGCTGGCCCACGTCTTAGGGCAGTCTTCAGGCAGAAGTTCTTTGTACAGAAATCAGCAGTTAATGAGACTGCTTAATATTTTTCTGAAATTTTTTAGCTGATTGCTGAAGTTAATCACATTATAGAGGATAATCTACTGAGTCTACAGATTTAAGTATTTATTACATCTAAAAAATATCCTTAGAGCAACATTTGGACTGCGTGCAGTACCAAACTGCGTAGTGTGGCATAGCCCAGCTCACTCACAGAATTAGCCATCACATTATTTGTAGTGTGAGTGGAGAGCTCCCACTTTTCATACTTTTCATACTGCGGTGACTTTACAGGTCAGCCACTTTGGCTGATGTTAGAAAACGAGTCCTTTCCCACCAGGGGCTTGCTCACTAGCATAGTGGCAGAGGTATTCCGACAGGGTCTGATGGAACACCGATAAAGAGGATTTGAGCGTGTTTTCTTTTGGTACTAGAATCTGTACCTAGGGCCTTGTGCTTGCTAGGGAAGATCTCTCTCACTGGCTACACTATGTCCCCAGCCCACTCTTAAAGTCTTTTCTGTTTTACTTTGAGACAGGGTCTCACTAAATTGTATAGTCTTGAACTCTGGCCTTGAATTTGCAGTCTTCTGTCTCAACTTCCAAGTAACTGGATGAACGGTCTGAACCACCAGGCCTGGTCGATAACTTGGGCTTTATGAAATTATCTTGGTCTTTTGCTAAGTGTGGGAAGTGGCAAGAGGACCTATGGATTGTTGTCAAAGTAAAGACTTTAAAAAGTTGTGATTATGTAATACAACAAGTTTCTATATTAGGAGTTGTGTACCTGGGACCTTGGATTCATGATTAAAATATTTTTATATCACAGTTAGCTTCATTAAGATCAGAAATTTGCTATGAGGTCCTTTTTATTATAAGAGCCACCAGACAAAAGAAAAAAAGCCCTCCTGAGGCCCTGGTGGCTTCTCCTCAGGTAATTACGACTTCAGCAGGGCCTAATTCTTCCTTTTGCGAGATGACAGCTCAGGATTTGTATGGTTTCAGGAGACAGGTTTCTGAGGGTGATAAGGTATGACTTTTCCAGCAGTATCATGAACCAGACCTGTGCTTCTGAGACATTTGAGTACAGGGTATGACTGTCCAGTGAAGGTTAGGGGGCAGAGATGGGTGGGAATACACTTAGAGTGTCTCTTTTAAGCCTGTATTTAGTTTATTGTATTTAAGCCTGTATAAACCAATTGTTATTCTATCTGCAGTATGGGTCATGTGGTATCACAAAAGGAAATCTGGCCTTGTTATGGGCAGAACTTCACAAGGGTATATATTCTGAAAGTCAGCTGTTAAATTCAACTAATGTATAGCCAATTACTACAAAGTAGGTTTTGCAATTACCTTTTTTTTTTTTTTTTTGAAAATTTAACAAAGTCACGTTGCTCTACCATAGAGATAATTTTTTTCTGAGTGTGTGTGTGTGTGTATGTGTGTGTCTGTGTGTGTGTGTGTGTAACTGCTCAGAAGTAAGGTAAGTAATTTTATCTTCCTGTTTATACTGACTGTAAGCTTTCCATAGGGAAGCTTAGAATTTTAGGTGCTATTCTTACTTCTTGATTTCTCCATCTTTATTTTTTTTCTACTTTTAAAAAATGTAGGGGCGGGGAAGAAGGAGGGGTGTCAGAGGACAACCTTGTGGAGTTGGTTTTCTTGGGCGGCATGCCTATGCTATGGTGCGCATGTAGAGGTCAGACAGCTTGGAGAACAAGGGTTTCTCCTTGTGCTCCAGAGGACTGAATTTATGTGCCAGTGCTTGGCCCAGGTGCCTTTAGTTTCCGGGGATTGCATTTAGGTTGTCAGGGTTGTACAGTAAGCACATTTACTGGCTGAGCCATCTCACCAGGCTTGTTAAAGCACTAGCCGTGCATTGTTTACATAAAAATACTTTAATTCTAGACTAGGTCATCATATGAAGTAAAAGATTATAATACACTTTGGCTGAGGGAAAGAGTATGAAAATACCTGATTTGGGAGAAGGAGAGCGCAGGAAATCACGGTGGGAACTTCTGTAAGCCATGTGTCTTCATCATCTTCACTGGCGGGAGGCTGTGTGTGTTTCCAGTTCTCACTTTGGTTTCGTATATTTTTTAATGAAATTGTCTATACATTGCCTACATTATTGCTCTAAGCACCTCACAATCAGAACGATATGTTTAACATGTTTAATGTGATATTTAAAAATTAAAGGTTGTTCTTCCTAGAATGTATATGTTAAAGTTTGACAGTGGAAACTTGGGGCTGAGCAAATGTTAGTATCAAATATTGTGTTACTTCTGTGCTTTCATTAATTGATTCACTTTTGTGATACTTGGGATTGATTGAACCTAGAGTTTCTACATTGTAGCAAGAGTTTTACTGCTCAGCTATGTCCCTAGTCTCTTTCTGTTTTATTTTTTGTAGAATTACAGGTCTGGAGTTTCTTTTTGCAATTAGAAGGTAGGGTTGAGGCCAGTGATATAACTGTCTCTCTCAAAGAGGAGGCAGCAGTCCGATCTGTGTCCTGTGTCTTCTGCCTGGTTCCTGCTTCCCCAGCGTGCTGGCTGGTCTCCCAGCTCATTTGGGGGGAGATCCTTGACCTTGATGACAGTAGGGTGTGACTGCCACCTCCCTCTGCTCCAGCAGACCTGGGCTGGGACTCATTCCTTGTTGGCAGATAATTATAAACAAACCTTTCTCATTCTGTCAGGCTCCCTTGGAACCTAGGCCTATCAGAATTCATATCATTTCACCCTGTTTTTCCATCTCAGGGTGGGAAAAGTCATTCTTATTTCTAGTGGAAATGTGAAGTTCAGTGCTTGTACCTTGAGGTCTCTCTTGAAAGCACTGTAGAAACATATTATCTCTAACAGTTCTGGACAGGAGTTGTCTGAGCAAGGAGCTGTCAGCACTGATGGATATGCTTTTCTTCTTGACCCTTATTTTCAGAACCCACACAGCAGTTAAAATAGCACCACGATACAGTGCGCCTGTGATCCATGTCCTAGATGCATCCAAGAGTGTGGTGGTGGTGAGTATGGGGGCCTTCCTTTTATTATAAATGTGCTGTAAAGAGAGAGCAAAGAAAGCATTAAGAGCTAAGGTTTCTTCCAAGATCCATTTTGTTTTGGCCAGTTTTACTAAAGAAGTGTGCAAGAGCAGGCTAGAGTTGATGGTGTGCCGCTGCAGTGCTCGCCTTGCTGGAAGGAAGCCCTGTTAGCACATCTTGTGCTTTCAAGCATGCTGACAGATGTGAGCAGCAGCTGAAGGATGGCACCGAGACAGACGCCTTGCACTTGGACATCTGACCAGGGTGACAGATGCCTTTAATCTACAAATATGAGAAGATGTCTTTGACTAGTGCTAGAATTAACTGGAATATAGGATTTTTAAAGTGACCTTGTTTTTGGATAGGGCCAGAAATCAGAACAGTCACCAGATATTCAAAACCCAGAGTAATAGGTATTTTCTTAATAAACTTAACAAAAACCTTGCCCAGGTGTGTTTCCCTTGTCCTCTAGTTAATCCTGATTGTCATTCTCGTGTGTTTGCTGAATAATAGACTATGACAGCTGGGAGACATCTGAGAGACCACATGGTCCTTCAGGTTCCAAGTTCTTCACCTAGAAACTCAGTGTAAGATAGAAAAGAGCTAAGCAGCCCCTCTGTCCTTAATCACACTTGTAATTTTCAATAAAAAAGCATGATTTGACAACAACAGAAATTTCTGAAGGAGAAGAGATCTCCTGAAGGACCTGGGAATCTGGGAGACTCTAGGAACATCATGCAGACTGGATGACAGTGAGCACAGTTTCTGAGCTATCTTCTGAAAGGACAAATTTCAGATCTGCATATTTATTTAAATGGAGTTTATACAGTAATCACTATTATACTGAGTTGAGTAGATCACAAGGTTTCTCTGGGGCTGGGTGGTCATGGTAGTGCAGTGTCACAGTGTGTATGTAGGTTAGAGACAACTTGTAGGAACTCGCTCTCGTCTTCTCCCATGGGTCCTAGGGATTAAAGTGAGGTCACCAAGCCTGGCAGCAAGCATCTTTGTCTGCTGACCCTCCTCCCTGACCTCAGTGGTGTCTGTCTTTCTTTGCTGCCTCACGGTTGTTGGATTTTATCTTGCATTTCAGTGTTCTCAGCTGTTAGATGAAGATCTGAAAGATGACTACTTTGAAGAAGTACTGGAAGAGTATGAAGAGATTAGACAGAACCACTATGAGACTCTCAAAGTAGGTGACAAAAGCAGGTCTTGCTCATTTCACATCACAGTGATCAGTGGTTTTTCCTGGGCTTTATTGACTGTTTTGAGAAGTTCTTTGAGAGAGGCCTATTTCCTAGTTCAGATCTGAGTTCTTTGGAATCTAAATTCCTGATTGGGTTTTTTGTTGTTGTTATTGTTGTGTTGTTTTGTTTTTGGTTGTTCTAATAAATTTTAAGTAGGGTATGGACCTACCTACTTATAATCCCAGCACTTAGGTTCAAGAGGATTGTGAGTTTGAAGCCAGCCTGGGCTACGTACCAATACTATGTCTCAAAACACTTGAGAATTTTTTTTTTCTGTATTGAGCCAAACATTCTGGGTCCTCAGCAGGTGTTAGGTCCAATGCCAAACACCAGGCCTATGAGAACGAGTAAAGCATGAGCTTATTGACATCCCAAAAATATGAGCTAGATCATTTCAAAATGGGAGTCTTAGACTCACTTTTGAGGGGAAATTGGAAGAAAATAGAGCATTAACCAGGCACTCACAAACCTCTCCTCTCCTTACTGGTCCAAACTTCTCTGCCATTCAGAATAATGTGCCAGGAGTGGTCCCTTCTAGGCTTATGTCTTTGTGGGGGCATTAGCAGAGTTGTTAGGAATGTCAGTGAGAGAGGCAGCAGCAGCCCCAGGTGTTGCTGACGCCTTCTTCCCACTCTCCTTTCATTTGTCTACTGCTGACAGTTCCTTGGGTCTACCCTGGTCTGGTCCTCAGGGTAGTTATGGTGGGGTAGCTACTCCAAGACTGCTTGTGTCCTGAAAGAACTGGTTGGGGCTGCAGGGTCAGACTTAGAACCAGAAGGTGAAGCTAGCAAACACAGGTCACTCTTTACTGTCTCCTATTCTAGTGGCAGCGGGAAACCATCGTGGATGGGAAAGGATAGGGATTTCCCTTTGAAAGGGTTTGGTTTCGTTCATTTGGTTATTTGTCTTGTTTGCAAAAACTTCTCTATCAGCTTTGTTGGTTATGTTTTCACTGTAGAGCTAGAAAAGCTAAGAGATTCTGACTAAATAACTATTTTCTTCAACAGGAGAGAAAATACTTACCCCTAAGTCAAGCCAGAAAACATGGTTTCCACATTGATTGGCTGTCTGAACCTCACCCAGGTCTGTGGCTGCTGCTGGACACAGCTAAGTGTGATAACTCACAGTGTCTAGGACGTGTTGCAGTACTTGGCTACAAAGGAACTCGCAGTGAGAAGTTCTCAGTTGTGTGTAATATGAGCCACTCTATGATGGAAAAGGAAGGAGATAGGAAGACCTACTGAGTGCCGTACACTGTTGTGAGATGGATTCATCATAGTTTACTGAGTCCTTTGGATGACTCTGTAACAAGCATTTTACTGAAGAAACTGGCATTTCAGATAATGACTGGAATGATTGCCAGGATTCTGTGTCGGGTTTGTCAGGTTTATCTTCTGTAGCCTGTGCAGTGCTTGAGTGGGCCTCCCAAACTGACCTGAGTTGCATGTAGGCCAAAGACTGACTTGGAATGTCTGAAATATAAAATAGTTTTGCACTTACATGTCTTGAAACACTCTGCAGCAAAGCTGGATCCCTTTTCGCTTTCTTGTTCTGTCTCTGGATGCTTCCCTTTTAATTGCTGTTATGTGATTTTTTCTGTTTTATTTCTAGCTACTTTTCTTACTTCACATAGGTGTTCACAAGGGAATAATATGCGTAAGATGTTTTGACAGGCTCAGAGAGACATGAGATACAAATGCAAAACCAAGACAGGGTGAAAGGGGGTTCTGTTAGCGGAATCTGTATTTTCAAGGTAATGTCTGAAATCAGCTTTCAGTGCTCATGACATCTGTGCTCTACACACGCTCAGCAGAGTTGAGAGATTAAATTGGAAATGTAGGTGTGCTTAGTTCTGACTTCATCCCTGCTGGGCTCAGTGTGGTAGTGGAAAGAGTACCAGATTGGGGTGGGAGGCCCGGGTGCTTGCCCCTACTTGGCTCCTGGCTCTGATTCACTGTGTGACCTTGAGTGTCTGTTTTCTACATTTGACAAGCTCTGATGTGTAAAGGGGGATTACTTTATGGAAATGTTGAAAGGGTAAAATTACAAACTAATGTGAAAACCTTTGAAGAAATAGAAATTACTATAGCAGAGTCCATGCTGTGGTTCTTTATTCATTGCTTATCTTTTACTCTAAAAATTAGTCTAGAGGCATCAGGGCAAGTTGTGGATCCAAAATATATTTTGCTAGAAGTGATCCTGAGAAGTGCTGTGGTGCCTGGTAGTGGTGGAGATACTTTTTGGGTTGCCTTTTTAACCCATATCATGCATCACTAGGCTCTGTTTGCCCTACTGCCTAAAGGATACGGGGTCCTAAGGTATGACCTTCCCATGGTTTGAAGATATCCCAGTTGTCTTCAGGGAGCTGTAGGAAGTGAGACCCGTGAGAAAGAGCTTTGTCTCCAGGCCTTGGGATGTAGAGCCTGAAGCAACCCTAGGATTCTGGGCATGAAGCTTGATCAAGAGTAGCCCTGTCCTCAGCAACTCCACAACTGCAGGTCACTGCCTGCCTCTAATAAGAGGCCTCTTTAGTCTGGGATGTCAGTGGTCTCTCTTCAGTTTCTCTCCTAAGAGGACTATACAGCCTTTGTTAACAAACAAAGCTGAACGATGGTGGTTAAAAAGAGGGCAGAACAGAAGAGGGAAGAGTCACTGCGGTGCAGGAAGGCAGAGATTCCAGTTAAGAGCTCCTCTGCTCTTCCCTTGCTTCCTTAGAGGCCGGTGTTCTTCAGAGCAGCTGCTAACAGTGGAACAGCCAGTCCTCAGATCCCTAGTCACAGGGGAACATGGACACTCAGAGTTGGCAGTAGCACTGGTACCTTGGCCTCTGGCCTAGTATTCATGTGGCATTGTGTCCTTGGTGTCCTGAAATGGCTGGAGCACAGTCTGCCTACAGAGGCCCCAGAATTATGTATGTTATGATATGTTTCAGACTTGGATGTAAAGGACAGTTTCTGAACACCCCTCTATTTCCATTACCCAGTCTAAGAAATAACCTATGACTTCCTTTTTTTAAGAATCAGGTATTTATTCTTAGTGGCAGTCCTGTATTTGTCCCTCCCCTGCAGAGTAGCCACAGTTTGGAGTTTGGGACCTCATTTCAGTACATGTCCCTACACTACACTCTGTGTGTGTGTGTGTGTGTCTGTGTGTGTGTGTGTCTGTGTGTCTGTGTGTGTCTGTGTGTGTCTGTGTGTCTGTGTGTGTCTGTGTGACAGAGAGAGAGAGAGGGAGGGAGGGAGGGAAGGAAGGAGGGAGGGAGGGGAGGGGAGGGGAGGGGAGGGAGAGACTATGCAGGCAAGGCTTTTGGCTCATGTTTGTAAACCTCATCTGAGTAGTGTACCACACATGCCCTTCTGCAGTGGTCTTTAACACTCTGGCCATCTGTATACGCAGGGATGAACTCAAGGCTTCCTTTATTCTTGGACATGGTGGGGCTAGAAGGGTCGAGGGAAGTTTCCAGCAGTCAGTCAGCTGCATGGGAAAATTCCTTCTCCATAGTAACTTAAAAGTTCTGCTCTTGGTAAGACAACTCCTACGGGTGACAGAAGGGAAGCAGGTGTAGGAGTAAGCTGCAGAGTGAGGAGCAGGGAAGGACACCTCTGAATGTCAGTGTGAGTGCTCTCCCAGCTGGTGTCCTGTTGACAGCTGTGCTTCTTTCCTCTAGTGAAGCCCACCTTTATTGGGACCCAGGTCTTTGAAGACTACAACCTGCAAAAGCTGGTGGACTACATTGACTGGAAGCCTTTCTTTGACGTCTGGCAGCTCTGGGGCAAGTACCCGAATCGAGGATTCCCCAAGATATTTAATGACAAAACAGTAGGTTAGTAAGTCCTTCCTGCCTGCCTGCTACTCACATGTGGTACTGGGACTCTGAGTGGTCTGAGAGGGCGCACTAAGGTGCAGTTCATACAGGATAAAGCCGCTTTCACACGAACATTTCATTGTCTGCTTGCCCTTATTATGTCAGGTAAATTTACCCTTCTATTAACATATTCTTTAAATAAATGTACTTACTGACATCAGTTACACACTGGTCTCTGCTTGGCAGAGAGGCAAACAAAAAAGGCAATATCCTATGGTTTAGTGCCTGACTTGCTGCTGGACTCTTGCTATGGGCTCAGCCTGGGATCCCACTCACATAAGAAGAGGGGCTAGAATTCCGACAGGTGATTAGAGTGGGTTTCCTGGAGGTGGTGGCACTTGAAACGTTATTGAAGATTCCATGAAGATTGTTGAGGCTGGGTATAGGGATAGGAACCAGAAAAAAAGGCTGTTTCAGAGAAGGAAAGTGAGAAGCTTTGGACACGAGTGCCTATGTGGGAAATTGCAGATTTCACTGTACCCAGAACATTCAAGGAAGAAGAGAGACTTGATGTGAGAAAGTAGCAAAGTGAATACATCAGTAAATTGTTCCCCTCAGTTGTCATGGGTAGCTCACCCTCACCCAAGACCTAGAGACATGGAATTACAGCATGTAGAGGCTAGCGCAGAGCAGCATGGGAGGAGGAGTCCTGATGAACCGTGAGATTTGGTGGAGAGACCTGGAAGCCAGACACTTGTCAGAGGGTCTTGGGCATGTTAGGATGCTGAGACCCGAGTACTTACAGGCAATGGGAGGACTGGGGGGCACTTCTTACTGTACTGTCCTTGTGCCACAGGCAAGCAGTGAAGGGACTGTGGGACTGCACTTCACGCAGCTAGGGCAGCACAGTGTTGCCCACTGAGAGCTAAGGGGAACTGAAGGAGGGTGTCCCAGGCACCAGGTAGGAGGGTGCCTACCATTGCAGGTGCTGAAATCTTCCAGGTGCAGCACCAACACCATGGAAGAGGATTTGGGCCACATGACACTGTTCAGCCTGTCTCATCCCCAAATGTCACTGTGGAGCTAATGGGGTTGTATGTGGAATAGCAGTTCTTGCCCTTTTTCTGATGAGAGGTGCCATGGATTTAGCTTTTGGATTCTACTAGATGGGAAAATATAAACACATTGAGCTAGAGGAGGAGCACTCTGGGGGTTCATTTCATGGACCCACTATCTACTCTGTACTCTGCTTCAGGCTGTGCCCATGGCAAACCCGACAGTCTTTGTGGGGAAGGAGAAACGGCAGTGTTTTAAAAAGAATTGTTATTTGCAGATTACTATTAGCATCTTTAAGTCAATTCTTATTATATATTTTTAATAGGCGAAGAAGCCAGGAAAGTATATGACGATGCTCAGAATATGCTGAACATATTGATTAGTCAAAAGAAACTCCAGGCCAGGGGTGTGGTTGGATTCTGGCCAGCACAGAGTGTCCAAGATGACATCCACCTGTATGCAGAGGGAGTGGTGCCCCAGGCTGCTGAGCCCATAGCCACCTTCTATGGACTGAGGCAGCAGGTATGCAGTGTGTGTGGACAGTGAGTGTACTGCTTTGACTTTCAGGTTTGGAAACTACACTAAGTGTCAGTGGGAATTAAATAAGAAATCGGAGCCTTTCATTTATCTACCATTTCATCTAAACAGCCCTCCATAGGCCTAAGTCTTAGGCATTTGTGAGGGTGGCGAGAAGACACTGACAGAGGTGTAGGTGCTGACTGTAGTGTCTGCAGAGTACTGCTAGCCCAGCTGCCTACCTACGCTCATGCTCTCAGTCTTTCAGTCTCTTAGCTCTTGAAACTGGGGAGCTAATTGTTATCCAACAATTGCTTTTCATCAAGTATGCTTTTAAAGACTGATACGTGGCTTACTGTCTCAAATATCCACTAAAGAGGGTGTGGGATAGCCATAGCGTAACTGGCATAGTGCTGTTGTCAGGCAGTTTATGTCTGTTTCCCAGAGGACAGAACATGGGCAGAGGAAGCTGGCACCCAGTGAGCGTTGTATGCAGAGGCAAGCACAGTTAGTGCACCCCGGCTCTACTTCTCTTTGTAACCTGTCTCCGCAGTGCACAGCTTCTGTTTTTTGTTTTTGCCTCACCTTTAAAAATGCAGGCACCATGCAAGGACTTTAGCTGCTATAGACACAATTGTCTCAGTCAAGAAGTGGAGCTAGAATTTAATAATTTGCAGTAAGTTACTTTTTTTAGTTTTACTAATATTTTTAGTAATTTAAAATTGGTAATATTGCCTTTTATCATAATGCAGTTCATAATGAGAGGGTTTTAGTAGTAACATCGGAGGGGATTCTTAAATGTGGGCCTTAATACCATAGGAGTTATGGGAGAACAATTAAAGCTTTACTGTGTGTGCTCAGGTGCAGACTCCACAGGGTAGAGCAGGCAGCCGCGGTGCTGAACTCTGGCCCTGCTGGGGAATCAGGAACTTTTCTTTGACTGGTAGCAAAGGCCAGAAACCTCTGCTGGGCCTATTCTTTCATCTCCAGTCCTTGGTTTTCCTCTGCTGTCTTTTCACTTTCAGAATGAACTAATACTGTTGTGTCGGGGAAGTCTGGACATGCTCTCTAAGGGCATTTGCCACAATGGATTCTCAGTTCACCCTTTTAGTAGTCCCTAGGGTGGACACATAGTGCCTGCTTGGATAGGCACTGAAAAATTGTAGCTGAGCACCTCATTATTCTGGGTGGGAGCCTTTTGTTCAGAGTAGCTCTGAATGCCATCTCTTCTATCGCACAGTAGGACCAGTGACCTGTCTGTCTTGTGCTGCAGAGTAGTTTTGTGTCCCTCTCTTGCTTTTTAATTTTATTTTTCAAGTCATAGAATAGTAGAGTACCACTGGAAAATGGACTCTCCATTCACCTCTGTCCCTGAGCTCTGAGATACTTCTGTGTGTTTTTATCAGTTGTATTCTGACCTGCAGCCACTTGCTCATTCTCTGCCCAGAGTCAGGCTACATTTGCTCTCATGTCTTCAAATGGCGTAGAAGATTCTGGGTGGGCTGTCTGATTACTTGCTCCGTCTAGAGCAGTAGCATATGTCTAGGAGCATTTGTCTCTAGGAACTGGTGGGACACTGGTGTCAGGTCTTAGATCCTGCCACTGGCTGAGCTTGTGGATCCCTTGTCATAGGATTGCTGGGAGCTGAATTAGTGCTCTATAAAGAACAGCAATGTTAAGTGCGTGCTTAGGAGACACGAGTTACCAGTCATTAACTTTTAATTGACTGTGATATGTATGAACCCTTATTTGTTAGCTTCATAGTAGGGAGTGATCAGTTACCAGCTGAGAAGAAGACAGTGCTGTGGAGAGAGCCCAGAAAAACCCAGATTCTCGTGTGTGTGTGTGTGTGTGTGTGTGTGTGTGTGTGTGTGTGTGTGTGTGTGTGTTTCATTGTGTTTGGTTTTGAGACAGGTTCTCATGTGTCCCAGACTGGTCTCAAACTTGAGGTGTCACCAAGGGACCTTGAAGTTTTGATCCTCATGAGTGCTAAAATTACAGGCCTGCAAGACTGTACCTGACTTATGTGGTACTGGGGATCAAACATAGGGGTTTGTGCATTCTAGGCATACATTCTTCCAATTATGATCCTTAGGTCCTGGACAGATTCTTTGAATCCAAACAGTCTTAGTGTGCTCTAAGAAGTCTCCTAACAAACCATGGCGAAAACATGGCTGGGCTATAGGCTCCTTACCAGAGCAGTTGGTTAAATTTCATCTGTTGATGCACACTGAAGACTGTTCCTTTATCAAGCTCATTTCAAACCTGCTCTGAATTGAAAACAGTGCCTGCAGGTATTCAGAAGTGTTTGGTCAGTGTGTAAATGAGCAAGTTTCCTGCTTACATATGTGTCATATATTTTTAAAAATCTCATTTCATTTGTGTCTTAGTCTGTTTTCTGTTGTAGAGTGGAATACAGTTGAATATTGTGGAATTAAGACTGGAGCTTTATAAAGAAAACTGTTTATTTTGGTTCATTGTTCTGGATGTTAAGGAGTCTAAGACCAGGCAGCCACATCTACTGAGAACCATGTGCTGCTTTGTAACATGGCAGAAGTCAGAAGGGGAGTCAGGGGAGAAGCACACATACCAGTGAGAGCCGGCCCGTCCTGAGAGAAAGGTGTCCATCACGTCATGAAGGCTCCACTCATTCACTGCAGATCCCTGGGCCCCACATGGCTGTGCTGACTAATTGGGGCTTAGTGTATGAACACACTCAAACCATAGCATCTTGTTTATTCAGCAAGTATTTATTGCATACTCACTGCGAGCCAGACATTGTTCTGAGTGCTGGGGTAGAGCCGAATGAAGCAGGCACACATCCCTGTCCTGAGACTTACATTCATAGTTCTTTACCATATGCTCATGCTATGGCTATGCTAATGGCTTCTCTGCCTGATGCTTGGATTTTAAGGCTGAGAAGGACTCTTCCAGTACAGACCCCTACTACTGCCTCTCAGACTTCATTGCTCCTCTGCATTCTGGTGTCTGTGACTACTTGGGTCTGTTTGCTGTTGCCTGCTTTGGGGTTGAAGAGCTGAGCAAGGCCTATGAGGACGACGGCGATGACTACAGCAGCATCATGGTGAAGGCGCTAGGGGACAGGCTGGCAGAGGTGAGGCACTGGCAGATAGTGGGTGCTGAGGCAGAGTCCAGATGTCGGAGCTCCATGACGATGTCAGAAAACCTAGCAGCCATTAGAATCTCTGCCTCTTTTACTTGAGCTAGATGCTCCTGGCTTTGATATGAGTTATATTTTAAAATCCTGTATCTCCCAAATGCCACTCGTGTCATCTTTTGAGCAAAGAGAAACCTTCATTGCTGGATTAGTTGGTCGTTGCCTCTAGAGTCTTGACCTTATCTCTGAATTAGTCTTCCTTTGATTATTGTGATACATCATTTATTGATAAGCCCCAGAATTAAAGTCAGATTTCTTCTTCAGAGTCCTTCTCTCTAGTGTTGGCAACTTTTGTAGAGCTATCTTGCTGCATGTGGGGTGAGGCAGCCCAGACTGTGGGAGGTTTCTTCTTAGCAGGCCATGGAGAATATAGCTCTGTGGTCCTAGTACTCTTCTGCTGAAGCTGCAGTCCCATTGACTTCAGAAAAATAGCCTACAATTCTCAGATTACTAAATACGATAGCTCAGAACACAGACTGAGCCCCTAATGAAAGTGTAGAGTTTTTCCTGACCATGGCCAGATGTGGAAAGCAGTTCTGTGCCCCTGTGATGCAGGGCTAGAGGCTAGGGTTGCTTCTTATCGGTTGTGCACCTCTCTCTCTTCTGTGTTCACAGGCCTTTGCAGAGGAGCTCCATGAGAGAGTTCGCAGAGAACTGTGGGCTTACTGTGGCAGTGAACAGTTAGGTGTCACAGACTTGCGCAAACTCCGGTATAAGGGCATCCGGCCAGCTCCTGGTTACCCCAGCCAACCTGACCATACTGAGAAGTTTACCATGTGGAGACTGGCCAACATCGAGCAGGCCACAGGTGTGTGGGAGACAGTGAGCTCCTATCCTTGTTAAGTTTTTATGAAGTGGAAGAACTTAGGATGAAGTCATCTCTCATCCCATTCTTTCTCACATGGATCTGTTCTGGCATTTTACTTCCAAATTGCAACATTGTATTTTTACTTAAATATTTCAGACTTAGCAGTTTAAACCTATTTACTCCTGCTCCATACTGGATGTGGGTTTACTGTGTTCTCTTTGCTTCCATCTGCCTTTCCTGTCCTAGTTTTCTGTTCTTAGTACAATAGCCTCTGTCCTGTCAGCAGTGTGCTCTGCCTGCCTAGGCCTGTACTGCTTGCTGATGGCTCTTTCTGGGCTCTAGACTGGTAAGCTGGCAGCCTCCATGGCTCGCCCGCTCTCCCGCACTCGTTACTAACATTCATGCTCCTCTGCAGTCATTCCCTCGCATGTGTTCCCTTTGGGTCGAGTCTCAGAGTTGACAACTTAAAAGTTGACCTGTGCGCTCTTGAGACAATAGCCTCTTTGTCCTTGGTTCAAGGGTAGAGTCATCATTGTTCTGAAGCTGTGTATTGTCCCATCCTTACTGCATAGCTTGTGTAGTTGAGAGGACTCAGGTTGAATCACAGACCCAGTGGAATCAAAGTTCTCTGTCCAAGCTGGTGAAGTTGAATCCATATCAGAGGAAGTGTGAGTGGCACTGGATCTGAGTCTGCAGGAACCACTCTGGGAAGCGTCTAGGCATGAGCCCCATTTCCTCTGAGCTAGCTGGAGAGCTTTAGAATGTCCTCAGCCTTTGTGACTATATTTTTGTCTGGAGAGTGACTGGTGCAGATTAACAGTCCTGAGGACACCTCCTCCTCAGTGCTTTTGGGGGCTCATTCTTCATTCCTGCAGCCGCTGACTTCACAGTCAGTGGGGAGCTGTGGGCAGTTCTATCACAGGGTTAGCCGTCCAACCTGAGAAGGCTCAGACTTAGGGACAAATCAGTCTCTAACCCTGATCCCAGGTAGCTGGGGAAAGGAAGAGTCTTCCCAAGGCTTGCTCCCACCGGGTCTAACATGCATGTCCTGAATTTGGTTTTCCACCTGGCAAGACATTGTTAGACCTTGTGATCTGGGCTTCTTATTGTGTCATTGTAAGAAGGCATGAGTTTACTTGCTGCTTATTCAGAGTCTGTTCGTCCCCTGCCCAGGCACTGATGGCTTCCTGTGCTTCTCTTCAGGTATCAGGTTGACAGAATCCTTGGCAATGGCACCTGCTTCAGCAGTATCAGGTCTATACTTCTCCAATGTGAAGTCCAAATATTTTGCTGTGGGGAAAATTTCCAAAGATCAGGTAAATATGTGGCTTCTCTACAGAACTGACTTTAGATGAACCTGTAGAACCCATTTTAAATGAAAATAAAGTGATGTGTGGCGCACGTGTGTGTGTGTGTGTGTGTGTGTGTGTGTGTGTATGTGTGTGTGTGTGTATGTGTGTGTGTGTGTGTGTGTGTGTGTATGTGTGTGTGTGTGTGTGTGTGTGTATGTGTGTGTGTGTGTGTGTGTGTGTGTGTGTATATGTGTGTGTGTGTGTGTGTGTGTGTGTATGTGTAAGTTCATCCCATCTTGTGTCTTAATTTAATTTCAGGCCATTACCCTGATTCTTCCCATGACCAATCCTCCCTCTTTATCTATAATCCATGTGCGCACACACACACACGCATACACACACACACACACACACACACACACACACACACACACACACACACACACACATACACACATACACACACACACACACACAACCTGCCAGCTTCTAAGCAGCAAATGTTTGCCCATGTTTTCTGCCTTGAGAATAGGCAAGTAAGCAGACAAAAAATGTTCTATGTCTGTTTAGCTCAGAAGAATGCTATTAAGATAAGATATCTCAGGTACTCAATGTTTATTAGCAAAAACTGTAGAAACTCAGATCAGAAAAGTCTTACACTTTCGTTTAACTAGATACTTCTTTCTATCTTTTGCAGATTGAGGATTATGCTTTGAGGAAGAACATGCCAGTGGCTGAGGTGGAGAAATGGCTTGGCCCCATTCTGGGATATGATACAGACTGACTTCTCTCTCTCACTCCTTTACTCTTTCTGTTTTTCTCTTAAACTTTTATGTTTGCTGAGCTCAAGGGGGTATAATCCAGTGTGCCTTAGAGTAACAAAAGCGCCTTAGTGTCTGCCTGCCCTGCCTGCTGTGAGAAGGCTGGTTGATGGCACGGGACGTAGAGCAAGTCTTCTAGGGTCCTGGAAATAAGCACTTTTTCAGGGACCTTAAATGAGGAGCAACAAGGTGCCAAGGCACATGGTGTCCCTGGGCCCTCAGGATTGGGACAAGCAGAAGACATCTTTCAAAGCAGGGCACCCAGCTTTTCCCCATTTTTGCCTTTGACCCAGGAAGGCACTTGTTCCTGGGTTTGTCTGGTTGGTTGGTTGGTTGGTTTGGGTTTTTATTTGTTTGTTTTTATTGGCTGCCTCATATATTAAAAAAAAGATTCTGAAAATAAGTTGAATAGGAGAATATATAGAGAAATGACGTTTCAATCTAAGTGGTTTCAGCAGTAGACTTGGACAGGGAGAAAAGTATCCATTTCTTTTCTTCTGTAACTTTCCTTTCCGACGTGTAACTAAGTGATGTGGAACTCTGGCAGAGGCATGCTCACTGCTTGCCGGACAGACACTGGAACTGTTTGTTTGCTCTGGTTTGCTGCTAGGCACAGTCACGTTTTCCAAGCATTTTTCTCCTTGTAGTTTCACAGTCCCTTGCTCTAAGGGGGGGAAATGGAAGAGAGAAAGAGACTACCAAAGGTATTTAACATCTAGCTGTTCTCAGAATTGAGTAGGTTGTTAGCCGAGCCCTGATGTCCTGTGCAGAGCTGGACCCATGGGTGGCTTATAGCCACTTAAACTCTGTGTCTACACTTAACTCCAAATACTTATATTTTAGATAGACTACGTTGTCTTTTTTTTTTTTTTTTTTTTTTGGTTTTTGAGAGAGGGTTTCTATGTGTAGCCCTGGCTGTCCTGGAACTCACTCTGTAGACTAGGCTGGCCTCGAACTCAGAAATCCACCTGCCTCTGCCTCCCAAGTGCTGGGATTAAAGGCGTGTGCCTCCACTGCCCGACTGACTACATTGTCTTGCTCTTTAGTATTTCCGAAGAAATGGCTCAGAGCACGGGCTCTGAAGGCACAGATTAACTTTTCTGCATAACTGCTGTGTGACAGAATCCAAGTGCTGAGACTTCCCCACACTGTCTGCTCATCTGAAAAAACGAGAACAGTCATATTAGTCTGACTCATTGGGGTGAGGTTTAAACAGGACAATCCATGGAGACAGTTGAGATACACACAGATATTTAATAAATGGAGATTTGGTAGAGCTCTGTGGTCTTAGCCCTGCAGGTAGTCCTTGGAAGAATGAGAGTTTATGGGGAGGAGGGAGAGTGGCGGAGTATGTATGGAGCGTTACTGGTCTCCTGGGATTAGAACCCCTACTTACAGTTTACACTGACAGAGAAAGAGAAGCCACCTCTTATGCGTTATACACACCACCAGGACTAACTCGTGTGAGACGGACTCCTTCCAGACGGACTCCTTCCTTGCTTCATATGTTGTCCCAAGCCACTTACAATGAACATGCCCCCTGGTATGTTTGGGGGTGAGAAGAAGAAAGTGATAGTTGGGTAATGACAGCCCTGCATGTCTGTAATCTTTCCAAGTTTATTTTCAAAGTAGCACACACTTTTGTATCACTGGCCCTTAGAATAAAAAGAATTGTCTACATTTCTTTAAGGCATCTTTAACTTGTACTAGATTGTAAATGGGACTCATTAGCCTGAGTCGCTTAGTTTCAGGGCACATTTCCATGGCAGGTATGTTCTTCAGGCTTTGGAACACTGGTCTGTGAGGAAGACTAACCATCACACAGTTTACTGTGTTTCATTTGAAGAGTTACTTAGTCTTCTTATTTCCTTGCCATTCTTTTAGCTGGTCCCTCAATATGTCATTAATCTAACCACATGACATAGGTCATCATTGTTATCTTTTTCATCTTCTTCCTCTACCTTTTCCTCCTCCTCCTTCTTCCTCTTCTCTCTTCTCCCTTCTTCCTTCTTCTTGCAAGTTTAGACATGTAGATACTCACTAAGAAATATAAAAGAAAATGTGAAAGCATTCTTCTTCATTTATTTTAGGTATTCCAGAGAAGCTGGGCTCAGAGACTAAGATTCTAAGCGGGGCTCTGGTGTATGTGATTGAATGCACCTAGCATGTTCCCTCACCGTTGGCATCTGAGATTCTGACATGAACTCATTCACACTTGGGGCTTGCATATTTATTAGGGATGCATTCCCCTCTCCTCACAGTTTAGAATTGTATATAGCCAGAAGTGCTGTGTCTATATTTAAAGGGAAAGTAAAATATGGCTGTCTTGGTAGATAATGTTAAATATGATTAATTAAAAATACATGGTCTAATATATGCATGGTCCTGGTTAAATCTCCAGCAATGACAAAACATTTTCTAACCTGTTATAGTAAAAATTACTCTTTAAGATGGGTGTGGTGGTGCTCACATTTAGTCCTAGCACTCAGGAGGCTGAGGCTGGCTGATCTCTTGAGTTTGAGGTCAGTCCAGTCTACATCAAGAGTTCCAGGACGGCCAGGGCTACACACGAAGCTGTGTTTTGGTCTGGGTCCAGGAGGCATTTCTCTTTAGACAGTAGTTTATCTAAAGCCTGTTTCTAGACCTTAGATTTCTCCCATGTTTCTGGGTGAGCAGGTTCAGTATCTCGTCTGCTGAATCATTTCTCTCCAGCAAACATTGAATGAATTAAATGTTGAGTAAAAGGGCTACAGAACGATGGCTTGGTAGTTAAGAGCACTGGCTGCCTTTCCAGAGGCCCTGGGTTCAGTTCCCAGTATCCACATGGCAGCTCACAACCATCTGTAATTCCAATTCCAGAGGATCCCTGTTCTGGCCACTGGGCACTAAGCATTCATGTAGTACACAGACAGGTGTACAGACAAAACATGTGCATTTATTTAAAAAAAAAAACAAACAAAACACAAGTAAAGGTTGGAATCTGTCATGAATCAATGAATTTACCATCCTTCTACCAAGTTGGGCAAATACATAGTCTCTACTTGTAGGTAGGTAGGTAGGAAGGAAGGAAGGAAGGAAGGAAGGAAGGAAGGAAGGAAGGAAGGAGGATATACCTGTATTACTTAGTTGCATAGAAGTCTGTATTAAATTCTGTCGTAATTAGAAAAATAAAAACTGCAAATGAGTTGAAAGCCAAATCTCATTTAATACTGTATTATTCCTAACAGGTCAGATGAGCCCAAGAGAAAGACCCTGTGAAACATCTTCATTTAATTAAAAGTAACACTGAGAGAATCAGAACAAACCTGTACTTAAGCATTAGACAGAGAGGCATGGAACCTGTTTCACTTGTTAAGATGCTCACAGAAGAGCATGGTAAGAAATTGCTAATGTCAGAACCAGAGATTTAGCAATCTTGCCAGGCACATAGTAGGAATGTTTGATCTTACTCTGTTTGATGAGTAAGATTGTACAGAGCTGAACACCAGGAAGCCACATAGTGTACTCTAGCTTTTGCAGTCATTTGCAAGACTTGTGTTATCCAGTGCAAATAGGCAAATCTGTTCTGTCCATCAAGGAGTTTATCCAAAACTACAATTTTTCCAAAACTAGGCATAGGGATGACTTATGAGCACTGCATTATTCTTGCAGTATCTTTCGAGTCATGAAAAATTCGTTAAAATTCTGTGTAACTGCAGTGTCAAGTACATTTTGCCATATGAATTATTGTACTGGAAGGTTAGCCACCCAAGTATGATAAATATGATCTGTCTCTTTTTAACTGAAATACAGATTAAGTAAAATTCTTCCTCATTATGTCACATAGTTGAGTATCTTCTTCTGCTGTCATGCAGTACAAGAGTGAACAGTACCATTGTTTAAGCTGGTGAGTAGGGCACCAAAGCACAGAAGATAGTTTGTCAGGGCAGATGAAAAGACACTGAGTAGAGGGGTTACAAGATGAGGGAGGGAGTTGTGACAGTGGGGGAGGGGGTGCAGGGCAGGGTTGACTCATTCAACTCCATCCTCACTGAGGGGGAAGGAAAGTGCTAATTTCCTGTGGTTCATGTCAGATTAGCAGGACTATCTGACTTGAGAAAGAATAATTACTGGGTTTTATCATGTGAGAAGAGGGGTTTGGTTTTGAGTGTCACCCTCAATGTTTTACTCAGGATCTACGATTGAAGGCGTGAAGATTTTGGTGGGAACAAGAATAAATTTTATGAAGTATTTAGTAATTTGACCAGCAAACATGTGTGGTGCTGTTAGGGCAAAGTAGGGCAAAAAAGTGGAGACATGACAGCTCTAAAAATAGGGAGCAGGGCAAGAACCTACCTAAGTTTCCAGGCAGCATTAGTGGGATCAAGCATTCCTTCTGCGAGGAGTAGGATGAGGAAGCTCATTTCCTTGGTTGCGTACTGCTGCATACTGTTTCGATCTCATGGGTTCATTTCCATCGCCTTGTCAGTTCAAAGGAGAAGTGTGTAGATTTGAGTGAGATCTTTTGCAGAGCAGAGGCAATATGAGCAAACCGTTTATATAAATCTGCCCTTCCATCTTTTCTTCAGGAAGGCTCATATAGCAATGGTGTTATCAGACACAGGGCATGCTGGTGAGGCAACTTCCTTCTGATGTTGCTCTGGCTGAGACCCTGAAAAAGTGAAATGTTCTCTATAGTATAGAATAATGCCAATCTACTCATATTCATTCCTTTCTGTGGTCCATATTCCTATATTAAAGCTGACACAGGAGGCTCACCAGAGTAAAATTCCCAAGTCTCCTGAAAGACACTGTTCTCTAAAAGTCTGTACTAAGAATTTAAACATCAACCTAGTTAGCTTTCCTGTCTTGGTGTTTAACCTGGCTTGAGGCCAGCATGCAGTGTACTCCTGTAAAAACACATATGGTAAAATCACCTGGTAACATAGCTGGAGCTGAATAGTAATCTTTTTATTGTTATCCCCAAATCAGGTTAAGTGTGTACATGTGTTTGCATTTAACAGGAGTGCCATGAAATGCCAGTATTTGGGGATATTAACACACATAGACTGCTTCATGTCTCAGCAAAAAAAGGCCTGTAGTCAGCCATGGGCATAAATACAGTGCAGAATTGCTTCATGAATGCAGATGCAGGAGTAGCTGGCAGGCCTCCCTCTTTTATTTCACCATGACCCTTGAGAGCAGAAGTGCTCAGGTGTCTCCCCTGTAGATTACCAACCTGTGTTTCTGAGGAGTACTTCCGGGTGGACATCTGCCTTCCGAAGAGAATCAACTTTATCAACACTGCTGTCTAGAGATCTCCAGATACAGCGTCCCTTCTTCCATCTGTGTCTTCCTTCATCCTTACTTCCAGCAGCATACTTTTTGAACATTAGTACAACGAAGCCAATACTTCCACATTAACATTAGTTTTTCCCCCTTAATCTCTAGGATTGGAGGTTGGTTCCAAGCATGCATGTCAAGCAGCTTGCCATTGCGTGTAAGTCCAGCTCCAAGGGATTTGATATCCTCTTTGGCCTTTGCAGGCACTTGCACACACATGGTATGAATGCACATAGCACACCATACATACAAGCAATAATAATAAACTCTCGAAAAACTTTAAAACCTCTCAACTTTAGAATTACTTTTCATTCATGTGTTATTTATGAGTAACCTATAGAAAGAATATCACTACTATCCCTTACTATCTGTTACAGTTTGAGTGTTTCTCCTAAATTCTATGTTGGCATTTAGTTGTCATTGTAGCAGTAGTATTAAGGGGTGGAGATAGCCGTGGAAAATTAATCCCAGTACTTGGGAGACAGAGCTAGAAAAATGTCTTGAGTTTGAGGTTAGCCTGGGCAACAGAGTAAGTCACTGTCTCGAGGGGAAAAGTGATTGGCTATGCAACTCTGCGCTCACAAATAGATTAATGCTGTGATCAAAGGATCTGGCTAGTTATCTCAGGAGTGGGTTCCTGACATTTTTATGATGCTTACTAAATAACAGCTTCATCTGAAGATTGTGTGTCCTGGGTTCAGGGAGAGTCCTGGATCAGATTTGTATTCTGTCTTCCTAGGAGATAGGTGTGTAATTAGCTGCAGTGTATAAATAATACAATATCCATTGTGTAGACCATGGACCAAGAGCCTTAAAGCTTTAATATTAAATAAATTAATTTTGTAAGTCTGAAGTTGCCACAGATAGTGATTTCTCTCAAACATGTAGACCAAATAAACTGAAAACCTGGAGAACACTTGTTATCCTAGAGCCATTTAAACATGAGTCATAGCAAGAGGTCAAATAGCAGTGTTCATGGGAGCTTGGAAGAAATGATAGGGAGCTTTGAGTGGACAAGTCTCCAATAGAGGACATAATTATCAAGGAGGAACAAGCAGCTTGAGAACTGATCAAAAGTGAGCCTGAGGATGTGGCTGAATTGTCGTGGCTTTATGATGAAATCCTAATGGGCGAAGAGCTGCCTCTTAAGAAGGAACAACACAAACAGTGATTTCCTGGGATGGAACCTAGTGGTAAAGACCCTGAACACTGGTGGGGGGGGGAGCGAGAGAGAGAGAGAGCGAGCGAGAGAGAGCACACACAACAGGATTTATACCATTGCACACACTTAGTTGATTAAGCATGCTCAGCATTTTGACTTGTATTTAAACAGACTGACTCAACCATGTTGCTCAAGCTGAAGTGAAGTTCACATTATGGTCACACTGAAGATACTTAGAGTGAACAACGTGTAGCACAGCATAGCTCCAAACTCTGGCTCAAATGATCTTTCTGCTTCAGCCTTCTGAGTGTGGGACTGTGCACATGTCCCCTCCACCTGATGGCCCCTTTGACAGGTTCTCCTGATAGTAAAATGCTGTCAGGTATGGAGAAATCTGCCATAAAAGGGCAAACAATAGAGCCGGGCAGTGGTGGCGCACACCTTTAGTCCCAGCACTTGGGAGGCAGGGACAGGTGGGTTTCTGAGTTTGTGGCCAGCCTGGTCTACAGAGTGAGTGCCAGGACAGCCAGGGCTACACAGAGAAACCCTGTCTCGGAAAGAAAAAAAAAAAAAAAAAAAAAGGCAGACAATGCAGAAAACTTCATTGTTTATTGTCTTACTTTAAATTGCCAGAATCCCAACCTTCAGCACCCACTCTATGACAAACACTAACCATCAGCATTGGGGGTGGGGGGAGTCCCCACAGCTACAAGGCCCTGTCAAACACTAACCATCAGCATTGGGGGAGTCCTCACAGCTACAAGGCCCTGTCAAACACTAACCATCAGCATTGGGGGAGTCCCCACAGCTACAAGGCCCTGTCAAACACTAACCATCAGCATTGGGGGAGTCCCCACAGCTACAAGGCCCTGTCAAACACCAACCATCAGCATTGGGGGAGTCCTCACAGCTACAAGGCCCTGTCAAACACTAA
>CM052714.1:72543491-72643849 GCA_028551405.1 Uromys caudimaculatus
GCTTTGAAGTTTCTGCCTTTAAAAACCCTGCCTACCCCTCCATCGGGGTCGCTTCCCCTCGCCTCTGCGTAGGCAGTGGATCGACCCTGGTGCACCAGTTTCTAATACACCTCCCGTTTTACACCGAGACGTTTCCGTGTGTTCCTTGGCCGCCGCAACCCGTAATTGAGTGGGGTCTCCCCTGCCTGGGGGTCCCACACTTCTTCTTTAGCCACAGAGGCTATGTAGAAAGCTGTGATCCAGCCTATAGGACTGCAGAAACAGAAACATGTTTTTTTGTTTTTGTTTTTGTTTGTTTTTTATTCCCTGTGTTGCAGCCATTCCAGTGGGCATCCCTCTTGCTTCTGCAATGCACAGCATCTAGTGCACATTTCATTGTGACCTGCACTCCCGTTTATAATCCCACACAGCTGTGTCTGTAACCCTTCCTCATCCCCGCACCCTGCCTGGATTCAAGCCATCACACCACTTACATGTGTGTTCCCGCTATTTCTATCAGCTTTTAACTTTTTAAATTGTAGTAAAATATACATAATAAAATCTTTACCATTTCAAGCGTAGCTCAGTGATATTAAGTATATTCATGTTGTATACCCATTACTACCACCTATCTTAAAACTTGTGTGTTATAAAACCAAAATATGGTGTCCATTAAAACATACCATGAGCTGAAGAAGTGGCTCATGAGTGGTTAAGAGCTCTGAGGACCTGGGTTTGGTTCTCAGCACCCAGTTGGTGGCTCACAACCATCTATAACTCCAGCTGTAGAGGATCGAATGCTCTCTTCTGGCCTCTGAAGAATCCTTTGGATATGTGGTGCACATACATTCATGTGGGCACAAACATATACACATAGAAGAAATGAATGAATCTTTAAATAAGAACTCATTTCTCCGTCCTCCACAGACCCTGCCAACCCCCAAGCTTTACCTGCTTTCTCTCAATGAATTTAATTCCTGCAGGTGCTCTTGTGAGTGGGATCAATTTTTCCTTCTGTGACTATCTTATTTCATTTAGCACAATATAGCGGTTTGCTGTGAAATGTCCCCCACAGGCTCCAGTGTTTACGCACCTGGACACCACTGACTGACAGATCGCTGGGAAGGTCGTTTATGGAGTGGAGGCTCGATGGAGGAAATGGGTTACTCCAGGGAGCTCTATGTTATTTCTGTTTTGCAACCAAGGTAGCTGAGATCCTGCTGTTGAGGGACAGGGACAGAGCAGTAGATGGCAGCTTTGTGACAGTATAACTCTCACTGGTTACTTTTACCTGAGGCTACTTTTCATTCCTGGGCCTCCTGCCTGGCATCTGGGTCTTGCTATTTACAAAGTACTGCCTAAGACCGGTTCTGTCTTCTTTCTCTTTAAATAAAAGTATTCTACTAGTATGTGCCTTGTGTATAGAAGAGTAAAATGCATAGCTTGAAGATATTTTTCACAAAATGAGCACACTTTATCATCCAAATAGAAACAGACTATCACATGAGCCCAGACCCCTCACCCTGCTCAGTATCTTCTTACGCCTGCTGCACAGCTTAGCTCCTTTATGAGGCACTAATTCCAGCACCCTTTGACCGCACCACATGTGTAGAATCACAGCATGCACATACTTCTGCATCTGGCACCTGTTGCTTACCAGGATGCTCATGAAAGTCTTTTTATAGTGCAGAACAAGAGTGTTGGCTCCGTGCCGAGCAGGACCCCAATGGGCGGCGTGCCCAGCACGTGTGTCCATTCTTCTGCTGGGCCTCTGTCTTTGCTCTGCGTTGAGATGTTACAAATGATGCTTTTGTGGGTCTTCTCAGGCATTTCTGTTCTAAACAGTGCACCTGAGAGTTTAAATAATTGTGAAATAATAATTTAACGAAGTATCTGTCCTAATAGTATGTTGTACCAGCAGCATATTACATGGGTTTTTGTTTGTTTTATTTTTGGTTTGGTTGGTTGTTTTTGTTTTTTTCCCCCTTGAACAGGGCCTCATTATGTACAGTACTGGCTGGTCTGGAACTTTCTGTGTAGACCAGGCTGGCCTCAAATACACAAAGATCTGCTGCCTCTGCCTCCTGAGTGCTGAGATTAAAGATGTAAGCCACCATGCCCAGCTCCTACCATGGTTGTCTGTCTTGTCTTGTCTGTCTGTCTGTCTGTTCCTTTCTCCCTTCTTCCCTCTTCTTTCCCTCTCTCCCTCTTCTCTCTTTTTCCCTCCTGGGGATAAAACCCAAGGTTTCATGCATGCCAGATGAGGATTGAGGTACACCCTCAGACCCTGACAGTCTCTCTTGTATCAGCCTTGCTGGTACTGTGTAGTGAAACCTCACAGTGGCTTAGACTGATGGGCTACCCCTACTGTAGATAACATCATTATTGTTGCTTTAATGACTGTTCAGGTTTCTGCTCATTTTTCTACTGGTGTAGAAATGAGCACGTTTGATTAGGTCTCAGGAACTGCATATATGCAGAAATGAGCTCAAGATGGACTATAGAAGGATTTCTGGTGGTTTGTTAGAAGCCAGCATTCCCCAGGAACTTGTTTTCTAAATGACAAAAAGGAGTTATTTTCCTCGCCTCTGGCAGAAGAAACATATGGCGCTTCAATGGCATATAACTGTGGCGCCTATCAGAGTATCAAAGTCCATGCTAGCCTCCAGGCTCCCGTAGTGCCTGTTCACCACCCCCACCACTTCCTTCCTATCCTCTCAGGCCTGCTCCAGCTCACAGACTTCCCTCCCCAAAGCTACTCACCCGCCTTACACCCCACGTTTTTCAATGTTCCATTTTCCTAGCCCTAGCCATGTCCAGTCTGGTTTGTTATTCTCTCTGCTCTGGATCTTCCAGAAGCCTCTGGATATTTCCTTTCTCTTATTCACAATAAAACCTTCCACCCTAATAATGGAGTGGCCATTTTGGTAGTTTCTTTACTGCACCCCCTTGCATACATGTATACATATATATACATACATGCATATATGTGCATACACAAACATACTGTCATGGTTTGAATATGCTTGGCCTAGGAGTGGCACTATCTGGAGGTATGGCCTTGTTGGAGTAGATGTGTCACTGTGGGCATGGGCTTTAAGATCTTCATCCTAGCTGTCTGGAAGTCAGTCTTCTACTAGCAGCCTTCAGATGAAGACGTAGAACTCTCAGCTCCTCCTGCACCATGCCTGCCTGGATGCTGACATGCCTTGACAGTAGTGGACTGAACCTCTGAACCTGTAAGCCAGCCTCAATGAAATGTCCTTATAAGAGTTGCCTTGGTCATGGTGTCTGTTCACAGCAGTAAAACACATACACATATAAATATGTCTGTAGTTTTGGAACAATTTTTAAAGTGGTCTCATTATGAGTCATTTGTTATGCACATGAGTTTTGTTTAAGGAGTTTCCATGTCCTCTAGCTCACCCTCAGACTTATGTTCTCTCTGTTGGTTTTTGTATTTGTCTTTTTGAGAGGGTTTCATGTATTCCAAGCTGGCCTTAAACTCACTATGTAGCTAAAGATGTTCTTGAACTTCAGATCCTCCTGCCTTTATCTCCCAAGTGCTGGATTTTAGATATGCATTTAGCATGCCTGTTAAATGCAGGGATGGGGACTGTATCCGGAGTCTCACACACGCTAGGCAAGCACTCAACCGACTGAGCTACATCCTTAGCGTCCTCTCTTTATGTCTCTTTTTGGTGTTTTTGACAAGCTTGCCTTTTAAGAATCATCACTCTTAGATTGTGAGTCCTTGATGTCTACTTCTCAACAGGGTTATATCAATTCCTCTGGGCCCTCTATAACACCTTCTGATACCCTGTCTTCAGAACAACATCTCCTCAGATGCACTGAATGCCCTTGGCATTCAAAGTACCTGTTCCTGTCCTTCCAGGGCCAGTCTTTCCCATGGGGCAGATCTGGTTTCAAGTTCTGGCACCTTGCAGTCTTCTCAGGCTTCTCTGAAGTTGCCCCTTTGTACCCAGTGGTGCTCTGAAAGTAATGTAAGGAGGTCCAATCAATTGACTTCTAAGTGAACTTGTGGACTCTTTGACTGCGCATTGGGTCTGCTTGAGTTTTTGTAGCTCTTTCTGTCTTATTCACCTAACACCAAGAACTTGTTGCCTGTTGCTAAAAGGGCTGAAGCATCAAGGGAGAATTGTGAGTCATCTCTGTAATTTAGTGCCATTTTGTCAATCTGGGAAGAGAGATCATACTACGGAAAAATGAAACGCTTTTGTCATATTGATATGAAATCCAAAGAGTAATTATTGAGTACCTGATATATGTCAGTCCGTGTTCCAGACACTGCAGAAGTAACACAAGAAAAAGTCAGACATCGATCTTTGCAGGCATAGAGCTTAGAGTTCATACTGAGGGACAGATGGTGAACAAGTCAGATAGGTACATTTAGCATGTTGAGCGACATGTGCTAAAGGAAAAAAGAAAGTATCTTAGTTAGTGTTTCACTGCTGTGAACAGAGCTGAGAGGTCTACATCTTCCTCTGAAGGCTGCTAGCAGAATTCTGACTTCCAGGCAGCTAGGACAAGGGTCTTAAAGCCCACACCCACAGTGACACACCTACTCCAACAAGGCCACACCTACTCCAACAGGGCCACAGTGGTTTTCTAATAGTGCCACTCCCTAGGCAAAGCATATACAAACCATCACAGAAGGAGTGCTATGATTGTGCTGATGGCTTTTAGCTTTTTGTGAAATCTTCAGGCCAGGGCTCACTAAAAATGGCTGGGGATACAGACCTGTTTGATGTTCCATTATCTCTGACCAAGGAACTCACTTTATTGCTGAAGAATTAGAGCAGAAGCCATAGAGAAGTATGCTTGCTGGCAGGCATACTCAGCTAACTTTCTTATTTAGGTCAGGACCATATGTCTAGGGAATGATACCACCCATAATGGGCTGGGTCTTCCTTTTTCAATTAGCAATCAAGAGACTGCCCCTAGAGACATGCCCACAGGGAATTTTTCTGCTAAGGCTTCTTTCCCAGATAATTGTAGGTTGTGTCAAGTTGACAGTTGAAGCTAACCAGGAAGAGGCAATAAGCACAAAGGTCTTGAAGTGGAATTATATCTCACATTAAGAGTAGCTCACAGTGAGGGAGAAAGGTAGGAGAAATGTGAAAGAGGTCAAAGGTGTACCTATATACATTGTGATATAACGCTACACCAGTTCAATTTAATGATACCCAGAGGCCAAGTTCACCTTTGTATACATGAGAAGGATGGACATAACATAGGAACTGTTAAGAACAGCATACTGTAAAATATCAATCTGGATGTTTTTGTTATAATTTTTATACGTAGCCGGGCAGTGGTGGCACACACCTTTAATCCCAGCACTCAAGAGGCAGAGGCAGGCAGATTTTTGAGTTCGAGGCCAGCCTGGTCTACAGAATTCCAGGACAGCCAGGACTATACAGAGAAACCCTGTCTCGAAAAACAACAACAACAAAACAACAATTTTTATATGTAAATAATGTCTAAATAAAAAAGGTGACTGTACTGTTTTGTGTGTCAACTTAACAGAAGCTGGAGTTATCACAGAGAAAGGAGCCTCCCTTGAGGAAATGCCTCCATGAGATCCAGCTGTAAGGTATTTTCTCAATTAGTGTTGGGGGGGGAGGGCCATTGAGGATGGTGCCATCCCTGGGCTGATAGTCTTGGGTTCTATAAGAAAGCAGGCTGAGTAAGCCAGGGGAAGCAAGCCAGTAAGTTACATCCCTTCATGGCCTCTGCATCAGCTCCTGCTTCCTGACCTGCTTGAGTTCCAGTCCTGACTTCCTTTGGTGATGAACAGCGACATGGAAGTGTAAGCTGAATAAACCCTTTCCTCCCCAACTTGCTTCTTGGTCATGATGTTTGTGCAGGCATAGAAACCCTGACTAAGACAGTGACTAAAAGGTAAATCTACTTTTTGGTGGTAGTGGTGGTATAAGCCTCTAATCCCAGAATTTGGGTGATCGAGGCAGTGGGGTCATAAGTTTAAGGCCAGCCTAGGATGAATTAAAAAAAAACAAAAAACCTCGCAAAACAACAAGAAGTAAAATCATCATTAAGCCAAACAAAGAAACAAAGGACAGCATGCTGGCACCTGAAAGAAAATGAAGCCAGGGGTGGGCTTCGGTCACACTCCTATGCCAATTGAATGACTTACCAAGCAGGAGCTCTGAGACACTGGGTCCACAGACAAAAGAAGATTCAAGGAAAGGGGATAGAGTATGGGAAGAGTTAAATTAAAAATAAACAAATACCCAGGCCTGTGCTTGGAGTGCCAGTACTTGGGAAGTAGAGTAAGGAGGAGAATCGGGAGTTCAAGACCAGCCTCACTTAGCTGCACAGTAAATTTGAGACCTGCCTAGGCAAATGAAGCTCTGTCATCATCCCCCTCCCCCTTCCCCACCACCCAGAAAAGAAAGAAAGAAGGAAGGAAGAAAGGAAGGAAGGAAGGACAGACAGATGGGTGTCCGGAGAGATGTGTCAATGGATAAAATGTTTGCTGTTCTATCATGCTGACCAAGGTTCAGATTCCAGCACACAGCATGAGAGGGAGGGAGGGAGGGGGAGAGATTGAGAGAGAGAGAGAGAAAGAGAGAGAGGGAGAGAGGGAGAGAGGGAGAGAGGGAGAGATGCACACAAAATGATGATGTCAATAGAAACTACAACTCATAGGCCTGATTGTTTCTTCCGAGAGTGCCAGGTGAGCAGGCCATCCACATAAGTACCAGTCAATGTCATCTGAAGGGAAAGCTATTTTCTGTTATTTTAACTAAAAGGGGAAAAAAAACTATAACAAAAACAAATTTTAAAAAGTGTAAAATACCTGGGGGTGGGGTGTAGTAGACACGTCCGAGGGAGGGAGCTGGCTGGGTTGGGGGAAGGGGCTTGGGGGAGGACAGTTGGAGAGGCAATAAATTCCCACAAAGAATGCACGACTATATGTATGAAAGCAGTCTTTGTATGTTAATCTAAAAGTCAATTTTAAGAAATAAAAATTATCCCTTCTTTTCTGCTTCTTATGGAGCAAAGAGAAACCTAAGTATCTCATTGAAGAGATGTGTCTTTGCCAAATCCACCACTTGCCTCGGTTATGAATGTTAGTAAATGTTCTCAGGAAGCCATCTCTTCTGGCTAAGGTTTGGGTATGTAGGCCATCCTAATGCTGATCAAACTTCAGGTTAGCCTTACAGGGAGAGAAAAGACCATGACATCATGATGGAAAGTCTGCCAGGAGAAGATGATTTTGACTGATGGGCCCTGTTGGCATTAGCCCTCTGTTCTTCCATTACAGGTCTATTGATTCACACCATGGAGGCCAGCCCTCTCCTGTAAGTATAGGCATCAGAGAACAACCTCTGTAACTCTCAGAGGTGTTATTTCCCCATAGTTTTTGATTCATGTTCTCTTTTCTGGTTCTCTTTGTAGCATCCATAAAATCTTTACATAGCTGTAAAATCTTTTTTTTATTTTTATTTTTTAGATTTATTTATTTATTTCATGTATGTGAGTATACTGACACTATCTTCAGAGACACCAGAAGAGGGCATCAGATCCCATTACAGATGGTTGTGAGCCACCATGTAGTTGCTGGGAATTGAACTCAGGACCTCTGGAAGAGCAGTCAGTGCTCTTAACCACTGAGCCATCTCCAGCCCAGCTGTAAAATCTTTAAATTCTTCTTTTAAAAAATGGTTTGTCAGCAGGGCAGTAATGGCACATGCTTGATCTCTGAATTTGAGGCCAGTTTTGTCTACAGAGTGAGTTCCAGGAGAGTCAGGCCTAGACAGAGAAACATCATCTTGAAAAACAAAAACAAGCAAACAAAAACCAAGACAAAAAAGAATTATTTATTTACTTACTTACCTTTTAAAACAGAGTCTCATTATGTAGCTTTAGCTGGCCTTGAACTCACGGAGATCTGAAGTAGAAATTTCTGGTTTCTTTGGAGACTCAGTTGTGTCATGTGGTATTTTTCTGGAAACTGTCTTATGAGGGGTTTTTTGCTAAAGCAGACACATTTTGCTGAGAACAGACATGTGGTGTTCTTCTAGAAGCTGCCTGGAAAGGGGACATGTGATGTTTTGCTTGAGCAGATGCTTGAGAGAACACAGGATGTACGGGAAGGGCACAGCTATAACCCCACAGACAGTGGATGCTACAGTGTGGCCTTGCCACACTTGGTCTTCCCTGACCATGCTGTGGCATTGGTTCACCTTGCCTTCATCAGTGATCATCGTTTGTCCTGACTTTGTAGAGAGAACCACCACCAAAGAACTTCTGACCGTATTCCGGCAGCTTCTTGCCAGTCTCTTGGACTCAGGCCGACTGGCAGAGCCTTTGGTTTCTTCTAGATGGAACTGCCATTGCCTTCAAGTGGCTCAAGCTACTGCTGCATGGCAGCTGAGCGGCTGCCGTCCTGACAGTGAAGACTGGAAGAGCCTCAGGGAGCTATATCCAAACAGGTCCACATCCTCCCTTGCCCTATTTACCTTTCCTCTCCGTTACCTCTGGTAGGTGGTGAGCTAGAAGGTAGGTTAAATTGTTAAAGGGTTAACACGCCCTTATTAAAGTAGGTTTTGAAAAATATAAACCTCTACAGGTCTATCTGTCCCAGTCTCCTCTGTGCTAGGATTAAAGCCATGCACCACCCCACACAGATTAGATGGTAATTTACAAAAACAGAAGTCCGTTGAGGGCTGAGAGCAAGTATTGCTCTTGAGGAAGATCCAAGTCAGTTCCCAGCATCAACTGGAGCAGCTTGCAGTTGCTTGTAACTCCAGCTCCCGGAGTCGGGCTGGGCATGGGTCTGATGTCTTGAACCTTGGGCACCAAAACTCACATGCACATAAGAATGCACAGTCCTACCACATACACACACGTAATTAAAAATAATATGTACTGGAGAGATGGTTCAGCAGGTAAGAACATGGTTGCTCTTCCAGAAGACCCCAGTTCAATTCCCAGCACACACATGGTGGCTTACATCTATAACTCCAAACCAGGGGATTTGATGCCTTCCTCTGGCCTCTGAGGCCACCGGGTACCTCATGTGATATACACACACAGACAAAAACAAAAACAAAACATGCTCACAAAATAAATAAACAAAACAAGCTTAAAAATTTTGCCTGTACAATACTGTTTTTTTTCTTTTTTCAGGAAGCTCCTCTGAGATAATGTATGCAAGATTTCCCAATGTTTAACACACACACACACACTTGGCATGGTGTTACACACCATTAATCTCAGCACTTGGGGAGGCAGAGGCTGGTGTTTCTCTATTAGTTCAAGGCTAGCCTGGTCTACATAGTGAGTTCCAGGACAGTCAAGGCTACATAGTAAAACCCTGTCCCCCCAAAAAGAAAATAAATATGTATTTCTATTAACTATATTTATACTTAACAATATATAACTGTATTTTTAACATTTTATTTTATGTGTATGAGTATTTTGCAGGGTGTGTGTGTGTGTGTGTGTGTGTGCGTGTGTGTATGTACCACTTGTATGCCTGGAGCCTAAAAAGGCCATAAGATGGTGTTGGATCCCCTGGAACTAGAGTTGCAGAAGGTTGTGTGCTGCATGTGGGTTCTGGGAAATAAACCCAGATTCTGTGAAAAAGTAGCTAGTGCTCTTAACCACTGAGCCCTCTCTTCAGCCCTATAGTTAAAAAAACCAAACAAACCTGTCATCCCACACAATAGGATGATAATGGTCTGTTCCTGGCTCTGGAATGTCAGCTTGTTAAAGACTTCCAGAAATAGAATTGGTGCATTAACTGGAATGCGCATATATCAAGTTCCAGAAACAAGTTTCCAAATTGCTTCCTAGAGGGTGGCAGCTTTATTGGTAATGTCTTAAAAAGTTGTTGTCAGGAACAAGTAATATTGCTTTGAGTAATATTATTAAATAGTAAATGATTAACAAATATCACTTACACACTTTATGACTTTAACATTTTCTTTTTCTGGTTTTTTGAGACAGGGTTTCTCTGTGCAGCCCTGGCTGTCTTAGAATTCAGTCTGAACCCAGGTTGGCCTGGAATTCACAGAGATCTTCCTGCCTTTGCTTCCTGAGTGCTGGGATTAAAGGCAAGTGCCACCACTGCCCAGCTACTTAAACATTTTCTAGTTTACTATAGACAAGATATGTACGGAAGACGCATATATTTCACACCTATTATGTGCGAGTGTTGTATGTGTGTGAGTGTGTATGTGTATGCGTGTATGTGTGTGTGAGTGTGTGTGTATGTGTGTGTGAGTGTGTGTGTGTGTGTGTGTGTGTGAGTATGCGTGTATGTGTGTGTGTGAGTGTGTGTGTATGTGTGTGTGAGTGTGTGTGTGTGTGTGAGTATGCGTGTATGTGTGTGTGTGTGTCTGTGTGTATGTGTATGCATGTATGTGTGTGTGAGTGTGTGTGTGTGTGTGAGTATGCATGTATGTGTGTGTGTGTGTGTCTGTGTGTGTCTGTGTGTGTGTGTAGGCCACAGAAGGAGATTCAGTGTCCTGTTCTGTCACTCTGCCTTATTCCCTTCAAGGTCTCAAAGCTTTTTATCCACACAGGTCCTGGGAATTTAGACTAAAGTCCTCATATAGACACAGTCAGCAGTTTTACCTACCAAACCATCTCCTTGGCCCTGTATTTAACTTTTAATGATAAGCAATACAGATAAAATAAACCATTTATTATCTGTAGATGCCAGTTCTAAAATCTATGTCATTTCTAGTCTTTTTCAACTGACAAATAATCAATATCTGTAATGGCAAGTATTCAACAAAAGAAGCGTAGCATGAGGCAGAGAGAAGAGAAGGGACCTGGGCTACCCATACTTCTAATTTAGTGGGTTTATAAGGAGATTACTGAATGGTTCTCACTAGCTAAGAACCACTAAACTTTTTTAAAGTTTTGTAGCCCCCTAAATGGCATTTGAACATTGTTTTAGTAAATTTTACAACATGTTCAGGGTTAATGAACCAGTATTTGAGCGACAGTATGTACATTTCTAATTCTATGGACTGCCTGGAAGACCAGGGAACGGTGCTTTAGTGTCACCTGCTGGTCTCCAGAGGTAATACAAATGTGTCTTGCCATTGTGTATTTCCAAATCCTTAAAAAAAACAAACAACTCAAAATTTAAAATATTTATTTTAAAAGTAAAATATTATGTGGGTGTGGTGGAAATGCCTTTAATCCCAGAGCTCTGGAAATGGAGGCAGGAAAATCAAGAATCCAAGGCCAGCCTGGGCTACATAAGACTGGGTTTTTTTTTTTGTTTTCAATTCTTTTTATTGATATTAGGAAATTCTTACAACAAGTGATCAGAGCTATTAAAGCTGATATTCCTGGGTCTGATTGCTAAGATTTTGTTTTACCCATTGCTTCTAATATCATGATATTTTGATTATTATGTGACAGGAGAAATTTCTTTTCTGGTCCCCTCTGTTTGGTGTTCTGTAGGCTTCTTGTATGTTCATGGGCATCTCTTTCTTTAGGCTATGAAAGTTTTCTTCTATGATTTTGTTGAAGATGTTAACTGGCCCTTTGAGTTGGGAATCTTCCCTCTCTTCTATACCTATTATCCTTAGGTTTGTTCTTTTCATTGTGTCCTGGATTTCCTGGATGTTTTGAGTTAGGAGCTTTTTGCTTTTTTGTATTTTCTTTGACTGATGTGTTCTAGGGTATCTTCTACGCCTGAGATTCTCTCTTCTATCTCTTGTATTCTGTTGGGGATGCTTTTATTTGTGACTCCTGATCTATTTCCTAGGTTTTCCATCTCCAGGGCTGTCTCTCTTTGTGTTTTCTTTAATGTTTCTATTTCCACTTCTTAGATCCTTGGCCGTTTGATTTAATTCATTTACCTGTTTGATTGTGTTTTCCTGTATTTCTTTAAGAGATTTATTTGTTTTCTCTTTAAGGGTTTCTGCTTGTTTACCTGTGTACTCTTGTATTTCTTTAAGTGAGTTATTTATGTCCTTCTTAAATTCCTCTGTCATACTCATGAGATGGGATTTTGGATCTGAATCTTGCTTTTCAGGTGTAGTAGGGTATCTTGGGCTTGGTGTGGTGGGAGAACTGGGTTCTGATGTTGTTAAGTAACCTTGGTTTCTGTTGCTTATGTTCTTGTGCTTGCCTCTAACCATCTGGTTATCGCTAGTGCGAACTGCCTTTACTGTCTCTGACTGGAGCCTGCCCCTCCTGTGATCCTGGTTGTGTCAGAGCTCCTGGGAGTCAAGCTGCCTCTGGGTGTTGCAGGGGTGGGTGGGGAGCCAGAGCCCTGGGTCTGCTCCGGGCATAGGTGCAGCAGGAAGGAACCAGTGCCTCTGGCTGTGTGTGTGTGTGTGTGTGTGTGTGTGTGTGTGTGTGTGTGTGTGTTTCCCTGGTTCCTGTGGGGGTCCCAGTTACGCTGGGTGTTGGGAGAGATGTGGCCTCAACTGTTATCTTGAGTGTGTCTGAGCTGCAGTGATCTTGGTTGTTTCTGATCTCCTTGGAGTCAAGCTTCCTCTGTGATCCTGTGATCCTGTGAGTTTCAGGGCACCTGGGCTCCCTCTGGGTGTTGTAGGAGTGGGTGCAGAGCCAGCGCCCCAGGTCTGCTCCGGGTGCAGGTTCAAACCAGATGCGATATTTTGAAATATGAACCTCTGTATTATTTTTCCCATTTTCAAGTACTTTTATCAAAGTGCTTTAGAGTATGTAGCCAAATGTAGGCTTTGCATTTTGAGTTTACTTTGCTAATGACATTTGTACCCCCTTTCCCTCCGTCTGTCTTTTCTCCCCTCCCCTTCCTTATTCTTTCCCTCTTCCCCTCACCCCCTCTTCCTGTCTCTTTTCCTCCCCTAGCCCCTTCCCTCCATCATGCTCCCTCCTCTCCTTTCCCTCCCATTTCTCTTCCTTTCTGTTTATAACAGTCTCGATGGGTAGTGGTAGCCTTTAATCCCAGCACTCGGGTGGCGAGGCAGAGACAGGCAGATCTCTGTGAGCTTGAGGCCAGCCTGGTCTACAGGACAACCAAGGCTATGTAGAAAAACCCTGTCTTGCTAAATTAATTAATTAATTCAGTCTCATGTAGCCCAGGATGGCTTTAAACCTACTGTGTAGATGATGGTGATGATCTTGAACTCCTAATCCCCCTGCCTCTACCTTCAAGATGCTGGATTTATGGGTGTGTGTCACCGTGTCCAGCTAAACTAATTTCTTTTTTCAACAAAAGATAAACTTGTGTGTGTAATCAAAGTATCCCCGGCCAAGCCTGACAGCCCTCCTTCTGTGTCCTTGGCACTTGCAAACACTGGTTCAAGAGTGTTCACACACGCACACACCCACACTCACACAAACACACATAAACTCACCATCCCCCCATAGACACACATATAATTTCCCTGTATACACATATACTCTCACATGCACCAATACACACACACTGACACACACACATAACATTCTCTCACACACAGACTCACACGCGCACACACACACAGAGACACTCATAAACATACACACACACATACACTCTCACATGGATACAAACATACATACAAACACACACATACACACAAAGATATACACACACATGTACTCACACACATATACATAAATAAAAGTTTAAAAGTAACTGGGTATGTGTTTAAGGTTTTTGGAAGCAGCTCTCCTCCTGTGTCCTCACAATGAGAAGGCAGGCTGGATGCTCCTTGGCTAGTGCTTTTCTGGCTTCAGGCTTCAGGGAGGCTCTTAGTAAGAGGCTTAATGAGAAGAAAGGGCTGGGGACTAGTCACCTTCCTTTCTAACATAACAGATTCAGGCGTAGTAGAAATTCTTTCTAAGGAGTCTCAAACATCCAGTTTCCAAGTTCCCTATCCATTTCCAGCTTATGGTTATAGATCTACTTAGATATTAGTGTAAAATTCTGAACAACAGAATTTTAGTTAGTTAGTGGCAGCTAAAGAATATTTAGCAATATTAAATAATTCATATGTATTAATATTAAATAACAAAACTGTATTTTATCATTGTAATATATTTCCTAAGATAATATTTATCAAGGACTAAAACTTTATGTTTACTTAAATAATTTTATTAAAATTTTATCACTATAATCTGTATTTAACTTCTTTTGTTGTTCTCTGCAATGAACACCTCATGTAGACATAGGTTACTAACTGTCTGCAGAGATACATGAAAAGTAGATTTTTATTTTTTTATTATTTACTTTAACCAGCGCTAAGCCAACAATGAGAGACTACGTTAATCCAAAGGACAGAAATGCAGGAACTCTGCCAAGAGTGCCTTCAAAAGAGCAGCTGTGTTTTCCACATATCCAGTTGAGGTGGGAAACAGAAAGCTTGATGCTACTGCAGCACCATCTCTGGAGAGAAATGGATGCCTCCAGAAAAGACAGGCAGAGCATCCAGCCTCACCTGTGTGGTCCACGGTGGGTATCAGTTGCCACAGTGACCCTGAAGCAGGTTTGTGGTGTGGTTACCTGGTACTCCTGGGGCTAGGCTGTGTTGATGTCATCACAGAGACTGCAGCGAAATAACTTGTAGGGGTGCTAAAATTCTTTTAGGACTGGGACATAGTCACATCTGCATGTTCATTTGCTAAGATTGCCAAATGGTTTCACTGAAATGGGTGCATTTATTTTTTCTAAATAATGCCTCAACTAGGCTCCTTTTAAAAATATTTACTATTTATAAATGTGTCACAGGGCAACTTGTGAGAGTAGGATTGCCCCTCTGCCCTGTGGACCCCAGGAATCTAATTCAGGTCATCACGCTTGGTGGCACGTGCTTTTACCTGTGCAGCCAATTCTCTGGCCCAGTTTTGATTTAAAAGAAAAATATGGTTCCCAGGGTACAGTGCAGATCCTACAGCCTTCCTTCCTCACCCCATCCCTTTGTCTGACCAGAGATACTCTCCCTGGAAACCCACTGATTATGCAAACTGGATACAAGAACATATCAAAAAGATCATCCTCCACGATCATGTAGGCTTCATCCCTGAGATGCAAGGATGGTTCAACAGACATAAATCCATAGATGCAACCCACCATGTAAACAAACTGCAGGACAAAACCACACGGTCATCTCATTAGGTGCAGAAAAAAGTCCTCTGACAAAAATCCAACACTCTTTCATGATAAAAGACCCAAAGAGAATAGGTATACAAGAAACATTCCTCAACATAATAAAGGCAGTTTACAGCAAGCTCGTAACCAATATCAACTTTAATGGAAACTTAAAGCAATTCCACTAAAATCAGGAACAAGACAACGTTGTCCACTCTTTTTATGCCTACTCTACACAGTATAGTACTTGAAGTCTTAGCTAAAGCAATAAGACAAAGGAGATACAAATAGGAAGAGAAGACATCAAAGTATCATTATTTGATGAAGATATGGTTGTATATAAAAGTAACCCTAAAAATTCCACCAGGAAACTCTTAAAGCTGATAAACTTTCAGCAGTAGCAGGGTACAGATTTAATACACAAATATCAATAGCATTCTCATAGACAAATGAACTGAGAAAGAAATCATGGAAACGACACTCTTCACAATAGCCACAAATAACATAAACTACCTTGGTGTAACGCTAACCAAGCAAGTGAAAGTCCTATATGACAAGAACTCCAAGTCCCTGAAGAAAGAAATTGAGGAAGATATCAGAAGATGGAACAATCTCTCTTGCTCATGGATTGGTAGGATTAACATAGTGAAAATGGCCATTCTACCAAAAGCAGTCTACAGATTCAATGCAATCTCCATCAAAATTCCAACACAATTCTTCACAGAACTTGAAAGGGGGAATTTTCAGCCTTATGTGGAAACATACACACATACACATACACAGATATACAACACACACACACACACACACACACACACACACACACACACACACACACACACACACGTACGTGATAGTTAAAACACCCTTGAGTAAGAAAACAACTGCTGGAGGTCTCACTATCACTAACCTCAGATTGTACTCCAGAGCCATAGTAATAAAAACAGCACGGTATTGGCCCAAAAATGAAAACGCTGATCGATGTAATCAAATTGAAGACCAGACATAAATTGACACATCCATGCATACCTATTTTTGGTAAAGGAGCCAGAAATACACACTGGAAAAAAAATACAGCATCTTCAACAAATGGTGCTGGTCAAACTGGGTGGCTGCAAATAGCTTACCACCCTGCACAAAATTCAACCCTAAGTGAATCAAAGACCTCAAATAAGGCGAGATCCACCAAATCTGAAAGATAAGGTAGGCAATAGTCTTGAACCCACTGGCACAGGGAAAGACCTTCTGAACAGAACACTAAAAGCAGCACAGGCACTAAGAAAAAGAAGGAGACCACATGAAGCTGAAATGCTTTTGTATGTAAAAGAACACTATCAACTGAACAAAGCGGCAGCCTATAGAATGGAAAAGATTTTTACCAACTACATATCTGATAGAGTGCTAATATTTAAAATATATAAAGAACCAAAAGAAATCTGGACATTAAGAAAACAACCAAATTTAAAAATGGAGTACAGATCTAAAGAGAGAATTATTAAAGTCAGAAATACAAATGGCTGAGAAACACTGAGAGATGCTCAAAATCCTTAGCCATCGGGGAAATGTAAATCAAAACTACTATGAGATTTCATCTTACACCAGTCAGAATGGCCCAGATCAATAAAACAAATGACATCTCATGCTGGTGAGGATGTGGAATAAGGGGGGTACTCATCCATTGCTGGTGAGAGTGTAAACTTGTACAGCCAGTAAGGAAATCAGTGTGACAGCTCTCCAGGAATCTGGGAATAGGTCTATCTCCGAGATCCAGCTATAACATTCTCGCACCCTAACCCAAAGGACTTGGTATCCTACTACAGAGATACTCACTCATCTGCACTTATTGCTAGTCTATTTGTAATAGCCAGAAATTGAAAACAGACTAGATTATTGTTTGATGTTGATCGCAGGTGCCATAGTAGGGAGAGAGGCTCACCAAGATGCTAAGCTTTCATTTTTCTGAAGGAGCAAAGGGGTTCAGCCTTCTTGGAAAAGACTGACACCCAGCAAGCTCACTCCAGTTACTTTATTCAAAGATTATACAAGGTTAATTGGGGCTGGGAAAGGTTCCAGCTACCAAAGTTATCTTGCCCTTGCTGCCCATGAAAGCAGACAACCCATATAAATCTCAGTCCCTTTTGATCATGGCTACCGATAATCAAAAGTAAGAACTCCAGGTTTGCTAGGAGTGTTTAAGGACCAAGGTTGGTGCAGTTTCAAGCTCTTATGTGCAGATTTTCTGGAGAGAAAATATTTCTTCAAGGTTCAAAACAATTCTCAGCCTCTGCCCCAGCCCTCGGGGTCATCAACATGGACCTAAGGAGGGGATTGACAAATGAAGGACAAGAGACATGAGAAATGAGAGCAAGTCTGTATTCTGATCAAGCTCTGAATGGCCTATGTTCTATACAAGTTTATGTAACAAAGAGCAGGGAGGCAGCAGGGGTGGGAGGAAATTCCACGAAGCAATACAATCTTCTATAAACGAAATTCCTTGCTCAGATAGAGTACATTATCATAGCAACTATCTTTACTGCTTAACTGCTGGCTATTTATCTTTACTGCTTAATTGCTCAACCATAACGGGATGCCTGGTCTCTGGGAAGCTTTCAGTTACTTCTCAGGAGCAGAGACTTAGGCCTACAATCACTCCAAGCCTAACTCTAATACAAAATGGCATTACCTAGGTTAATAAGAAAAATCCTAACTCTGTTGGTTCCCGGCATCTTCTCCCTTTTTATTTATTTTTATGAGGCCATTGAGTAGTTAGGGATGATCGCACTATGAAGATGAATGGGTATTAACCAGAGGGAGGAAGTATTGACCTGATCCTCCAAGCACTTTATATGTCATTGGTGTCTTTTGGGGAGGAGAGGTTAGCCTTTGTCAATTTCTGTAGGTATCTCCACAGAGTATGATCAAAGGAAGGGCAGACACAACCTCTATGCAACCAGGTTTGCTTCACGGGGAACTCAGAAATGGACATTTGGGTCCTCCCCCTGAGATACTTAGTTTTGCACCCCTTGCAGGTGCCCATGCCAAGGCAGGCGAGCATAAATCTGAGTTTTATGCAGCTCCCAAAGGAGACACGTCATTGTAGGGTTCAGCCAGGCCTCTATCAGCCAAATCAAGTCTATGACAATGGACTTGTTAGAGGTTTGGATGCAGGGAGTCAATCTGTTATCCTAAATGCCAATCTAAACCTTCTTGAATACTCAGAACATTAGTAACATTTTTTGCTAAATGATTAACAAAGGTAGCTGTCAAAGCAATTGTAGAAGCAGTGGTGCTAGCTATTAAAGTAATTAAAGCTGCTATACCAGCGATAATCAAGCCCACTACCCTCTTGCTTCTGCTTAAAGTCTGACTCACTTCTTCCAGTACTCGCAAGCCTTTTTCAGAACACCAAGGCCCTGTAAAACTCACAGACAATAAAACAAAAGCTAGTTGATAGACCACCATAACAGACATGCCAGATTTCAGCACACTAACACAATTAAAAAATGTACAATCAATACATTAAATACTGTAGAAGAAACAAAATTTTAACATGCCAATTAATCGAAGATTAGGAGCCTAACACACACACTAACACTTGTTCAGAGTCCAGATCCTGTCCCAACTTTGTCTCTTGCTAACATAACATCACAGAGAACTGCAGCTAACTTCCAAATATGTCTCCGAAAATGTCCATAACCAGCCTTCCAAATGAAGACTGTCATTTCCAATATTGGATTGATTTCTATACCAGTCCATGATTGAGTCAGAATAACTGGTCTCATTAAAGAAAAGAGAAAAGTCATTATAACGTCTCTTTTTGACTAATTTTTTGGAGTAGTTTCCACAGTCTATATAATTTCTCTGTCCCACAAGGTCGAAAATCTTGAGGCAAGGCAGCTTATCCAATCTGGGATACAGGCAAGCAAAGCTAGGTCAGGAACAGATGTCCAATACAGCTTTCCTTTCACCATTGTCAGGGCACTCACGGTCAGCATCATTCTTTGTCCCAGCATCACCAATTGCTCTGGCAGCTAGCATGCTCCTTTAGCATCCTGTAGAAAAAACATAAATATACCCTCTTCCCCATGTTAAATACCTGATCTGGATCACGCCATGTGCCTGTAAGTGGATCCTTCCATTTCACCTAGGCATAAGTATGCCTAGTTGTAGGGTGCCATAGACACTCAGCAGAGGGTTCCTTGGCATCCAAATTTTAAGAATTTAAAATAAAAAGCATGATTTAAATAGTTCTGTGGTGTACAGGGATATAACTACCCCCTTTTTATTTTATGAAGACATTATTTTAAAGTTCCACAATACCTTGTCCTTGAGAATTACAAGGAATCCAAATAATATGGAAATATTAAATTGTTGACAGAAAGTCTCAAATGCACGACTGTAATAGCCAGTTCCATTACCTGTTTTAATCTGATTGGGAACACCAAGCATAGAAAAACAATGCAGGCAATGACTGATTATATTTTTAGTTGCTTTTCCTGTTAAAGCAGTTGCAACTAGAAAGCCTGAAAAGGTGTGTCAATAGTCACATGTACATGTTTTAATTTTCCAGAATCAGAAATATGAGTAACATCCATTTGCCATAATTGGTTAGGCATAAGTCCTCAAGGATTAACACCATTATGTGGTACAGGTAGAAACTGAGGACATTCAGACACGTCTTTATAATTTGACATGTACATTTTCTAGAAACACCAAATTACTGTCTCAAGCTATTACTATTTTGATGATGTAAAGAGTGAGATTGTTTGGCCAATTGTTCCTGTGTAAGGCCTATAACCTTCTAGGTAGATAAATCTGCTATGGCATTGCCCTCACTAAGGGGTCTGGGCAATCCAGTATAAGCTCTTAAATGTCCTACAAAATAAGGAACTGTACATTCTCTTAAACTGAGTTGTATTTGCATAAATAATTGCAAAATTTGAGAATTAGCAGTATCTAAAAAAAGGAACAGTTTCAAGTAATCGTAAACCATATATATTGGCTATCAGTATACAAATTAAAAGCTTGATTTTTTTAGCATTTCAAAAACAACAGCTACAGCATGTAGTTCAATTACTTGTGCTGAAGCAGGGGAAACTCAAGAGAATGAACATGTGATCCAATCACATGTGCTGCCTTCCCATTAGATGAGCCATCTGTAAATACAGTAAGTGCATTTCCTATGGGCTGCATGTGTAAATTTACAGGAAATACAAAAGCATGCATAGAGGCAAATTGCAACAACTTATCTTTTGGATAATGGTTATCAATTTTCCCTGAAAAGTTTGTGCATACAATAGGCCAAATATCAGTATTTTGCAATAACCAATTTAATTGCTGTTTGGAATAAGGAATAAATATTTCATCAGGTTCTTTCCCAAAATATTTTCTTGATTCTGTTCTATAATTCTGTATTAACACAGCAACAGCTTCATAATAGGGTGTTAAAACCTTACTTGGAGATGAAGAAGGATGAATCTACGTTAATGGTCTCTTGCCAAAGAACTGCTGTGGTCACGTGCATTGTAGCAAGGATGCAAACAGCCAACAAATGATCATAGTCTATATAATGTATCTGTTGTTGGCTAATAGCTCCCTCTACTTTCTGTAAAACTATTAGTCCCACATCAGTTAATTGTTGAGGGGAATTAGGATTTGCATCTCCCTTGAGAATATCAAACAGAAGTTTAAGTTCTCCTGTGGTAAGCTTAAGATGAGGTCTTAGCCAATTAATATCTCCTAACAACGTTTTAAAACTTTTTAAAAGTAATGTAGGGCTATTAGCCATTCTTTGAGGCAAAACTTTCCAAAGATATTGTTTCATGGGTTCTTTAAAATTACAAGCGGGGACACTAAATGCAAACCTCCCACAGTCACCAGGATGCAAAGAAACAGTATAAAAACAATTCTCTAAATCCATAATAATTCTATAAGCATTTTCTGGAATGGCAGCTAGTTCTGTAATGCCTCTGCAAGTTCCATAGCCTATCAACCCTTTGCAAATCTTACAACAATCTCCACCTGCCCGATTTTTTCTTAATTACAAATATGTGTGAGTTAGAATCCTGAGTCTGTGATCAAATTGCAAACTGCAGCCAATGGAACACTGGCAGTTTAACTATAGTCCTCAAGTTTCCCTTGCAACACCAGATCACAACCATAACTTTGGAAAGCAAAACTCAAACCTCTAACAAACAATTCAGTCTTTTCAAAGTCACCAAGTGATTCACCCCCATGCTACAAAGTTTGGCTGTTAGTTCTTGCACATGAATGCATGACGGTGCAGCCTCTAATACGTCACCAAAGAGACACTGCCCTAAATCCTATCTTTTATAAGTCTGGTTTCTAGGATAAGAATTACATAAAAATATTACCCACTTTAAACGTATCTTTAGAGACCTGTTTCCCTGGGTTGGCTCATGCCACGTGTTGCTGTCTAGAACAATTCCAACCCTGAGTTACCAGTTTTAAGCCAACTTTCTGTTACCAAAGTTGCAAATTTTTAGTCATACCCAATAACTTATAAGCCAATAATCTATAACCAAGACATGCAGAACATATTTATACTTTAAAAACCAGTCAGAAACAAAAATTAAGTAGCTACACATTTACTTATTTAGACCAGACAAAATTTAACTTTTTCTAGTTGTAATTTCAAGAGAGGAGCACCTTGTCACCTACTGAACTCAATAATCACAATCACAGAGATTTTTCTAGGAGAAACGGTCATCAGCTCCCTTACCATAGAAGCTGAGAAGCTGCGGCCCCTTTAAGAGCACCTTGTGCAGACACTCAGCCTCTGGCAGGGCTTCTCCAGCTGTGATTGACTCCTAGCTACAAGTGCAGGGCTCCAAAGGCCAATTGAGACTGCTTTTTTCTTTTCTTCCCCCCCCCCCCTTTTTTTTTTTGATCATGAAACACAGAGCAACATTTAGGCCACAAAACAAAAACAAACATAAACTGACAGACACGGACAGATTGGTGCACCAAGAACACACAATACACAGAGAGGAAAGAGAATTAGATGTCCCAAAGGGACTCAGATATTCTACCTAAGAGATCCAGAACTAGAATAAAGCATTTCTCCTGTAGGGGCCAGAGGAGGCAGGACGTCTCCCGACCTCCTTCTGTCCCTAGGAGAGCTCTGAAACAGCTTACATTCATTTTCCTTCCCCGGATAATAGGGGAGGATTGCTATTCTCAAACCCATTCTCTCAAGTCTAGGGTGTAAACTATCTCTAGTCAGGATCCAAAGACTAAAAGCACCTATGAGAATTACCTTCGCTTCTCTAGATTTTAGCATAACTCTAAACACATACATAAAACACATTTTACTTACCTTGCCCTTCTACAAGGTTTTTTCACGCTGGCTCATCTTTTTTCATCAATAGTTCCTTCCTGAGGAAACCAAGGACAGACATCATTAACAAATTCAAAAAATTTAATAAGATCCTTTTTTTCTTTACAAGAGTTCCTCGTGTCTTGAGGGACTCCTTGAGACCCTGTAAGAATAAGTCATGCTTATTCAATGCTTGTCCCATGACTGCGTCACTCACTTACCTCAACACCGGATCTGTCTCACAGGCAGGTTACTTTGTGTCGAACTCAGGACAGAATCCTCACGCCGATTCCAGTGAAAAGCGTCCGGCCAGACTTCTGAGAGCAGCATTCATCAGATTCCCCGTTCCTCGAGCCCCACATTGGGCGCCTATTGTCCAGTCCCACAGGGTCATCAACATGGACCTAAGGAGGAGACTGATGAATGAAGGACAAGAAACACGAGAAATGAGAGCAAGTCCGTATTCTGATCAAGCTCTGAATGGCCTATGTTCTATACAAGTTTATGTAACAAAGAGCAGGGAGGCAGCAGGGGTGGGAGGAAATTCCACAAAGCAATACAATCTTCTGTAAACAAAATTCCTTGCGCAGATAGGATACATTATCATAGCAACTATCTTTACTGCTTAACTGCTGGCTATTTATCTTTACTGCTTAACTGCTGGCCATTTATCTTTACTGCTTAATTGCTCAACCATAACGGGATGCCTGGTCTCTGGGAAGCTTTCAGTTACTCTTCAGAGGCAGAAACTAGGCCTACAATTACTCCAAGCCTAACTCTAATACAAAATGGCATTACCTAGGTTAATAAGAAAAATCCTAACCCTGTTGGTTCCCGGCAAGCCTCTACTGATTGACAAACATAAAGGCTTTACTATACATCTCACTTAAAGCCAGACATAAAGACTACACTACACTATCACTACACTAGATGCCTATTGATGGATGTATGAGATAAAGAAAATGTGGCATATTTACACAATAAAATATTACTCGGTGGTTAAACAAATGAAATCATGAAATTCTTAGGTACATATATGGGACTAGAAAAAAAATCATCCCGAGTGAGGTAATCCAGACCCCCAAAGACAAAAATGGTAAGAAGTCACTTATATGTGGATGTTAGCTGTTAATTTTTCAATAAGCAGGCTACCATCTATACAAACAGAGCTTAGGTATAAAGTAAGGGGCTTGGGGGGGGTTGGCCCTCCCTAGGAAGGGGAAATAGAATAGACAGTTATGGAAGAATGGGGTGGGATGGAATTGGAATAGGAGGATCAAAAAGATGGAGGGAGAGAAGAAAGGGGTGGGGGATGAACTACAGAGAGGGGCAGCTAAATCTAGGGCCATTTGACAGGTTACATGGAGACCTACTATAGAAGAAACCCCTAGGGCTGGAGATGGCTCAGCGGTTAAGAGCACTGGCTGCGCTTCCAGAGGACCTGAGTTCAATTCCCAGCAACCACATGGTGGCTCATAATCATCTGGATGCCCTCTTCTGGTGTGTCTAAAGACAGCTACAGTGTGCTTACATAAAATCAATAAATAATCTTTGGGCTAGAGTGAGTGGGGCTGGAGTGAGCGGGGCCGGAAGAGGGGGGAAGAAACCTCTAAAATATATACATATATGAAGGTGATCCAGATGGAGTTGCCAAATAATGGGGGAAATGAAGCCCCAATGGACATCTTTCATTATCAAATGAAGTCTCCAGTTCCAGGAATGGGTTACATCGAATCAAGTTTTTAGCCTAGGGGGGCCCAGAGCTATTGCCGAAGCTGTTGATTGCTCTCCACAAACTGACTGCAAGGCCGTATTGCTGAAGACAACATCTACACAACTCATTGAACATGGAGAGAAGCTGAGCTGGTGCCTACCTAGAGCCTTCACACCTACTGACTAGTGTTCGTGGTCCTGGGAGGTGCTCTGCATGCTACTAGAGAAGAAAGGTAAACACCACTCTAGCTACCAAACCTTTGATCTATAATAGTAACCTGCTTGCAAGATATTGCTGGCACAATGATAGCATAAAGTTTAGGAGTAACCAACGAATACCTGATTGGATTTAAGGGCCAGCCCATGAGCTGGATTCCGTGCCTTACACTGCTCAGTGGCCAAGAATTTGAGACTAGACAGGCTAGGGAACTAGGGGAAACCCAACTACTATTGTTCTAAGATATATATAAATACACACACACACACACACACACACACACACACACACACACACGACTCTTAAAGACATTATGTTATACTTAGATCAGCATTTCTTGCTTAGCTGCCATCAGAGAAACTTCCTCCTGCAGCAGAAGAGAAAAACTACAGAGTTGGGCAATGTGTAGAGAGTGAGAGACCTCAAATACTCAGTCCTAAATATGATGTCTCCATGTAATCCCTCCCCTCAGGAAGGCAAAAAAGAGGCCAAAAGGGAAGATAGGAGAGGACGGCAAAAAGACAGTAAGAGCCAGTGGGGATAGAGGACTCCAAGGAAGCAAGGCCTTCCAAGCACAGCAGCATGCACAGGGCCTGCACAGGTCTGAGCCAGATGGGCTTCCGGAGCTGAGAGAGGAAGCACATAAGCCCGTCCCTAACCCAGAGGCTATCTCCCATTGATAATCACTCACAAATCTGTTTTCTCCAATGGAGCTAATTCACTGCACAAACCTAAGGCCAGGTCCTGTGACCAGTTAGCATATGGACAACACAGAATGAACTCTGTAGCATTTTTTGGAGGTTCTTTGCCTCATAATTCTTTATCAGGGCTTTTTTCCCTTTATAGGTCCTTTGTATATATATTTCCATTTCTGGTTTTGTATTTTTATGAGATTTCTGTGTGCGTAAGCAGGTATGTCTCTGGGTCTATATGTGTTTCTTGAGATTTTTCTTTGGCTATTTTTTCTTCTGTTTTTTGTTTGTCTTATTCTGATTTGTTTGTTTTTATTTTACCTACCGTCAGCTTTGTCATCCTTATCAATTATGTTTGTATTCTAATGAGAAAGAGAAAAAACGCTGTGGATTGGGTGGGTGGGGAAGTGGTGGAGGATCTGGGAAGAGTTGTGGAAGGAAACTGCAACCAGAATATGAAAAAAAGTTTTTTGTGTGTTTTCTTGTTTTGTTTTTGTTTTCGAGACAAGATTTCTCTGTGCAACTCTGGATGTCCAGGAACTCATTCCATAGATCAGGCTTGCCTCGAACACAGGTCTGACTGCCTCTGCCTCCCTTGTGCTGGAATTAAAGGAGTAGGCTGCTGGGCAGTAATGGCGCACGCCTTTAATCCCAGCACTTGGAAGGCAGAGGCAGGTGGATTTCTGAGTTCGAGGCCAGCCTGGTCTACAGAGTGAGTTCCAGGACAGCCAGGGCTACCCAGAGAACCCTGTCTCGAAAAACCAAAAGCATAATATATATATAAAATAAAATATAAAAATAAATTTAAGAAGGAGTGAGCTGCCACCTCCCATCTTGAAAAAAATTATTTTCACTTAAAAAACTTAAAATGTCATGTTTATAATAATAATAAAAAGGAAATAAGAAAAACACCACTCTCTAGGAATGCAGACAAAGCAAAGGTCATAAGGCTGTCCTTAGCTGCGTTCAGCGAGTGTTTAGTACTTACAGAGCAACCAGATTGCACTGGGGTCCGCAACTCAAGCCAGGTTTGTGCCCTCCTCGTGTAGCACCTGAAGAATTAGAAACGCGGCTTCCCGTGCTTCAGCCCCTGGCTGGCTGGATAAGTATCTCGTGAAAGAACCATCCCTGCTACATACACGTAAAGTTCCAAAAGGCGGTTCGCGGAAACTGAATCCCAGACCTAAGCCTGAGGGCACACAGCTACACTTAGGGAGCTGTTGTACCAAGAAGCAGAGGGGGCGGGGCTCCGAAAGGGCGGGCCTTATAGGCGACTTTCTAGAAAAAAGGGACTCCAAGGGGGTGGGACTGTGGGCGTGGCTTAGCACATTTCCGTGAGGGGTGGGGCTTAAAAGAGGGGCGTGGAATAAATGTGGGGTCTTGGAAAGAGGTGCGCGAGCGGAGGGCGGAGCTTTGAGGGTCAGGCACGTGGAGGGGGAAGTAGGCGGGGAATTAAATGACTGGCCTGAAGAATAGGCGGAACTTAGCGTCGGGGAGGCGGGGCTGTTATAGTGCATTTCCTACAAAGACGTCCCTTTTCTCTTGCCGTAGTGCAAAACCGGAAGTTCCTATGAGGCGTGCTTTGGAGTTCCGGGACAGTGCCAGCACCATGTGGGAGCTGATCTGAGGAGTTGTTAGCTGTCTAATCCTGCTGATTTTCCGAGTTCAGGGTGAGGAGGAGCACGGTGCGGCTAGGCGCGGCCGTGACTTGGGACGGGTGGCCAGGGTGGGCCCTGAGACCGTGGTCCAGGGCTGGGGAAAGCTGGTGACGCCCAGGCGTAGTTAACGCAATTGCTGTGGTGATTGAGCTTCGTGGGTCCTGGAGTGCTTGGGAGGCAGGTTTCTGTGTCCTCGAAAGTACTGAGCGCCGTATTGTCAGTACATGAGCCCGGTGCTGTCATCTATTAAGTCGCATGACGTTTCGCAAAAACTTTTCACGCTGTTTGTTCTTAGCCGGCGTTTTGAGACATCCGCCACCGTGCAAGATGACGTCCTTAGCCCAGCAACTCCAGCGACTCGCCCTCCCTCAAACTGATCCCAGCCTCCTATCTAGACGTGAAGTTGCCTCTCTGTTATTTGACCCCAAGGAAGCGGCCACAATCGACAGGGACACCGCCTTTGCCATCGGTGAGCTCTCCTTCATTTAGCAAAGCTCCTGGAGCAATGATATTGGCGGGGGAGGGTTCTGTATTTTCTTGTCTGTTTTGTTTGTTTTTTGACTGTTTGGGTTTCTTTCTTTTCTTTTCTTTTTTTTCTTTTTCTTTTTTTTTTTTGTGCTGTTTGCTTCCAGAGCAGTGCCTGACTTGATTTACCTTGTTAAAGGGGGAAAACTCCCAATCTTGTTAGATGCTTGAATGTAATTATGTATAATAGTATCTGAAATTTCACAAACCAACTAATAAGTAAAAAGAAAGAAAAGTAAAGAAACTGAGACAATGACTGAGGTGTTAGAGGAGACTTTCAGAACTGGGTGTAGTTATAATAAGGACTAAAAAGAAGGGGTCGGAGTTCTTGTCATGAAGTACTTTCTTGTGAGTGGGATCAGATTTATCCTATATGTTAACAACTAAAGCCAATGTTTGAGAGTGCATTATACATTATAACAGAGTCCATGAACTTAGGGGGTGAGAAAAATTGTCGAAGAATATCTGTTGAATTTGCTTACAAAGAAGTTACAAGTGACTCTTCTCCTAGGATGCACTGGCCTGGAGGAGCTTCTTGGAATTGACCCTGCCTTTGAACAGTTTGAAGCACCATTATTCAGCCAGCTAGCAAAAACCTTGGAGCGCAGTGTTCAGACCAAAGCAGTGAACAAACAGCTGGATGAAAACATTTCATTGTTCCTCCTTCACTTGTCTCCTTATTTCCTCCTTAAGCCAGCACAGAAGTGTCTGGAATGGCTGATTCACAGGTAGCTAAAACTTAAATAGTTGCAAACACTTGTTAAGCTGTGTTGTTAACTATAGCAAACTTTGTTGTTTTGTTTTGTTTTGTTTTTTGTTTGGTTTTTTCTTTTTTTTTTTTTGTTTTTTTGGTTTTTTTTTGTTTTTTTGAGACAGGGTTTCTCTGTGTAGCCCTGGCTGTCCTGGAACTCACTCTGTAGACCAGGCTGGCCTCGAACTCAGTAATCCACCTGCTTCTGCCTCCCAAGTGCTGGGATTAAAGGCGTGCGCCACCACTGCCCGGCCTATAGCAAACTTTGAAGGTTTATATGATGTCTTGAATGTCAAGTAAATATTCTCTTGTGTTAAACTTGCTGTTCTTGAATATGATGTCCTTAGATCCTATTTGGTGTGTTTAGGGTTTGGAGGGGAGTTGTTTGTTTATTTGTTTGCTTGTTTTTTTGAGATAGGGTCTCACTGTGTACCTCTGGCTGACCTCAAACTCACAGAGATATGCCCCCGTCTTCCCCAGTGCTGGGAAGTATGTCATTATCTTTGGCTAGTTTTGTTTTGGGGATAAGGTCTTATTATGCAGTTCTCAATTGTTGTTGTTTGTTTGTTTTGTTTTTGGAGACAGGGTTTCTCTGTGCAGTCCCAGCTGTCCTGGAACTCATTGTGTACACCAACCTGGCCTCACATACTCAGAGATCTACCTGCCTCTGCCTCCCGAGTGCTGGGATTAAAGGTGCCACCACCACCATGGTTTTGAATTAGTTTTTTGTTTTGCCTGACTGGCCTGGAACTTACTATGTAGATCAGGTTTACCTCAAATTTACAAATCTGCCTGTTTTTGCCTCCCAAGTCCTGAGATTAAGGCTTTGAAGTCTTGCTCCTGCCTCAGTACTGTGATTATAAGTGTGTGCTACCAGACCAGACTTAACTGCATCAGTTCTAAGGAGCTAATGTACCTTGATATTGCAGATCCATTCACATGGGGACAAAACTGTTAAACTTCTTTCTTACCACTCTAGATGTTAGGAATATCCTTTAAAATATCACCCCAAATCAAGTAGTACTAGCGTTGTGCATTCAGCATTTACGTACCAGGCCCTGTACTCTGGTTCCTAAGCACTGTGGGTGCTAGGAACCAGACTTTGACCTCTGCAAGAGCAACAAATCCTCTAGATGGCTGAGCCATCACTCCAGCCCCTCTTCAGATAACTTTTATTCAGCAAATGTTAAATGTGATAAAAAAAATATCTGTAGGTTGTCCTTGGTTACTGTTTTTTAAATAAATACCTTAATAAAGTTTTACACAAGATTTAGAGAGGTAGCTATGGCAGGGTTTGTTGAGGAAAGCTTCATTCAAGTAGTGTCTTAGTTAATACCAAAGCCTGTATAAAGTAGATAGAAGGCAAGGTCTGCCACTATTGAAGAACACGTAGGGTTAAGAGACTGCTCATGGTGAAGAGTGCTTCCTGTTGTTGAAGAGGGCCTGGGTCAGGTTCTTAGTACTCAGTCAGGGTACTTAGAGCCACTTAGAGCTATCTGCAACTCCAGATGCAGGGGATCCAGTGCCCTCTGACTTTTGTGGGCAAGTGTATGTGTGTGGTGCACAGACTCATGTATATAATACACCGGTTTTTTTTAAGTGCATGCAAGAAAATAGAATCTTTCTTAACATTCTTAGCATGGAGAGACTGACAAACAATTTTTTCAAGTTCATATACAAATTATATATGTTATCATTTTTTCCTTTTTCCATTTATTGTCAATTTTTCTATCTGAATAAATTAACGTGGTTTTATTAATCTTTTGATTTTTGCTGGGTATGATGGCTCACACCTTTAGTTCCTGCGCTTGGGAGGCAGAGGCAGGCAGAGCTGAGTTCAAGGCCGGACTGATCTACAAAGCAAGTTCCAGAACATCCAGGGTTACATAGAGAAACCCTGTCTTGAAAAAACCAATTCCTTACCCTCCCCCAACTCCCCCCCTCCCCCAAACCTTTTGGTTTTGGAGACATAGTAGTTAGGAAAGCTGTGGAAGGTGACTGGAGCACAGATACGTCAGCGGTTATTGTCTTGCTAGCCTGCTAGATTTCTGTAGCTTAATGATGACCACACGGTTTTATTAACGTTGAAAGAAAGTGAATAGGGTATAGATTTTGATACTGAATATTCAAAATGTTACTGCCTCCAAACTGAACCATGTTGACTCAAACTTGAATGCAAAATGGAGGGCTTCTTGTGTTTATCTTGTTGTGACTGATACTGGTCCTAGCTCTTTGTACTTCATTGAGACAGGATTTTAGAAACATGTGCCTCCCAGACATGTTGATATACTCTTGGGAAGCAAGGGCAAGGGTCTGTGAGTTTGAGGCCATCCTGGTCTTGTCTGCATAGCAAATTCCATGCCAGGGTTATCCAGTGACACTTTGTCAAAAGAAATGAAAAAGAAAAAAGAAAGAATAAAAAGGAAGGACCTGTGAATTTTGTATTTTTACTGATTTTAATTGTTTCATATTTTTCTTAGGTTCCACATCCATCTTTACAATCCAGATAGTCTCATTGCTTGTGTTCTGCCGTACCATGAGACACGGGTATTTGTGCGGGTAATACAGCTTCTGAAAATTAGTAATCCGAAACACAAATGGTTTTGGCTGTCTCCTGTTAAGGTAACTTTGTTTAATGACATATTCATTCATGTATATACTTATTATAAATCATGATTAAGGTTGTATGTTTTGATTTGGTTTTGTGAGGTTTTGTTTCGAGGCAGGGTTTCACTGTGAAGTCCTGGCTGGCCTCAATTCAGTGATCCACCCCCTTCCTCCGTAGTTGCTTAGCTGCTTTTGTTTTGGGGATAGGGTCTCCCTATACATCTAAAGCTGGTTATGAACTTTTCTTTTTTTGAGAAAGGGTCTCTGTGGCACTACGTGACCTGAAACTCACTATGTTGACCAGGCTGACCTCAAACTCACAGATCGGCCTGCACCAATTGCTAATGACAGATGGTAGGGGAGCTGGCAATCAGAACAGGGGAGAATAGATGGGGAGTTGGGGTTCAGCTTCATTTGATTTGGGAAAAGTAAAGCCCTGTGTGACCCTGGGGATAGTCCAGTAGTACCTATGCCATTAATTTCCTAGCAGAAACTCTTTGTCAGTGCCATCTAGTATTTATTTAGTACCCAACATTAGACAGTGCATTTTACATCATACTCTCCTGGAGTCTCATGAAGGCTTTCTACAGGTGAGGAAAGACTCAGAAACGTTAAGCTACTTGCTAGAGTTCTGTAGCTGAAGTGGGCACAGACTATGTGAACCCTGCTTATTGTACACTGCTACTCTGCATCTGGAATCCTAGTACCAAAGACTTTTTTTTTTAAATATTTATTTATTTTATGTATGTAAGTACACTGCCACTGTCTGCAGACACACCAGAAAAGGGCATCAGATCCCATTATAGATAGTTGCTGGGAATTAAACTCAGGACCTCTGAAAGAGCAGTCAGTGCTCCTAACCTCTGAGCCATCTCTCCAGCCACCCCCCCCCCTCGTTTTTTTTCTTTTTTTCTTTTTCCTTTTAGAAATTTTTTAAAAGATGTAAGGAGTGGAACTCTTAACAAACTTACACAAATTACACAATTAGGATTACTTGAAGAGCATCAGGATATTGTTAAGGTTGAGTAGGCGTTTGGAATGAAAGGATAGTTACCTGAGAAGTAGGCCTAGTAAGATCTGTCTGCAACAGAGAGCAGCAGCAGAAAGTAGGTGTATGTTATAGGCAGGAACTCCATGTAAGATTGCTGATGGGGCTGGGAGAGGGGCTGATGAGGAAGAGAGCAGACTGACAGACTGTGAGCCTGCACCAGGAGCTAATGACAGCCGTAGTGAGCTCAGCAGTCAGAAGGAAGGAACCCCCAGTTTTGAATTAAAAAGAAAATTTAAGACTGGATGTAAATTGTTTGGACTAACTGAAGTTCAAAACGTGCGGCTTGTGATAAAGCTGCTGCTCAAAGTGCCTTTCCCAACGCTCAGAACATCAAGCCCATTTTCTCCTGGTCTTCCACAGACTTCATCATTGTCTAGAAACTAACTCTTTCCAGGTATCTAAACCTCATTCTCCTCAAAAAGGTTACTTGCAGTCTTCATTTAATTGTTTTGTTAATGTTTATTCACAGACCATGTGCAGTACTAGTTAGTAGTTAGTAGTAGTAGTAGTAGTTAGTAGCAGTATAGGTTGGCCTGGGTCTATTTCTGTATTAGGATATTGTGAGGCAGAGACAGAACAATGTCATGTTGACTCAAAAGCCAAATCCTACTAGAAGACTTTTGCAGGTTAGATATAGGTTAAATATATACATACGTGGCACATGCTGAGTGTTTTATACTGAATTCTTTTGCCTTCATTGTCAACTGCTTTTTGGAGTTTCTAAGAGTCTATGTGTTAATCTCATCACCACCAGTTAGTTATAAGGAGAGATTGTATCTGTGTTGATGACCTGCCACAATATACAAATGTTACTAGATAGATACTTGAGGTAATGGTCAGTCGGCAATTGTTTCTAATAGCTTGTACTTTTGTTAATAATAGCAATCTGGAGTGCCTTTAGCTAGAGGAACTTTGGTCACCCATTGCTACAAAGACCTTGGATTCATGGATTTTATTTGCAGCCTAGTGACCAGATCTGTGAAGGTGAGTCATGAGTGTTGTTGAGTGTGTGGACTCATAAAGTGATTGCTTACTCTGAGAAAGGAAACATACTTAGTGGAACTTGGGAAAAGTTCCTTTGGGGTGCATGAGCAGGTGACGAATCAGTCTTTTCACCAAACATATTTTCTATAAAAATAAATTACTCTGTTGGTTGTCAAATTCCAGCTATAGTGATTATTAAATAGAATCTATCTAAAAATGTCAGGAAGCTTGTCAGGCAAGTCATTCTCACTCGGTGCTGTTATGATACTTAAAGAGCCAGAGTGCTTCAGAAAAGCCTCCATGTGTGCTGTGCTCTCTGTTCCAGGCTTTCGCTGAGTATCCGGGAAGCTCAGCTCAGTTGAGAGTGCTCTTGTCCTTCTATGCCTCCACCATTGTGTCTGCTCTGGTGGCTGCTGAGAACCTATCAGACAATGTAGTCGCCAAACTGTTTCCGTACATCCAAAAGGTTGGTCACGTAAATCATTTTATACATAAAGGAATTCACTTGCTTGTGAAAATTTCATGGAGAAATAAGTGTTTTTAAGTTGATAGTTTGAATGGTTGATGAGATTCAATCTTTAGGGTTAAAAGACTAAGTGTCTGGTGATTAATGTTAGCTCTCACTGTGTCCTGGATCTATTTTCTTAGTCATAGACTGTCCTTCAGGCGAAGGCTGTCACTTACCTGTTCTTCGGCACTGGCGTCTTTCAGAGGCTCTGCTTTTACCTCTAGGGCCCCAGGTTACTGTCTTTAATTCAGTAGTTTTACCCCTGTGAGTGATGAGATGGATGGCTCCCTTCCAAAGACATGAGGTTACAGGTCCGGCAGAGCTTGTTGCCTCTTGTTGGGATATCTGAGTTAGGAGGCTTTTCTGAGGTTCCTTCTCATCCTATAGACTTCTCTTATCCCTGTGTCCATATAAGAATGGAGGTCCTTGATTTTCCACTTCTAAAGAGTCATTGTGTACATTAGGGTTTATTAATCCTTTTAAATTTACAACGTACTTATTTGTTAAGGTGTTTTTAAAATGACATTTTCCTTAAAGGGCTTATCCTTTTCATGTGTTTGTATGTACATGTGTGTATTGGTGTGGAAGCCAGAGGACATGTGTGAGCTTGTTCTGTTCTTCTAGCATGTGGGCCCTGATGATTGAACTCAGGTCGTCAGGCATGATACCAAGTGTCTATACCTGCTGAACCATCTTGCCAGCCTTAGGGGGTTTTGTTTTGTTTTTTGAGGCTTTTGCTGTATTGTCCACACTGGTTCATGTTCATCCTGCCTCTGCCCCTGAGTGCTGTGACAACTGGCTTAGAATTTGTTGTTGTTGTTGTTTTTTTTTTTTTTTTTTTAATCTTATACATGGAAACATAAGGATTATACATAACCCTGCTGTACCATGTAATGTTTCAGTCTGTGTATTTACTGTTTAACATTTAAATCACGGCGAACTTGACATTTCTAATTTGTTGTAGTTAAGTAACATGTTAAGTAGAAGAACATAATTCTATAGTTTGTCATTTTCTTTATATTTTAAAAACATTTAGGGGTTGAAATCATCTCTACCAGATTATAGAGCTGCGACGTACATGATAATCTGTCAGATTTCTGTGAAAGTAGTGATGGAAGATACCTTTGTGAACTCACTTGCATCCCAGCTCATCAAAACATTGACCAAGGTTCCTTCTCAGGTCAAGGATGGATTAGGTTGCCTGATAATTCTCTTACAGCGACAGAAGCCAGAGAACCTTGGGAAAAAGTATGTATTGTTGGATAGTTAGAGGCCAGTAAAGTTGTTTTGAATACGTTTGGTAAGTGTGTGTTTTAAGCTGCTACTTGTCTGATTTGTTGCTGTTCTGTATGCTTGCTTCATGAAAGGCCATTTCTTCACTTGTGTGGTGTTCCAGACCTTATAGAGCACCTTCACTGGATCTCTGAAAACTACGATGTGAGTCCTCTTCTGCGCTACACGCTTCCCCACCTGGTTGCCTCTGTTGTCCAGCACATTGCAGGTATGTGGCTTACATTTGGGTCTAAAAGCTTCCTAAATTTCAGTTATCTTCAAAAGGACACCTGGTTGATAGATTTTGACTATTTAAAATTTCTTCAAATTCAGTAGTTTCTATGTAACTTGTCTATTAAGTGAGAAATCTTTGGGATTGGAGGTAGGCTCACTGAAGGGGGAAGCTGTTACTCTGAGAAGTGTCTCAGGGTTCTGTTATTTAGGCAGGTTCTGAAGAAAGGAGAGAATTGGGCCAAGTGAACCTTTGCTTCCCTTTTAGATACTTACTGATCTCTAGTGTTTCATTAACAGTAAATATCCAGCTTCCAGGAAGTAAGTCAAGAAGATGTCATGCATAAAAATCCAAATTGTGAAAGAAAATGATTTATTTGTGCTATTTCTCTTTACTTCAATAAACAGAAAAGAAAGTAAATACTTGGTTCTGTTGCTGCCTAGAGAATACTAACAAAAAGTATTCTAAATTATGTTAAATCTGATGAATATTAAGAAAAGCATTTTTTAAATTATGTTGAGTCAGTTATACAAAAGGTTTGCACAGCCCAGTCTAGCCTTAAAGCTTTTATTTCGGTACAGCCTAGAAGACGGCCACCTTGGTTTAGCCAGGAGGCATTGACATGAGAGCTTAGCTTGCTTGCTCTCAGAAACCTAGGTTATAATCCAGCTTCACTAACTTTTAGTGTGATCTCGGGAAACAATATATAATTTTTGCACTTGTTTTTTATTGATACTTGTGTCATGGTTATACTTACTAAAAGTATGGAGAATTCCAGGTGAAGAACAAATGAGAGTAATATACACAGAAATGGTTTGAAAACTGTAAATTACTCAATAGACAAAACATATATTCAAATATAAGTAAAAGAAGGCTAGGGAGATGACTTAGCTGTTAAGAGTGCTTACTGCCGTTGCAGAGAATCCAGGTTGAGTACCCAGCACCCATATTGGGAAGTTCATAGTTGTCTGTGACTCCAGTTCCAGGGGATATGATGTTCTCTGGACTCTGCAGGCACCTGCATACATCTGGTGTAGGCACATCGTCACATACATAAATAAAAACAACCTTTCTAAAAAAAGAAAACAGGTTAAGAAGTTAAATATGTTTTTAAGTTATCACTAGTAAAGTTTTTCACTCTAAGTAAATTTAATCATGAGCATGTCGCAAAGAATATCCCTAATTCAGTTTTCATCTGTTACATATTAAGGAGAAGAAACTGAAGGGATTGATGGTCAGATCTACAAGAAACATTTAGAAGCAATACTTACAAAAATACCACTGACGAACAACTTAGACCACCTACTGGCTAGGTAAGGTTGTTTTAGCATGCTTCTGATATGCATATTTATGGGTAAGTATACATTTCAGGATTCAGGAGTAGTTTTCTAGAATGCTTTTTAATGTATTTTGCATTGTCTATATCATTGCACTAATTACGGGTATTGAGTCTAACAAGTGACAGCATAAAATGCAAAAGCAGAGTTTCCTTATTTGTCTTTAAGGCTTATAGAAGGAAATGAGAAGGTAAGAGGCCAGCTAAATTTGAGTTGTAACTAAGCTTACAAGTGTTTAAGTTCTTCTGTTAATAAATGGGCTGTAGTGCCTGAAATAGCACATGAAAGCTGATAAGTCAGTGATTGTCACCTAGCATCTTGAGAGTAGGTATGCGATGGAAATTTCCTCCTTTTCTCTGAGGCATCTCTGACTCCCCCTTTCATTTCCTGTTTGATGGACAGCGCTATGTGTGAATAGAATGCATAAGTGTAGTAGTAGACATAGGTTGGAATCTGACTGACACCATCTTAGTTAGAGTAGTAGTTTTGGAAGCCAGTCCTCCTGGGTCTGTTTTTGCCACTATGTTAGGTGAGAAAGGGAACTGCCTGCAGTTTGTATTCATGGAGGCTTAGTTTACAGTCTGGAATCAGAACAGCCTTTAACTTAAAGCGCTGCGTGGAAAGGGTCACTACTGTTGCATTACATTTGACCTCAGGCAAATTGGAAGGTTCAGCAAAGTCAATGTAATTTCTCTCCTATGGAAGTGTGATTATTAGAGACATGATTTATAAAGCATTTAGCACATACTGGGATTCCATGAATGATGACTCATTTTGCCGGTGTTCCACTTTCTTTTGCAGCCGTCTTTTTGAAGAATATATTTCATACAGTTTCCAGGAGGAAACCCGTGCTAATGGGGTAGCTTTGCTTAATGAGCAGTTTCTTCCACTCATCAGACTTTTAGAAAGCAAGTAAGTTGAGTGTTGTGGATGTCGTTAGTGTTTATTGATTGTTCTTCAAAGAAATAACTTGCAAGTTGTGACTTAAAGCAATGGGTTGTGGATACTTGTTTTTATTGTTTCCTTTTCAGAAAGGAATTTACAATGAGATATATTGAAAGACAAAAGGATATAGGGGCTGTAGAGGGTTTATGGACAGTATCAATTTTTTAAACTAGAGACTTTATTGTCTTCATAGTGACAGACTTGATCAATATTAACCTTTATGTATAGCATGTGTTAATTAAGTTTCACTCTAAGTAACTTTTAAAATGTCATGCGTTTTGTGCATGTGGGTGAATGTGGTTAACAGCTCTCTCAAGAGTACTGATGAAATGTAACTCCTGCTTAGGTACCCCAGAACGCTGGACGTTGTATTAGAGGAACACCTGAAGGAGATTACAGGCCTTAAAAGGCAGGAGCTTTTCCACCAGTTCATCTCTCTTTCTACAAGTGGAGGGAAGTATCAGGTACGCTGTTCTTCCCTAGCACAGTTAAGGCAAGAGTTGGTGGTGTGATTATCTGGAGAGTGTCAGGCAGTAATTTCCTGCTTTCCTCCCTCTTTGAAACTTCAAAGAACTGAGGATTTATACAGTTTGATGGTTACTAGAAATAGAGCTCTAGGGCAGGAATCATAACTGGAAAAGAATGAAATATCAGGAAAACATTGGGAATTTCATGCGATGTTGGTTAAGTCACCACAGGGTGGCTTCACATGCTCCCAGCATGCCTTGTTCCTCTTGGTGTGCATCTACCAATGCAGGAGCCTGCAGTCACATGATCATGACCATGATACATAGATCTTGAGAAATTTTCTGGTGATTCAAGCCTAAATACTAGAAATTTGATGTTTAGGCAGAAGTTCTTATAAAATTAGCCTTCAAAACAAATTTTATTTTATTTTTTTATTTTTATTTTTATTTTTATTTTTTTGGTTTTTTGAGACAGGGTTTCTCTGTGTAGCTAGCCCTGGCTGTCCTGGAACTCACTCTGTAGACCAGGCTGGACTCGAACTCAGAAATCCGCCCGCCTCTGCCTCCCAAGTGCTGGGATTAAAGGCGTGCACCACCACTGCCCGGCCAAAACAAATATTTTAAAGAGAAATGCAGCTAGGTGGCTGTCACTTGTCCGATTCCACGTCAGCTAAGCTGCCACCAGCTGGGACAGATCTTTGTTGTTTAGCTGGGGTGACTTGTGGTCGATTCCACGATTCTACGTCAGCTAAGCTGCCGCTAGCCGGAGTGTGTCTTTGTTATTTAGCTAGGGTGTGTGCCGAGTTACTTTATAATTCTGTTTCATTAACGTGAACCCACACAAGCACCCAGAACACACGACATGTATGTTTTCCTGTGTTGTAACTCATACATGTTGGTTAAGTTTTAGAGATGGATGTAATTTTCTGTTTTTATATTTTTTATTGGATATTTTCTTTATTTACATTTCAAATATCATCCCCTTTCCTGGTTCCCCGCCCTCCCTCCCTGGAAACCCCTATCTCACCCCCTTTCCCCTGTTTCTAGGAGGGTGATCCTCCACCCACCCCCTCCCACTTCCCACCCTCGAGTTCCCTACACTGGGGCATCTATCTGGCCTCCATAGGATGGACCAAGGACCTCTCCTCCCATTGATGCCTGACAAGGCCACCCTCTGCTACTCCTGTTTCTGTATTTGTGATTGTCGTACAATACACTAGGTAGCGTAGGGTATTTTGTTTTCATTTTTGGTTCTGTGTTACTCAGATTAAGTAAAATGGTTATGTTGGACCTACAGTTTTTAGAGGATTCTGACACCTCTTTGATGCTCAGTTTGAATCACCCCCTGGCTCCTGTGAGACTCCTGGCTGTCAATCACCTAAAAACTGTCATGAAAACATCAAAGGTTTGTGTCAAACAGCTTTTACTTTAGATTTTTTTCCACCTTATAGTAACCAGTCTATCTAATTCTAGAATAAGAAATTGGAGTTTCTATCAATTGTATAATTGTAGATAAGTCAAATTTTACCTTTTTTTTTTTTTTTTTGGAATATCTGCATTATAGAGTTTTTTGTTTTGTGTTTTTATATTGTTGTATTTTAAAGGCTATAGTTAATTTTTAAAATTAAATTTATTTATTTATTTACTTATTTAGTACCTCTGCATCTATACACAGGTGTGTGCACAGAGGTCAAAGAAAAACTTGAGGGTCAGAGGACTACCATGTGGATATGGGAGATTGAACTTAAGTTGTCAGGCTTGGTGGCAGGGCCTTCACTCACAGGGCCATTTCAAGGAGATATTATCTCTGTCTGGGCTATTTTTAAGGTCAACTCCCTAATTAAAAGATGGTATTTAGAGTGCATATATTAAGTTCGGTGAGACTGTAGCGGTCACCAATCCCAAGAAGGCCTGTTGTAATGGCCTGGTTCAGATTCTGTTGTGCTCTCAGAGCTGGGCCTGGTCTCAGCACTGGTGTTCTGAGGTGTCTCTTCCAGTGTGAAAGTTTGTGAGCTTCTTTGTTGCAACAGCTAATTTGCTTTTCTCTTGTTCAGGAGGGCATTGATGAGACCTTTATTAAAGAAGCTATTCTAACCCGGTTAGGCGACGATAGTGTGGACGTTGTTTTAGCAGCTCTGAGTGCTTTTGGGGTGAGTGAATGTCCTGTGGGTTTTATTTGTCAATGCTTTCTTGTTCCTCTCACACGGTCCTTGACTTTAGGCGGGCGTGGGTTTGGAAATTAGAGTGTAGACTTAAGTCTGGTGATGAGTCTCAAAGGGGTAGTTAGACTGCACAATTTGCTGCATAAGGAAGTACTACAGAAAGGAAGAGTGCTTTGGGAGTTCTTAATATTGCCGTAAGAGCTTTGTGTCAACAGCCAGTATCCCATGACCATGGCAAATCGGGTCAGGAAAGCAATTTTTGAGAAATTGTTCTCCCAAGTGAAAAGAAAAGTTCTGAGAGAAAGGTTCTCAGAAAAAAGTTAAATTGGAATCTTTGGAGAAATTCTTTATAATTAATCCTCTTTCAGTTTCATTTTAGAAATGCTTTACATATTTAGAAAGTAACTATTTACTCATGGTATTTTTCCCCTTCTAGATTTTTCAACAACACTTTGGTGTAGAAGAGACGATTTCAAATCTTCTGAATCTCTTTCAAAGAGCAGAACTTTCAAAGAATAAGGGGTGGTACGTGTTCACTTCTGTGTCCATGATCTTATCAGTCGGTGACCTTCTCATGAGGTCATGCTGTTGCTCTTCCTTTCTGACTAATAACTTCAGTAACTTTGTGATTGACCTTTTCTCATGATCATAGAACAGAGCTTGAAAAAAGTTTCTCATTTTGTGCGTGCGTGGGTGTCTTTGTACATATATGTGCACAGCCACTTCACACACTTGGAGGGTCTCTGTTTTCACCTTCCCATGGGTCTGGGAACTGAATTCAGGTGCACATGGGTGCAATGTATTGTTATTATATGTACCCCAATTCCTCCTAGATCCACCCTTTGCTCCTTACCTCCTCTCAGTGTCTTTTGCCCTTCCTTTATAACCCTCTAAGTCCAGTTTGTGCTGCCCATGTGCTGGTGTAGGGTCATCCAGGGGAGATGTTGATCTATCAGGAGCCACGCCCTTAATAAAAACTAGCTCTCCATTTCCCACAAAGGAAATGCGTTATATAGGCAGTGTGGCAATGTGATATATAGGGGTGTTTTTCCTGCATAAATTTGTGTACACCTCATAAATGCCTGGTGCCTCTGGAAGCTAGAAGAGGGTGTCAGATTCCTCAGAAGCGGTATTACTACTGCTTGTTAAATTACCATATGGGTGTTGCAAACACAACCCAGGTCTTCTAGAACAGCCGACAGTGCAGTGTTCTTTGCTGAGCCGTTTTCCAGCCCTGGAGTATGTTTTTTTTTTTTTTTTTTTTTTTTTCAGATGCATGAGTAAATCTCTACTGTCCAGTGGAGCTAAGATGAATGGTGTAATATATTTAGTTACAGTTAGAAGTTTTTTGTTTTTCATTTTTTGATTTTTATTTTTGTTTCTTTTTAAGATATTTGACAGGACAAAGTTATTGGCTAGATAACTCCTTTAATAGGAATGGATTTGAGGTTGTATCTTGGTGATCTCTGAGCAATATTTTTGGCTAGGAGACCAGACAAGCTATTGCAAGTTGATCCAGAACAGTGTAATAATGAATTCTGCTGACTTGAAGATTCTAACATGGGTCTGTATCAAACATACTTTCATGTCTTCCAGGTACAGGGTGCTTGAGCTAGCAGCAAACATACTAATTAAAGAAGAGATACTAAGTAAAGATGACCACTTGTCAAATCAGGTGGTTGTCCAGTTGCTGCCTTTTATGGTTATTACTAATAATGATGTAGAGTCTCCTGATATGAAAATTGCTATACATTTGTCAAAATCAGGAATTTGTTCTCTGCATCCTCTATTAAGAGGCTGGAAAGAAGGTAAGAAAGTCAGTTGTTAAAGTCATTGTTAAATGCCCACTTCTGATCTACAAGGCTCCCCCTCCCCCGACTTTTTGCTGTTGTTCTGCTCTTAAAAACTGTTTTGCTTTAATCAAATACAAAGGTAATTTTGTGTATTCATTTGGGGCCATGGCTGAGAGTTACAGCTCAAGTTTGCCTGGAACAACTTTATAAAGCAGATCTCCATTTTATAAAGAAGATAAGAAGATTCAAAACTGGATTAAAAATAAAAAGCAAGCCTTTGTAGAGAACTAGTAAATATTTTATCTAAATGTATTACTTTCCCCCAATACTTTATGTGGATGCCAGTGATATAGTAATATAGTATTCAAATTTTTTTATAGCTCTTGAAAATGTTATTAAAAACAGAAAATCAAGAGAAATAATTGGTGTAGGAAATCAGAAGATGGTTCAGTTGCTGGGCAGCAATTTAAGCTCAGGTGACCGCTCTTCAATGTTGAAGCTGGTATGTGTGCCCTCCCTCCCTCCCCTCTGAGTTCTCCTCCTCATGCTAATTAGGCACCCACTTCTGTTCTCATGCTTTCTTTCTGAATTTTTGCTGCTGTTCCATTCTTTCACCCTGTTTTGCTTTAAACCAATACAAAAGTAACTTTGTGTATTCCTTTGGGGCCATAGCTGAGAGTTACAGCTCAAGCTGGCCTGGAACTCACTGTTTAGCCAGGACAAACGTATGATCATCCTGCCTTAGCCTCCCAAGTGCTTGGATTATAAGCTTGTATAAGCCACCTGTGGCTGACTTAGCATGTTGTACGGATTATCTGAAGTCCTTAATATTTTATATCATTTTTGAACTAGTGAGAATACTTTCTTCTTTTTAATCTCATTTTTCCTATTTAAATTTTTCCTATTTATTTAAAATATTGAAATCTTTTCATTGTTAACAGCAAAATGAAATTAAAAGAAACTATTTTAGTAAACCTTTTAATGGTATTAGGTGTCTGATTTATTGATTTTTGTTGTATGTATTTTTAGATCTGTGGGTTAAATGCATTAACTTGTCAAGAGTATTTATGTTCATTATTTCTAAGAGTTTGTATAATGACTTAGTAGTCAGTGTTTACTGTTGTTAAAAGGCTTTCTATCTGTCATCTCACTTTATACACGATACCTAGATAGGCCTGAGGTAGAAAAGCTTGTACTGTGAAGACCGTGACTAACTAGTAATAAAATATGCTTATTTCTCAAGGTCGAAGATTTAGTGTGTGCTGGAGAAAAGGAGTCCTACAACCTGAAGCAGAAAGTGGCATTTCACGTGATCGTGTCTGTGCTTATCTCTTGCTGTTCATCCTTCAGAGACACCTGCTTCCCATTTGCTATAAGAGTGTTCAATCTATTGCAGAAGAAAATAAAGCAGCTCAAAAGTGTCATTCCTGCTGTGGTAAGGAGTGTAGGAAGTTGAGTGATGGGTGACATAACACTGTGGCCTGAGGGTCACAGCAAAACTGAAGCTCCGAAGTCGGCCTCTAGCTGGGGAAGTGGGAAGCACCTTGTTGGAATGGTAGCTGCGGTCGTCAGGACAAAGCGCTCTCATGCCTTTGCAGGAAGTTTCCTTGAATCCCAGGGTTCCGAGGCTGGTGGGTTTCCTGTGATAACTGACTCTTGTACTGTTTTATAGTGTATAGCCCAGATTTCCTTCCTGTCTACTCTGGTGATTCACTCCCTCACCAAACGTGCTCTAGTATTTTTTGAAAGAATATCCTATATATTTAAAACTGTTGAGTATTCCAGTAGGTCTAGGTGTCTCTGGCCCACTGTGTCCCTGACAGTGTTACTAAGGGTCAAGTATCCTTTCGTTCCTAGTATCCCATTGTGAGGTAACAAGCTCGTTTTAATATCTGCTGTTTGCATCAGTATTTTTCTTTTAATTTTTTTAAACTTCTAAGAGCTGCTCATTACAGGATTTGCTAAGAGAATTACACTTCATATTCATGTATACTCTCAGGAGTTTTATAAATTCTGGTTGTAGCCATTGTTAACTAAAATTATGTGAAATTAGCATGCTTCTTTAAACTTTTAAGAAGTGGCTCAAATGAGCCCCTCTGACTGTCTTTTTTTTGTGAGGTGCGGTAACTGGAGCTGTGCTTTTCCTCCGGGCTAACAGTATAGAGCAGTTGTGTTTTATTCAGCGTAGGTAGCAGGCGTTTCACATTGCTCTATTAATGCCCTTTCTGAGGACTGTGAGTATCTTCTCAGCTGTAGCAATGTATCCATACATGCACGCACACACAAAATCTGTGTGAAATTGTTAGCTCACTCCCTACGAGCACGTACACATCCGTTGCAGTCTACTCAAAGAGCACCTGGTTGGAACTCCTCTGAGGATGAGCTAGTTTCCATTTCCATTCATGTTTCAGGAAATCCCCTCAGAGTGGCACCTGGAACTGATGTTGAACAGAGGACTGCCGGAGGAGCTGTGGGTGCATTACGTGCAGCAGCTCCACAGTGCCCAGAGGGTTGCCGTGGAGGACTCCGTTTTACTTGTATTTTCCCTGAAATGTTTTATTTTTGCACTGAAAGCTCCAAAGTCTTTTCCTACAGGTAAGGCATGGTCGAGTCTTTAATGTGATACGGCACTGTGTTCTTTTTTTTTTTTTTTTTGGTTTTTCGAGACAGGGTTTCTCTGTGTAGCCCTGGCTGTCCTGGAACTCACTCTGTAGACCAGGCTGGCCTCGAACTCAGAAATCCACCTGCCTCTGCCTCCCAAGTGCTGGGATTAAAGGTGTGCGCCACCACTGCCCGGCGGCACTGTGTTCTTAACTCCATACATGGTTCACCTTCACTTGAATGACAAGCTCCCCCAGCATGCTCATGTAGGATTGTCCTTTGCTTCTCTTTGTCACCATGTCCCCTCAGGTACCATGTGGTGGAATCCCGAGCAGCTGGATGAAGACAGCAGACACTACCTGCACCTGCTCATTGGTATCTTTGAAATGCTGCTGGAGGTTTCCGACGCCATGCATTTCAGGGTTCTGATGAGGCTTATAATGAAGGTACTTGGCTCACTCCTCACAGGTATTTCTGCTGTAGGTAGTGGAGGTAATTGTATTACTAAAGTTGAATAATAAAGTATACTTTGCAGCAGTGAGCAGTGTGTGCTGATAAATATGCCCTCTAGAGCAGTCCAGTAATCACAGCCAGGCAGGCAGCATGTTGAATAGAGAGTAGCATTGCAGCATCCCTACTGATGAGCTATTGTGTCTAAAAATCAAAACAACTCAGTCTGTTTGTGTTTTAAATATCATTTATAGGTGAGAGAACTGGCTGAGTGCTCAAAGATGATATTCAGGAGTTGCAGAGTCACTCATGAGACTTCTCTGGGCTTTATGGCCTCCATGCTGCAAGCAGTGTGTTCTTGTCCTTGTCTGACTCACTCCCCGTGGCTTTCAGCATTGTCACTATCTCTCATTCTTTTAGTGAAGCTTTTAGTGAAGCTTCCCAGGTCCTACTGTTGTCTTGACTTTTTAGTTAGTGCACCTATCTTTTTTGTTAAATATTTTCAAGTGCAAAGTTATAGTGAGGCTTCTTGAATGTCATTCTCAGTGACATCCTTCCTTACAGGTTGAAGTTCCAAATATTGAAGGAGTAATTCATCAAATCACTCCTATGTAGTTATTGTACAGTAGTGAAAAGATCTAGGGACAGCATATCTGAGTAAGAACTAGACTTCACTTTGTTTTGTTTTCTTTTGATTAGGTACATCTACAAGACGTTCTTCGGTTGTTCAAGTTCTTTTGCGTTTTGTGGACCTATGGTTCTAGCCTTTCAAATCCACTTAACTGTACTGTGAAGTCAGAGCTGCAGACTCAAGCTCTTTACATAGGCTCTGTGATGCTTTCTTCTCAGAATACACAGCATAAACAAAAGCTGGCATCTACTGCATCTCCAGGTACGGCAGTCACATTTAACTTCTTAATTAGTACATTGTAGACATCTTACTCTGTGAGGAAGTGTAGCATATAATCTTGCACTTGATTGTATAGAGATAACATAATTTGTTAAAATAGTTGATTCTATAGTGGAGATGGTGACAAGGATGAAGGCACTTGCCACCAAGCCTTAGGACTTAAAATTTAATCCCAGTCCCCACATAGTGAAAGGAGAAAACTGACCCCTCAAAGTTGTCCTCTGACCTCTGCACTCAGTGATTGCACCCCCACTACATGTAGATACAGGGAATATCCTTTTTAGTTATTTATTAAAAATGTAATTTAAAAAGTAAGAAAAAGAGTCAGGTGTGGTGACACATGGTAAACAGTAGATTTTCTGGGCTCATTTGTGTGCTTTGAGGAAACATGACCTACATTTTTCTGAAATAATTAGGCAATGAACGGTCTTCAGAAGAGGGAGTCTGAGAGGGAACCTTTTGTGTGTGTGTGTGGCCAGGGTGGGGATAGTGCTAGAGATGGTAGCCAGGCCAGACGCATGCTGTGCAGCTGAGCTGTGCTCCCAGCCCTAGAAGGAAACCTATCACTTTGTACCTTTGACACTATTTAAGTTTTGCTCACTGACACATTCTTTCTCCTTTGGTATTAGTGGTGATGTCTCTACTCCTCAATCTGGGAAGCCCTATCAAAGAAGTCCGCAGAGCTGCTGTTCAGGGTCTCCAGGTCCTCAGCGGAGTAGCTTCAAAGTTTCAGCTGGTGATAGATCACCTTATTCCCAAGGCAGAAGAGATCACATCAGATGCTACCTATGTGGTTCAGGTAGACTACTGTCAAAGAGGGTTGAGATGTGAGGCTATGGAGCAGGAACAGTCTTCTCTTCCTGTATGTTGTAGGGATTGTGGGAGACTAATCCACTAGTTTAAAATTTTGCATCAGCAACTACAGGATTTTGATTTTCTTTTAAAAAAGATTTCAATTCTGCTGTCCTTTTCTTGCATGAAAGAGTAATGTTGAACCTTTCATAGTGAGCTAGCTTTTGGATGCTGACATTCCTTCCAGTTGGGACTTTATGGAAGAGAAATTAAAAAGGCATAAGAAATGTCATGCTACTTGGAAAAGAATCTTCCATGATTAGAATATTTAGTCCTTAAAGGTCGTTTTCCCTTCTTAATACAATTTTCTTTCTTTCTGATATCTCAGGATTTGGCTACACTATTTGGTGAACTGCAGAATGAGGAGAAACAGAAATCACCTCAGAAGTTGTCTGAAACTCTGAGAAGCCTTCTTCACTGTGTGTATGGCTGTCCATCTTACATTGCAAAAGACTTGATGAAAGTATTTCAAGATGTGAACAGTGAGGTAGGGGTGATTTTCACAGAATGCAGTGGACTGTGTGTCCCTGACCTGAGGAAACAACCGTGTGCTCCCAGGGGCAGAATGGTCCTCACGAATCGGAAGGAAGAATTACAGAGGAAAGGATACGGGATGCAGAAAGCACGCATCACAGATGTCCGTTCACTTTAATACATGTGTATTGTCTCACAGCAGCTTTAGTCCAGATAGGTTTTGGTTTGTGTCCATTTTTCAAGAAGTCCTCTCAAAGAAACTTATTTGTAGTCTCTGAAATTGGAACTTTTTTTTTCTTACTTATAAAACATATGGCTTCAGTATTTTTCTGAAGGGAAAAGCGCAGGCTGCATTATGTCCTCTAGGAAGCCTGTGATGCGAAGGAAGTGTCTGCCATGACCAGCAGAGTTTTAAGTCCCTTCTTTACACTGCCTCGAATGTCCATGTTCCCCATTGCCCTTGACTGACCACAAATATTCAGAGAATTAAAGTGGGTACAATGGAATATAAATTAATTCATTATATAATCAATTGTATCAGTTATCAGTCCTGAGTTGTCACTGGGGACATTTACAAGTTGACAAAACAACTTTTTTTTAAAAAAAGTAGATTTTAAGATTTTTATTTATTTGTTTTATATATATTATGAGTGCACTGTTGCTGTCTTCAGACACACCAGAAGAGAGCATCGGATCCCATTACAGATGGTTGTGAGCCACCATGTGGTTGCTAGGAATTGAACTCAGGACCTCTGGAAGTGCTCTTAACTACTGAGCCATCTCTCCAGCCCTGACAAAACTTCTTGTATAAAGGAGTAATATGGTCCATATTTCTGTCTGTGAGGTTTGTGTCTTTTGGTTCATGCTCAAATTGGAAATATTTGGGAGAAAAATTATGTTTATAGTAAACAGGCAGGGTTTTTTTCTTGTCCTTATTTCCTAAAAAGTACAGCATTAATACTGTAATTAACTTCAAGGTGAGTATTGGAAAGCTGTGCTAGATTATATGCTCCCATTATGCCATGTTCTATGACAGGCTTGAGTATACAGGATTTTGTTTAAGGAGTGGGTTAGAGGCAGCACTCTGTGGATATCAAGAAACAACTCTTGGCTCTGTTGACCATCTTTATTTGCAGCTGCTCAGATTTGCCACTTTTAGGAAAGCAGCCACAGAGGGTGTGTAAACAGATAATTATGGCTGTTGTCAATGAAAGTTTAAAAAGACAGGACATCACTGACTATGTTAGACTAGCCATGCTTTGCCGACCTGTGGTTTAATTATTGAAGCCTTGACATCCTCACTTGAATTAATCATATCAAACTGGAAACGGTGGTTGAGGGAAATGTGCTTTGGCAAATGCTAAACTGTCGATCTACTCATTTCAGTTTGTATTTTCTGTCCTCACAATCACAAGGTAAAGAATTTAGAGGAGCTGGAGCGATGGTTCAGTGGTTAAGAGCACTGAGTGTTCTTCCAGAGGTCCTGAGTTCAATTCCCAGCAACCACATGGTGGCTCACAACCATCTGTAATGGGATCTGATGCTCTCTTCTGCTGTGTCTGAAGAGAGCAAAACTGTACACTCATACATAAAATAAATAAGTAAATCTTTAAAAAAAAGAATTTAGAGAACTGTCAGGTGAGCATGCGTCTGATGACTTTCCGTGTCTTTAGATGGTGCTTTCCCAGCTGCTGCCTATGGTGGAACAACTCCTAGAGAAGGTGGAGAAGGAGCCCGCAGCCGTCCTGAAAGATGAGGCCATTGTTTTGCATCTCACTCTGGGAAAATACAATGAGTATTCAGCTTCACTTTTACAAAAAGACCCAAAATGTCTAGACCTGTTCATAAAAGCTATGCACACAACAAAGGAGCTTCACCCAGGAATGCCAACCATTCAGATTACTGCTCTTGAGAAGGTCAGTGGCTTCCTTTAGAAACCCGAGCTTGATCACCCATGAAGACAGTTGTAAGTTATTAATAGGTTGAACCTGCTTTTAAAGGCACAAGTATATTTTATGTACTGTATAAAAGTTGCATGCAGGCCATTAAAAAGAATTGTATTTAAAAGCTGGTGAGATGGTAAAGGTAAAGGTACTTGTCTTGCAAACTCAACAACTTGAGTGATTCCCCAGAACCTACAGTGAGAACCCATTCCCATAAGTTCTTCTCTTTGCTCCACCTGTGTATATGCATGCATTACAGCACACAATAGTAAGAAATACCCCCTCCTTTTTTTTTAAGCATTGACTTTTAAATGAAAAAAATGAAACACAGTTGTTTTATAGTAAGGGAAAGTCTTTACATTAAGTTTGTCTTCTGACTCCTGGGTTTTTCTGCTCCTAGATTACAAAGCCATTTTTTGCAGCTGTATCAGATGGAAAGGTTCAGCAGAAGCTTCTGTGTGTGTTGTTTGACTTGTTAGTGAACTGCAAAAACTCTCATTGTGTTCAGACGATTGGCAGTGTTTTTAAAGGGGTAAGTTGCAAGCTTTGTAATTTATACATGTTTAGTCTTTCCAGTTGACAAAGTATATAACTTGTGTTTTACAGGGTTCCTTTGGGATTAGATTTCACTATTAACAAGACTCAGAAAATTATGTACTAGAGGTTTAAAACCCAATCTTATGAATTTACCAATTTTTTTTTCATTTTTAAATTTATTCTTTAAACTTGTCATAGATTATACAATGCAGCTTAATCATATCTAAGTCCTTATCTTGCCTGCCCCTCTATCCCTTACAAGTATATCTCCTTTCCAGCTTCAAACCTCTTTTTAAAAGTCCAACTAGTGCTGCCGTGTGTGGATGTGTGTGGGGTCATATACCGGGGCATAGGCAACCTGCCAGTGGCACCCTGCTCTCAGAAGCCATTTGCTTGCTGTCAATAGCTCCTCAGCCGGGAGTGGAGCCTCCAGAGCCCCTTCCTCATTCATGCTAGAAATTTTAATTGTGCGTGTAATCCCAGCATTCTCCATCTTTCTGGTCTTCGATTATGTCTGCCCACTCTACCAGTGTCCCCTGGTCTTGGTTTGGTATGGAGTAGGTCAGTGTAGATGTCCCATCTGGCTGAACATTCACAGCCACTTGTTCTTAGTATTTTGAATGGTTAGGAGTTTGTAATAGCCACTCCCCACTGTATAGGAGGCTTCTTTGAACAAGATTAAGACCAGCACAAATGGCTCCAAAACAAGAGTCCATAATAGTGAGGGAGGTATGGTAGCTAAAGCCAGAAGCGGAGAGGCCACATTTCCATCCATGTGCAAGAAGCAGGACGGACTGAAAGTGGGGCAAGGCCGCTCACCAGTGTTTGTTTGTTTTATATGAAGTGTCTATTTTCAGTGAGTTACACATATGGTTCTCTTACTCATTAGCTGCACCTGCCTGTTTCATGAAAGGAATGGGGAATCGTGAGGGGCTTGACGTTAAGCAAGATGACCTTAGTCACTTAGATATGTGATGTGTAAGATGTAGTTGGAGCTCTGCTTGTTATGTTTGTATGTACGTTGACCCCTAGCCGTCACTGGCCGTCACTGGAGTGGGCTATTCCATTTCTTGAATTGACTAAACTAGAGAATGGTAGTGGGGTGGATAAAGTGGTTGCCATACAAGTGTGAATACTGGAGTCTGGATCCTACATAAATTCTGGGTGTGGATTATAGTCCACCTGTGGTTCCAGCACTTAGAAGACAAAAACAGGATCTTTAAAGCAAGCTGGCTAGTTAGACTAACTGTGTAGTTGAGCTCTGGGTTCAGGTTAGAGGCCCTGCCTCAATAAAAAAGGTGGCGAGCAATCAAGGAAGGCTCCTTCTGTCTTTGTTGGAGCTCCACATGCACACGCACACACACACACACACACGCACATGTGTATACATACAACAGACACACTATGTATGTAACAGTAAGAATACTGGAAATGGGAGCTGGAGAGATGGCTGCAGTAGTTGAGAGTACTTGTTGCTCGTCCAGAGGAGGACCTGGGTTTGATTCCCAGCACCCACATTGCTGCTCACACGGATCTGTAACTCTAGTTTCAGGGCATCTGACATCTTCTGGCTTGCACAAACACCAGGCATGTAGATGGTACATAGATGTATATACAGGCAAAACACCCATACACATAAAATATTTTAACTTAAATAATGACGAAGATCTTGTATCCAGATTTAGCTCTCAATCTTTAACAGCTTTTCCCCCTCCTCTTTTTCTTTGCAGAAAAGTATTCTAAAGCAAATCTAAAACATTTATTTTCCATCCCTATGCACTTTGTACCTTTTAAATATGACCATTGTCTGATCTAACTACAACATACCTGAAAAAATTGAAGTAATTCCTTGATATCATTTACTACTCAGTCCATAGTTGTATTTTGATCAATGTCTCACAAATATATTTTACAGTTATTTTCTTTGAATTGAATCCAGATATTTACTTGTGGTTTCAAAACTTTTGGGAGGAAAAAAAAGAGATTTCTTGATTCTACCCCATATCTAAAGAATCTCTTGGACTGTGAATTTGTTAATCTTTCCCAGCTGGTGAGGATAAATCTGCTTTGGCATGTGGAATCAGGAGGTTTTCCACACTGAAGGGTGAATGTGGAATTGTGAGATGCTGGGTTGGAGCAGTGGTTCCATGCCGTACTCAGAAGTAGAAACCTATAACAGAGACCCAGGATCCCCTAGAAGCAAGTGTGTGCTAGCAAGAGGGAGGTTTCAGCTAGAGTGAACCTTCAGGCTGAGTTCATGTTGGCGAATGTGGTACAGGCTTTGGTTGGAGCCCTTACTCCTCCTGCTTTTCCCAAGGTAACAACATCAGATAGGGTGAGGGCAGGGCAGCTGGAGATCCAGCATGCCATTCTAGCTTTAGTTAAGGAGTTTATCCCTTTTTGTCCCTTTTTATGGGACAAACTCTGCTTTTTTTTATTTGTAAAGAAATGGGGATAATTAAAATCATTGTAGATAATATTTCAACAGACTTTAAATACAATGATAATTTAATTCTGTTAAATTGAGATCCAGCCCAAAAGAGACATTTCTTTCATATGACATTCTTTCATAGGATAATTTCATAAGACATTTAAGAGGTTGTAAAAGGAGCATGTTATTCTAAATGACTCCCTTTCCATCTGAGTAAACAGTAGACTAGTGTGCACATGAAGTATCTGCAAGCTGTAAGTTTTATGCACACCTTAATTCCACCACTTGGAAGGTGAGGCAGGAGGATCACAAGTTTAAGACCAGCCTGGGCTCCATACTGAGGCCCTATCTTTAAAAATGCAAAACCAGACAAATCAAAGAAGACATATTCTCAAACATGCCTTATCAGCTAAAGATAAGCTCTGCCTTGATTGTAAAAGTGTAATTAATATTGTACATATTTCTGTATTTAGTGACAGCAAGTAAATACCATAGGAATCTATTCAACATCGTACTTGAGAACATCCTAAATAATGCATAAGATGTCATTTGTAGTGTTTGTATTTGGGGATTGAGCAGACTTCAAGTGGCATAATGACATAAATGTGGACTGACATGCTTTCATTGACCTGTGCAATCATGTTTATTGCAGCAACGTTTATCTATTTACCTACCTATCGGATTTTTGAGGCAGAGTTTCCTTTTCAGAGCCCTGGCTGTCCTGTAACTCACTGTGTAGACCAGGCTGGCCTTGAACTGAGAGATCCACCTGCCTCTGCCTCCTGAGTGCTGGGATAAAAGGTGTACACCACCACCACCACCCAACTCTTGTTTTATTTTAATGTCAATAGTTTATAATTACATTACAACTATTGTAATCTTGTTCCAGTGAATTACATTACTAGCCATTATTTCACTATTTCAGATTTCTGTCGATGCTGAACAAATCAGAATAGAACTGGAGCCACGAGATAAAGCTAAATCTTTGGGCACAATTCAGCAAACGAGAAGGCAGAAAATGCAACAGAAGTAAGAGCTTTGAACACACTAAAGGGTCTGCTCTTGTTCCTCAGGCTCAGGCTATAGTTTTAGTTTCTAGATACTTACCAGTTTTGTATAAACTGCATTGTCAACTTTTGTCTTATGTTTCCCAGGAAGTCACAAGATATAGAATCTGTCCAAGAAGTAGAGGGCCCTTACTGGCAAAGAGTCACCCTCATCCTGGAGTTGTTGCAGCACAAAAAGAAACTCAAAAGCCCTCAGATACTGATTCCAACTCTCTTTCACTTGCTGTCAAGGTACTGGACTTGGATTTGGTCTTAGAGACAATAGGGTGGTAAAAATTTGCCCATGTTGATTTATCATTTTGAGGATTCTTTTATTGTTCAGATTATCTGTCGAATAAAGGAAGTTAAAGTACTGTAGGTGGAATACCGAAGACTGGGTTCAGTAACCCATTACGAATTTCCTAAGTTGACTTCCTCCTGGGTCATGGAGTGGCTGACCTCATCACTCTACTTGCTTCTCTACCTAACTTTCAGTGCTGTATCTTAGCCACTGTCACTTGTATTTTAAGGATGCTGTGTGATGCCTGCTATTTTTTGGTTGTAATTTATTAGAAAACATAGCTTTAGAGTTTGCCACTGAGCCAAGGAGTCTGTTGTCATTAGAAAAGAACAGTGATTCTCCACATTGTTAGAAGATTGCACGTAGGTCAGTGGAAGTACATAATCTGTGGAAAGAAATCATTTGATGTACTTGGCTGTATGAGAAACAAAACTAGTTAGAAACCTATTAGACTGTGTCTAACAATAGTATTTTCTTTATTCCTTAATGAATAGGTTCTGAAAAGTAGTCATTAATGTGACTGTATTAACTTCTAAATTCCCAATCATTTCTCTTCTGGGGTTCCTGAAGGTGTTTAGAACCTTTGTCATCAGAGCAGGGGAACATGGAGTACACTAAGCAGTTAATTCTGAGTTGTTTGCTCAACATCTGCCAAAAACTCTCCCCAGACGGTGGCAGAATACCTAAAGGTATGTGCTTGATGGACGGGAGGGCAGAAAGCGGCCTGCTTTGCAGTGAGTGTGTCAGCCACTCAGACTTCCTCCTTCCCCTCTGCTGTAGATGTTGTAGATGAGGAGAAGTTCAACGTGGAACTGATAGTGCAGTGTATCCGCCTCTCAGAGATGCCGCAGACTCACCACCATGCCCTGCTACTTCTGGGTACTGTTGCTGGAATATTTCCGGTAAGTGAAAGCTGTAAGACTTGAGTGGCTGTTTCAGGTCTCTTCTTCGAATGCATTGGTGTGTACTGATTTAAATTCATTAGGCAGAGGGTTAGGGCTCAGCAGTAGCGCCTTTGTCTAACAAATGTAAGATCCAGTTTGATTTCCAGTGTTGGGGGGATGTGTAAAGTGTCAGTAAAGTAAAAATAATAGTAACTTTTCTCACTGGATTGTGGCAAAGCTTCAACTGGGCAGTGAGTGGTTAGCGCTTCATAGTTATCTGACACCCTGTAATGCTCCAGGAAGACTAGCTTGCCAATCCCCAGAAGATACTAAGCAAACAAGACAGAAACAACTGAGAAACATTTACCTCATGGAGGTGACACCCATCCAGTAGTGGAACTCCTAGGCACTGTAGTGGATGCAGAGTGTGTCTTGTCATCTTGATATCACAGTCCCCCAGGCTTGGATGCTGCTGCCTGCATGTTTATCTTTTTTCCCCGACATCCTTTTTTATGTTGTCCATTTGTATGTTTGGAAACTTGAGATCCCTGCCACCCGCCACCCCCCACTGCCTTTAACTTTTTATTGGTTTGTTGTGAATTTCAAAAAATGCACCCAGTCCTACTTATCTCCAGTCCCCTTGTACCCACCCTCCACCCTTGCAACCTCCCCACCAAAAGAAGAAAATAAAACTCACAAAAGCTCGTTGTGGAAGCTATAGCATGTCTCTTTTGTCCGCACTTCTTCGCTTGCACATATTCATTGCAATGACTCATTGGTCTGGTCTGGGGCCTCTAGTTTCTTCTACACTGTCAATACTGGATCCTCACTGGGACTCCTCTTAGATATCTTGTTGTTGGCCTGTGTCATGAAGATCCAATACTTTTGAATCTGTAGGACTGGCCACTTCATACACTCTTGACATGACAGTTTATTGATGAGGTAGATGTTGGGTGGACCATTTCAAAGACCCAGATCTGGGCCTGAGCGGTATCTGAGCTGGTCAGCCCAGCAGCTCTCTCGCTCCCACACCATCAGGGAGCGCTCTCCTTCCCTACCCTGGCTGGCCCATCCATTGCTGCAGCCAGCATGGGGGATCTGCCCACTTTTATTTTACTTATTTTTGTGTTTGTTTTTATTTCTGCTGGTATAGGGCAAAAGCCTTAAGGCCTTGTGCATGCTAAGCAGGCGCCCTGCTGTTGAACTGTAGCCCTAGTCCCAGTCCTTGACTGTTCTTTCTTTTTGATTTTTTAAATATCTCTTTGGTAATAATTGTACTTTACTTCAGGATAAAGTTCTTCACAACATCATGTCTATTTTTACATTCATGGGAGCCAATGTCATGCGCCTAGATGATGCTTATAGCTTTCAAGTTATTAGCAAGACAGTGAAAATGGTCATCCCAGCACTTATTCAGGTAAGCTGTCTGCATGGCACCGTCATTGTCCCTATTTTGAATTTGTACAGTTTCCATGTAAATGCCAGTTTGGAAGCACTCTGGTTCTTTTTGTCCAGAAGAACTTTACAGTGCTGAAGCCAGCAAATGCGCTTACAAAATAACCACATATGTTAAGCCTGGTACTGTTACCAGATACGTTAAATCTCGTTTCCCTGACCTATAGTAGTGTCGCTGTGGAATCGTTTTGACCTCATCATGATGAGTAAATTGACTGTTTTATAATTTGATAATGAAGCTTTTAGATTGAGAATACAATAAAGAAAAAAATAAAAGAAAGGAACTTTTATAGCTACAATGTCAAATTTATTAGCATGCAAGTTAACACAAGTTTTCTAAGCATGGACTGAGAGCCAGGACTTACCTTGTCTTTACCAGGTTTCCACCTGGTAAATTCAAAATACATGATGTGAAAAGTAGCTTCAAGCATATCTGCTACCCCACACTCATACTTGTGAATATCATTTGCCAGGCTTTTGACTGTTCTGGGGATAAAATAGATTCACACTATCTCCTTTTAATTCTCCTCTTTAATTACACTATCTCCTTTTAATTCTCCTCTTTAATTCTTGGTGTTAGATTGGTGCTTCCTGTGTAATTCCTGCCTAATGTACATTTCTGTGTGTATACATTATATGCCAAATGAATAAGTATATGCTAAAGAGTCGAGAGTAAGGCAACATCTACGTGGTCTAGAACAACCCGAAAAAATTCATGAGAAACAGAATCTGAACCGACAAAAGGGAGGGCATGATGTATACAGAGGTACGGCCGAGCCGAGGTGGACACTGGCTGGGTTTTCACTGAGAGGCCTAATCCTCCGGAAGCTGGTTGTGAAGGTTGTTTGTGCCGCCTCAAGTCCCTGTCTGATCTTTTGCAGTCTGATAATGGAGACTCTATAGAAGTCACTAAAACTGTTGAGGAGATTGTGGTGAAAATCGTTGGCGTGTTTGTGGATGCACTGCCACATGTGCCGGAGCACAGGCGCCTGCCCATCCTTGTTCAGCTTGTCAGCACGCTGGGTGCCGAAAAGTTCCTGTGGATTCTCCTCGTCCTGCTTTTTGAACAGTATGTCACTAAAACAGTGCTGGTGGCTGCTTTTGGAGAAAAGGTCAGAATATATATATCAGGGGGATGGTAAGAAGGAATGGGGTGGCATCATGTGGGTTTGTGATACTGGTCAGCTTAAGTATGGGACTAGCACTGCTTAGTGTGTGCAGTTTGACAGTTCTTACCCAGAAGCTTTTTAAAGATCCATCCTTCCTTCCTTCCTTCCTTCCTTCCTTCCTTCCTTCCTTCCTTCCTTCCTTCCTTCCTTTCTTTTTTTAAAGTTTTCAGAATGTGTAGACCCAGAACATCTTTTGTTGTTGTTTGTTTTTCGAGACTGTCCTAGGACTCACTCTGTAGACTTGGCTGGCCTCCACAGAGATCCACCTGTCACTGCCTCCTGATTTCTGGGATTAAAAGTGTGTGCCACCACTGCCCAGCAACCCAGAACATCTCTAGCAACAAAATGTCTTCTAAGGGCCCTTGACTTTTTCTAAGAAATGGGTCTGGAGCCCCACCGGTGGGTCTTTTTTGAGCCCAGCAGAGTGGGGCATTGAAACAGGGTCTCTGCAAGCTGCCTGTGGAGGCACTGTGTGAGGGGAGGACTGGCCAGTTGTTTGGAAGAGCAGGAGCTACTGGGCACGGTTCTTTGTATTGCTGTCTTACTGAAGGAATTCATAACTTTCTCATCTGCTAACGGCTACAGGGAAAGGCTACAGGGTGGGCGTGTCCTTCGTTTGTGCTTACTGATGGACTTGTTAGGCAGCGTTGTCTGTCACTTTTCCCCTTCTTTCCAAACAGGATTCTATTTTAGAGGCAGATACTGAGTTCTGGATTTCAGTCTGTTGTGAATTCCGTGTCCAGCATCAAGTCCAGAGCTTGATGCATATCCTCCAGTACCTAGAAAAGCTGCCAGAGGAAAAGGAAGGTAAGCCTGGTCAGATATCCGCTACCATCTAAACCGAGAGCTGTGGCCAGGCTGACAGGAATGAGGCAGTCCTTGAAACCTAGTGCATCCGTAGATGAACTGTGGATGTTAAGTTCACCAGAGACCCTGACCACTGTACCCCTAACACTCTTTTAGCTTCATCTAAAGTTTAAAGTTCTGAGATATACATCTTCAGGTTTTAGATAGGCTCTATGAGTGGAGATGTGCTCCTTCAGCCTCTGGTCTCCAGCCCTCAGGATCTCAATCCAGATCTAGAATGTCTGATTGTCTCCACTTTCCAGTGTTGTTGTATTTTCTACTTTGACTGATCCACTCTTCTCAGGCCTGTGAAGTGGCTGCTTCCTTGGTAAACATTCTGCCATCACTCATTGCTTTGGCTAAGGAAAAGTCTGGTCTCCTAGCCCAGCACAGTTCTTTCTGAGATGGCATCCTGCTCACCATGCTACACCTGTACATTGTACAGATTAGTCATTGGAGGTGGATAAAGTTACCTGTTCTGTTGCTGTTTTTCAGAAGCCACTTCCAAGACAGTATCTACTAAGAGTGAAGTGCAAGATGAAATGTTACCAGTTTTTAAGGTGGACACTCATACAAGCAAGCAGCTTCGGCATTTTAAGTATTTGTCAGTGTCCTTCATGGCCCAACTCCTGGCTTCCAATCATTTCCTCAAAAAGGTAATGTGTTCTTTAAGCACGTTTATGATAAAAACTGATTTTGTTTTTTGCTAAAGAACAGTGTCTTAGACTTACAAAGAAATAACTCGCCAAATGTCTTGTGAAAATGTGAGGCATGCCTTGAAAGATGGTGAAAAACAGTGCACTTCAGCATGCGGACTGCTGGACAGGTCTGCCAGGGTTGAGACCCAGCGATTGCACCCTCAGACGGCACAGACCAGTGGAAGCACGTGAGCATGCACACCACAGTCATTTCCAGGCGTGCCAGCCCCAAACTGCTAACAGTCCAGTATCTGCCAATTGAGTGGATAAATCACCTGGTTTTGAGGGAAGATTGTGAACAACACAGCTACCTGATGAAGTGCTCTTAGGAAACTATGGTTTATATCAAGGATGAGGTGTCAGGAAGAACCAGGAAGCAATTACATGATAGGCCATGTCTGTTTTCATAGTGCTTGGTTTAAAACCCTGAATGAGTTTGCGTGGTTAGGTTTTATATAAAAGAAGCCTCGATGTTTTTCTGAATCTTGCCATGTTGCACGCATACTGCAAACCCATTAGACGGTTGCAGCCGGCGAGGGAGATCTGAGTCTAATTGAACTGTAATGGCAGAGGAGTTTCAGGTTTGTGGTAATAGTCTGTTTCTTTAACCCATGTCAAATGACATCATTATCAGCGTCCACACTGTTCTCATGGAGCTTCTTTAATTCCTAGGTTGTAGAAAGTGGTGGTCCTAAGAGCCTACACGGACTTGAACAGAGGTATGTTTATTCTTTTTTTTTTTTTTTTTTTTTTTTTTTTTTTATTTCTTGGGAGTAATTCCAACTTGCAAAGTAATTGGAAGAATGAACATAACAGATGCACACAGTCTGGCCACATTCACTGTCGCTCTGCACCCGAGCTTCGTCATTCTTGCTGCAGACATGTTTGTCTCTGAAAGCAAGTCTGTCAAGTTTGTTTCTTTGCCCTGAATACTTTGCTCCAAGGCAGAGTGAAGACTGTGGACTGGTTTTCCAAGCAGAGGATAACCAGTGCTGATCCCTCCTCTCCTTTTTCTCCTGTAACTTCTGAAGTAAGTCTGAAATAATTTACTAAATTGTCTTTTCTGAATGTGTCTCTTTTAGTTTGCTAGAAACAGTTCTCAGCTATATTAACACAGTAGCACAGTCCATGGAAAAGAATGCAGACCAGCTGACTGGGAAGTTTTGGCGAGCGCTGCTCAGCAAAGCTTACGACATGCTGGATAAGGTAGACTTTCATTTCTCTCTTGATTACCATGTTTGTTACTACGTTCTATGCCATTGTAAAATTATTTAACTCAAACTTCCACTTTAACAATACATTAGTAATAACTTTTCTTGATATCAGAAAGCTCATGTTTTTCTTGTTCAAGTCTCTTAATGTCTAAAAACAAACTTGTCTGGAAAATAAGTGTTTCCTTACAAATGATGAGAGCATGTGCCTCAATAAATGTGATGAATTTGATAGTTGATCACGTAGATACAATGTTCTGAGTCATTGAAGTGGGGTAATGTAAAACGGCCAGTTAGATGTAACAGACACATGCTTGGCCTTGGAATTAGGACATGGCCTAGAGTGGTTTACTTCCTTGTAGTGTTGCAGTTTTGATTTTATTTGTGATTAGTAATAACTGCCTGAGAGCTGTTGTAGAATTATGTGAGAGAGCATGTATGAAAATGTCTGGCCCCTCAGGGTTTATAATAAATAGGAGTCTGAAGCTAGCCTGGGATATATAGATATGCTTTCTGTCAAAATAATACAATCTGTCTTACAGAGATGAGTTTCTCCTTTTCCTTTTGTGTTAAATGTTCCCTTTTCTGTAGGTCAATGCCTTGCTGCCCACAGAAACATTCATCTCTGTGATTAGAGGGCTGGTGGGCAACCCCCTGCCATCTGTTCGTAGGAAAGCTCTGGATCTTTTGAATAACAAGCTCCAGCACAACACATTCTGGAAGAAGAAAATGGTAAGTGACGACCCGATTGCAAACCTGCATGACTTCCTCTACTTGTTTAGCTTGCTCACAGTTACCAGGCACACCATCTAAAATGCAAGGCTCTCACTATCTGGGCTGGGATACTGTGTGTCATGTGTGAGAGAGACACATATGCTGTTGATTCTCACGGTATAGATGTGTTAAGGAAGATCTGAGGATGAAATTCCTAATGCACCTCTGCTTGCTGTGACCCATGTAGTCCTTAGCTGAAGCATTTTGATCTTTTCTCACTGGGATGCTGTTTATGGATCAGAAGTTGGTCAGACAGCTGTGCTTAGCAGAAGGGCAGATAGACTAGTGTAGTGGCACTTAGGAGACCACGACAAGAGGATCTCAAGTTCATGCCTGTCTAGGCTGTCCAGTGAGTTCAAGGTCAATCTGGACAGCTTAGTGAGACCCTATCTCAAAAACCAACAGTAAAATGAGGTCTGGAGCTAGAGCTGTATGGTAAATCAAGGCCTTAGTTATCTTCTTTACACTGGGGACTGGGAAGGAACAGTTGCTTGAATGTGGTGTGTGGCTTGGGACTCAGTCTGGATTTCAATTAGATAAGACAGACCCAAGCCGGGGAGATGGGAAAGGAGACTGGCCCTTCTTGTAGCTCTGATTACTGGTTGTTTGGGCTGCCTTTTCTTCAGGTTCACCGCTTTCTCAAACTGGTTCCAGTCCTTTTGGCCATTGTGCAACATAAGAAAAAGGAGGCAGAAGATGAACAAGCGATTAACAGACAGACAGCGCTATATACCCTGAAACTCCTATGCAAGAACTTCGGGGCACAGAACCGAGAGCCTTTCATACCAGTTCTCAGCACTGCAGTAAAGCTGATAGCACCAGAGAAAAAGGAGGAGAAAAATGTCCTGGGAAGCGCCCTGCTGTGCATAGCAGAGGTGACCTCCACCCTGGAAGCACTGGCTATCCCCCAGCTACCCAGGTACGAGGTGTTAGAGAATCCGTCTCTCCTCTGCTCTGGAAAATGCGGCCTTCAGACACTGCTTGGTGATGTTCTTTCTTTATGGAGTCGCTGTGCTCAGGAAGCGGCGTAATGCCCATTAAGCATGGCCAGAGCAGCCTTTTGCTGTGGCAGATGGAGGCTGAAAGCTCCTGACTCTGCTGTTGGCTCTGATCCTAACCTGCTATGCAGCTGTGGCAAGTTACTTCTCTTAAAGCCCTGCATCTGTAATACAGGGGCATATCCTACCCACCCCCACCCACCCTGTTTCTCTTTATAGGCCTTGTTGTGCTTTGTATACAACTCTGACACCTAGCACATGTTCAGCCACTGAAGAACAGTCTTTTTCACAGTTACCACATGTCAGCACTGTTGGCACCAAGAATTTCTTGGACAGAGTGGTAGAAGGTGTACAAGCAGTATTCTGCACACTGTGGGTTACAGTGTTGGAGCAAACACAGCTGGCTGAGAATTTTTCTTCATGTCCCCAGCTCCCTTCTTTAGTGTTTGTGTTTGTGGCTTGAAGCCGCTCTAATGCATTTGTTCCTTCTTGGCAGCCTGATGCCTTCGCTCCTGACAGTCATGAAGAACACCAGTGAATTGGTCCACAGTGAGGTCTGCCTGCTCAGTGCCCTGGCTGCCCTGCACAAAGTCGTTGAGACTCTCCCGCACTTCATCAGCCCCTACCTGGAAGGCCTTCTGAGCCAGGTGGGATTTGGTTAACTATGACTTGCTACCCAGGGTAGCAAGGGTAACAGTTCTACCCATTCAGTCTTCTTTCTGGCTCTTTCTCTACTCATTACTTTTTTCTATGATTCATTACCTGATCCTTGTTTCCAAATAGAATCCTTTTCTTCAGTTGTCATTTCTGCTTCATCATGGAACCAACAGGCAAAATAGGGTGTCTCTGTCTTTCAGCTGTGTGTAATGTACCGCTCTTATTTACCGTAGATCTTTGAGGATGGGCAGGTAGAGTTGCCTACTGCTCTTTTGGAAACTAATGTGGCTGTGGCTGTGGTGGGAAAGCTTCTTTAACTGTAAAATGTTTGCTGTAGTGGCCTTCATTTACAGGTGAGCAGTTGCCTGTCAGTACACGGTGGGCAAGTGGTATTTGTAACTGAAAATACCATGAAAGTCAGTCCTCCTTGACCAGGTTACTAGTGTTCTGGTTTGTGATTACTTGCCATGTGAAGCTGAGTCTTGACTCATGGTGCTAGTGACTTGATATTCACTGTCTTCAGCAAGGGCTCAAAGTTGCTGTCTTTTGGATGGGGGTTGGGCTGATGGAGTCTTCCTCAACTGCTTTTAGTGAGCAAGAACCTGAGTTGTAGTAAAGCCATCAGGCCGAGAGTCCTTGTGCTTCTGTACTCATCATTCACCTCCAGTTCATTCATTCATCATTCAGCTTCCAGTTAGGGGAGTCATCTACTCGGTTTTATCTGCAGATTGTGAGTTTGCTTTAAAAGAATTATTTGCTCTGGCATTTGATGGCTGCATGCCATCACCAAGCCTTTCTGTGAGTGTGGTTGCCAACACAATCACTGTTTTCCCTGTTCCTGCAGGTGATTCACCTAGAGAAAGTCACTAGCAAAATGGGTTCTGCCTCACAGGCTAACATCCGCCTGACATCTCTTAAAAAGACCCTGGCCACTGGGCTCTCACCTCGAGTCCTACTGCCAGCCATCAGCAAGACTTTCAGGCAGATCCAGAAGAACTGGAAGGTGAGTGCTGGAGAGGGAAGGTAGTACTGAAATGTTCAGTGTTCACTTCTGTGAGGACGCACTGAGCTCCAAGACAAGGCAAACATATTCTCTGCTGTATTCATGGTAGAATCACATGGGCCCATTTATGAGCATCTTGCAAGAGCACATTGGGGTTATGAAGAAGGAGGAGCTCTTATCTCACCAATCTCAGCTGACCACCTTTTTCCTGGAAGCCCTGGACTTCCGGGCACAGCACTCAGAGGTGAGCTGGTCCCCACTCCCCATGTCCTGAAATTGTCATTCCCCATCTGTGCAAGAGCCAGATAAAAATTAACATTATAGCATTTGTCCTTGCCAAAGCAATTAGTTCCTTTGTTTTCAGGATGATCTAGAAGAAGTTGGGAAAACGGAAAGTTGGATCATTGACTGTCTAGTAGCCATGGTGGTGAAGCTTTCAGAGGTCACATTCAGGCCTCTCTTCTTCAAGGTGAGCCTTTCTTGCCTGTGTATCTTGCCAGCTGTCAGTGGCACGATGAGTAGATGGTGTCACTGTTCTCATGGTTGTAGCGGTTTGATTGGTGGGATGAGTAGATGATGTCACTGTTCTCATGGTTGTAGCTGTTTGATTGGGCCAAGACAGAAGATGCCCCGAAGGACAGGCTGCTGACATTTTACAATCTGGCCGACTGCATTGCTGAGAAGTTGAAAGGCCTTTTCACTCTGTTTGCTGGCCACTTGGTGAAACCTTTTGCCGATACTCTGAACCAAGTAAACATCTCCAAAACAGGTTGGTAGCTCCTTTGGGCCAAGGCACTCTTGTCCATGTGTCTGACACAGGCAGTTAGCACAAGACCTAGAGCTCGGAAAAGACTTTTATGATCCTTGGTCTAGGGATGGTGAATTTTTTACCTTGCCATATTTTCTAGTATGTTAGAACAAATAATCAATTGACATAGGAGTAAGGATAAAGTGGGCATTATTACTCAGTATTGGTAGTAACTGTGTAATAGTAAATTTGGGGCTGGAGACAGCCCAATGGTCGAGTGCTTCCCCTGATATAGTTGAGGTTGTCTATCCTCTGCTAATAATTAGCTGAAGTGACTGAACTTGCCCAACTTAAGCAGCACAGTCTTGGCTCTACAGGAAAGCCCTGTCTCTAGGTCATTCCCACAATCTCCTGGTGTAATTGTGACAGTGTCTCTAAGCACCAGGACTGAGTGTTTTGCACGTGTACTCTTTCCCTGCATACAGATGAAGCCTTCTTTGACTCTGAACATGACCCTGAAAAGTGCTGCTTGTTGCTGCAGTTTATCTTGAACTGCTTGTATAAGATCTTCCTTTTTGACACCCAGAAGTTCATGAGTAGAGAGAGAGCAGAAGCCTTGATGATGCCCCTGGTGGATCAGGTAACCCATGGGAGGCCTTGCCGTGGAGGCCTGGATCGTCTTTGCAGGTTTTATATGTACTGCATGCTAGCTTGCAAGGCTTAGTCATAAGGTGTGCTTAAGGAGAGGGATCCTTTAAGGAAATGTTATTCAAAAATGGGTTTTTCATGGGTTCGACTTGTCTTTATTGTGGAGTTCATTGAGTTTTACTTGGGAATTTTTCAAAAGGAAAGAGAGAAGATCAGTTTATCCATTGAAAGGTATGTTAACTATTGTCAAAGGAGCCTCACTGAGCATGGCCACTCCCACAGGAAAGTACCACCACCCTAGGTCTTCCAAAGGGACAGATTGATGCTAAGGGCTTTTGCAGCTATTTGAGCTGCAGAGGGAAGAAGTTGGCCCTAGAAACAAGATTAGCATGGGGAGAACTTACTTTTTGAGCCTGTTAATGCTATGAAAGATGGTGAAGCACACACTAGGGATATGTTCAGGCACAAGGAAAATGTGACCTATTGCTGACAGCCCATGTGTCTTGCTTCCCAGCTGGAAAACAGGCTCGGAGGAGAAGAAAAGTTTCAAGAAAGGGTAACAAAGCACCTGGTTCCCTGCATCGCACAGTTCTCTGTGGCCATGGCAGATGACTCCATGTGGAAACCCCTAAACTACCAGATTCTGCTGAAGACAAGAGACTCTTCCCCTAAGGTGAGGGCTGTGAGTCAGTCTTGGATGCTGTATTCCTCCTGGGTGATGCCTAAATGCCACCTGGAGTCATGTCGTCAGCCCAGGGCACTGACAGGGAGACCCTGGCCCTAGGCTTGCACTACTAGAGGTCTGATTACTGTACGACTTAGAATTCTGGCTTTTATAAAGAATTCTTGGGCTGAGAAGATGGCTCAGTTGATGAAGTGCTTGTTGTGCAAGCATATGAACAAAGCCACATGCTGGGGGCTGGAGAGATGGCTCAGCAGTTGGGAGTTGGCTGCTCTTCCAGAGGACCCAGGTTCAATTACCAGCACCCACATAGTGGCTCACAAATGTTCATGGCTCCAGTTCCAGTAGATCTGACCACCTTACTCAGATACACACTCAGGCAAAACACCAATGCACATAAAAAATAAAATCATTTAAGGAAAAAAAAGCAGCACACTGGTATATATCTGGGAGTTACATGCAAAAAGGAGAGACTTGCCGAAAAAAATTAAGGTAGTGGCACCTGAGGAAGAACACTTGAAATTGGCCTCTGACCTTCAGATGCATGTGCACACAAGTGCACACACAGCCACCACACACACACACACACACACACACACACACACACACACACACGTGTGTGTGTGTGTGTGTGTGTGTGTGTGTGTAATAAAGAATTCCTTATTCTGTAGGCTCTCATAAATAGCTATATTTCACAATGCGCTAGGTGTAGTAGGCATAAGCATTAAAATACTTTGTAAATACCTCTAAGTCTCAAATAGTAAAAACTCCAGGCCATGCTTTGGTTTTTAATGTCACTGTGCCCTGACATAAGCGATTCTGGTGTGTGCACAGAACACTCGTTTAGTTGGAGCCATGGTCCCTTGAGTGAAGTTAGCTTTCCTTACCTGGGATTTTCTAGCAGTTTTATTAATACATCACCACTATCAAACTATCAGATAAAGGCCTCACTGAGTAAACAGCCCAAAGCAGACTTTTAGTAGGGTTCATTCAATTGGTTACGTTTCTAGGAGTTAAAAACAATAAAGCTATCTATCATATAGTTGCAGAAACAAATTTATTTTCGTGTTTTATTTTGATTATGAAAATTATTCTAAATTAGGGGACTATTTTGTTTCAGTGGCCTGCTATTGATACCTCATAGCTACTTGCATTGCTTATGATAGGTGAGGTACGTGGAGAGGAACATCTAAGCTTTTAGTCAGTGCTGAAATAAGACTAGCCTAGTGGGAGTCTTGTCATGCAGGGACTGCCAGAGGTGCTACATCACCAGGCTGGCACAGTCTAGGAAACCCAGCAAACCACCTCCAGCTGGGTCCATGTTATGACACCCTTAAGTTTGCATGTGGTGTTGTTTTGTTTTACATTTATGTATTAGAATGGGGGCATAAGCTTGCTGTGGTGTATGTGTGTGGGTCAGAGGACAACTTGCAAGAGTCAGTTCTCTTCTTTCCTCATTAAGTGGGTCCTGAGGATTGAACTAAGGCCACCAGGCTTGGTGGCAGCACCTTTACCCACTGAGCCATCTTACTGACTTTTCTGTGTTTCTGTAAAGGAAAATACCGTTTTGGTTTGTTTTTTTTTTTTTTTTCCCCCCCACATTTTAAAGAGCTGCAATGCTAGAACACAGTTTGAAAAACACTGTTATGTAGACTACCCTTAATCTAGATAGCCCTCAAATGGCTACGTAGAGTTATTCTTTGGTGGACATTGAGTGATCACAGTGAGGGTATAAAAGAGCACTCTGTAAAAAAGAGCCATCTCCATTCAGGCCAGGTCTCACAGTAGTGAACATCGTGAGGGACACGGGCTCATTCTTGATTATTCCTTCCAGGTGCGGTTTGCGGCCTTGATTACTGTCTTGGCACTGGCTGAAAAGCTGAGAGAGAATTACATTGTTCTGCTACCAGAGACCATTCCTTTCCTAGCAGAATTGATGGAAGGTAAGTCTGGAGCTAACAAGGACACACAATACTGTAGCCACAGACTGTCTGACACGTCTGAAAGTTGTCTTCTCCCCTCATGCCCAGCTCTTGAAGGCTGAGCACGTCAGGAAGATGTCACCTCACAGTCCATAAGAGCAACCTACAGTGTATTACTGGTGTCTGCCCCTGAGATTGTACTGCTCATATAGGCCACAGTATTGTTTATGAAATAACTTCAAATACTTACATGAGTCACTGGGATGATGGGTTATACGTGCTGATGCTCAGTGCTAGGTGCTGACATAACTTACTCAGTACTCACAGTGGACTCACACTACTGTTTTAAAAGAACCTAAGAAACAAGGGGCTGAAACTTTGATAATAGCACTGAGTGGCAGGTGGGGCTGGTTTAAACAGGAATACTCTTAATTGACATGCCTCTACACTGTACCACCCAGTGCCCTTCGTATTAATTGGGGATGGTGAGGAAGGGGGGGTACTTTTGGATCTGACTGGCTGTGCATCTGGCCAGAAGCACACCCTTTTATGGCTGGTGTCTGGTGAGGGTTGGAGAGCTCCTGGGGCAGAGGGTCCCTGGGAAGCTTGGATTGGAATGTGTGGCCCCTTCTTGTGGCTTGCTCCTCTTCAGCAGCCAAGAACTAGAACATGCCTGTGAGGCATGGGGACAGTTGGAGAGCACCTCTGCTCACAGCCTGCTCGGTGCTTCCTGTACCGACAGAACAGTGGTAATTAGGCAGGACAGCTGGCAGGCCCGCTTCTAATTGTGGTTATCATTGTAGATGAGTGTGAGGAGGTGGAGCATCAGTGCCAGAAGACCATCCAGCAGCTGGAGGCCGTGCTGGGGGAGCCGCTGCAGAGCTACTTCTGAGGCAGAAAGCACATCACCCACTGCCTGGTGTGCTCGCTCTGTGAAGAGCTCGCATTTTTATTCTCATGTTGGAATGGGGGTGAGGTGCCATGTTACTTTTGGTACTTTCACACCTGCCTATATGTAATGTTTTCACAGAATCCTCTCCTGACTTTTGTACAGAGTTGCTAAGGAGTAAACCAGACGTTATTTTTATACAATCTGGTATTTGTCTTTATCCTGGGTGGTGTTCCGGATGACACAGGCATGTTTAATTTCAGTACCTGAGAACCTAATGCTTCCTTGAAACACAAGCTGTCACTCACTCTTCCTTGCAGCACCTCATGTGTGTGGTGTGTGTTAGAAGTTACAACCCACAGCAGTGGTCTCAAGAAAATGGCATCACGCAGCAGCATTCAGCAAGAGGTTCTGGGGACGGCCATTTGGGGTTCTGCTTTTCATTTGGGTAGACTGACGGCTGGAGCAGCTCCTCAATGCAGTTTGACTCGGGCTTGTGGATGTCTCCATTGTTCATCTTTTCTGTGTGTGGGGAGGGGAGATACGCCGCTTGGGAAACAACCCAGCCCTGACTGACCGCACACAGGAAGGATAGCAACACTATCTCTATCCAGAACTGTTAGGGAGGCTGAAAAGAGAGCTCCAACAGAATTACACCAGTCTGCCTTCAGCATCTTCAACCTGGAAGAACTATTCCAGAGTATTCATTCTAATTTAATATAAAACTTTAATGCAGAATTAGGACACGCAAAAAGGCATTTTGCAGTTTAGAGACAGAACTTAGGAATATACAACGAAATGTCTCACAACCTAATAAATTCCAGCAGCTTTTTAAAAAGACCAGAATCTAAGAACTCAGACTTATTCTATCCAAAATCAGTCTTAATAGCTTTGTGTAAAAATAGAAATGAAAACAAGTTTTTGTATGGATGGGCTTTTATTTTTCCTGAGTGCCTTTCAGCCCAACATCTCAATAATGTACTCTTTATGAAGAAGGAACTGGGTGATTCTAGAGCCTTCTGGCCTCCCTACAAATTGCCCAGTTCCACTCCATATGAGTTTTTAAAGAGTGAACATAATAAATTTGCATAAAAATGAAGGACCAGCAGTTGCCTTGAGTACTTCCTAAAAAGTAAGATTGCTGATGGTATTATTTCCTATGTATGAGTACATATATCTGGGCAAATTGACTGAATACTCCTAAACCCTGGCAGAATTCTACCCTGTGGTTCAATATCAGTCAATGACCAGGTGAGAGTAGCTCTTCCTCTTCCCACACCCAAACCTTTGACATCTGTAACAAGATTGGACCTGTGAAGAAGGACTACCTAGGGCTCCAATCAAGTCCTGGAAGTTCCAGGGGCACAGAAGCTGAATCTGCTGATGCAGGTTGACAGAGCAGTGCCTGATCGCATTGCTGATGCAGACCACCATCTCCAGACCCAAAGGCACGAGGGCTCATCTCCACGCCAGCTCTTCCTTTTCACGTTGCCCTGTTTTATATATTCACCATATATCTTGATGTTAGTTACCCAAGAGGGTTTTACAAACTATCCAGCTTCTACCTCACTTTGCCACAGACACCCCCACACACCCTGGACTTGAGTGCCAGTTAATCAGCAGAAATCTACTTAGAGCAGAACACTTGTTTTGTCGTAATTCAGGACTTTGGCCTCAGTTTTTCTGCTGTGTTCAGCATCACACATTTTATAAAGTTTAAAGCAGTGAGAGCTAAATAAATGTTATGTAGTCTTCGATTATGAGATATGATAGAATGTTGATTATGAAAAGGATCGCTGGGGAAGTAGTGTTTTCCATCCATTAGAATATTTTTCTGACCTTAACTGCAAAAGCCCTTAATGGGGTTAATGCAGCGCCAGCAGGAAGACCCTACATTAGGAGACCAGAAACTGGTCATGCGACACATAAGTGCCAGAAAACAGAGACCACGCAAGTTCTGGGCACTGCAGTGTCTGTGGCCAGCTCAGAGACTATACACAGGAAGTATGCTTGCCATCCGTATTAGCTAGTATATGTAGTATATTAGGCACTTAATGATTTGCTGAATGTGGTTTTATAAGAGGGGCCCAGTGGCAGAGCCTCGCTGCAGTGAGCTGTGACTACCCCCGATCTGTTCCTCTGAATGTAGAGGCAGCCACACTGCATGGCCGGCCTGACAACACCAGTGGGACTTGATACTCTATGAGCTCAATTTGACAGTACAAACAATGTGGTGAAGGCGAGATAAGCCAGTTTGTATTTCGGGGGTTTTGTCATGTTAGCTACCAGCTCCTTACATCCAGCAAACGGATATCACCATCAACTGATAGTGTGTCAATACTGCTTAGGTCTTTAAATCTGTGTTTGTACTCCAGGCTGTGCACACCATTTACCGCAACCTTGAATTCTCGGACATCACAGTAAATTATCATCTGCAAAGAAAGGAGATGAACCATCATCAGAAGCTGCCTTTCATTTTAAAACTTATGTTTCTTTTATACTAACAGAGGGTCAAAAGGAAAACTGATTTGCTTTGAGCTTGGACACGTTTCCCCAGCCTTCCATTGACTAGCCTTCTGAGTGATTTTAAAGACGACCCAAAACCCCAACATATTATGGTGGCCTCTTCTGCTTCAGCCCACTTGTGTCTTATCAGGCCCTTCCCTCAGTAGTCCCCTATCCCCATTCAGTTCCTGGGTCTCAGAAGACTGGGAAGTGTCTCCTCAGATTTGGGAATTAACAGAAAGCTGCTGGTCACTGCCCCCCTTCCCACCCCCTCACTGAGAAGCTGAACCCTGATCTCATGCTGAGATGCTTAAGGTCTGATGCTAAGGTCTTAACCACATCAACCGATACGTTTCAGCAGCTTGGGACACTTGGTAAAGAGCAGTTACTTGCTCATCCTAGCTGTTATGTTTCAAACCCAGGACCAGGGGCTAATGTGTCTACCATATCAAAGTGCACGTGGTCTCCAGGTTCTCCCAGCATCCCTCAGTCTCTGCTACAGGTATGGCTGGCATACCCTTCTCCCAGAGGCTCTTCCCTATATAATCCAGACGTTTTGGTTATTCCCTCTCTCTGTCCTCTGCCCCTCCCCTCCCTCCTATGTACATTCTGTGTTCTCGTTCTCTCTTTCTCCCCCCCCCCCCACCTGCCTAGTGTACGGCAACTTCTTTTGGCCTCATCCTCTGAAACCTGTGACCCTGACAGGGAGCCATTCCCAAATAAACCTGCTTTTACACTTTTAATTTGGCTTGTTACATCAGAGGAGAAACCTATTGCTTAACTTTGCCCTTGCTCAGAACATACTGGCTTCTACCTGTTTCCAAAAGGCTTTTTAGGGCCAAGTTCCCAGGCTTTGTGCAGCAATGGGCATCCTAGCAGATTTACCACTATTGCCTACCCTCCTGACCACTCTTCTAAAAGTCAACCTAACATTCAAAGCTAGGATCCTGTAACATTGCATAAACACCTAACCCTGCACTTTGCTGTACACTCTTACCTATGTAAGTAGGGCTATTGACTGTACCAAATGTTCACTCACTAAAAGGCCAGTTTGGTGGCCCTCCACTGTGCTCCTTACCACAGTAAAGCATCAGAGGACAGCATAGCCTGGCCTTGGACTCGCCCCATTCCCAGAGATTAGATATACCACAAACTTGAATCTGCAAAGAAGCATGTTAAAGGTCTGATCTTGCCGGGCATTGGTGGCGCATGCCTTTAATCCCAGCACTTGGGAGGCAGAGACAGGTGGATTTCTGAGTTCGAGGCCAGCCTGGTCTACAGAGTGAGTTCCAGGACAGCCAGGGCTACACAGAGAAACCCTGTCTCAAAAAACAAACAAACAAAAAAAGGGTCTGATCTTTACACAGCAGCAAGGGGAGCCACCACAGGGAATCAGAATCAGGGGCACTTGAGCATGTAACACAACTGATCAAAAAGTATGCTGTACAGGGAATTGGGGAAGTTAATATTACTTGAGATCTCTCCCCAAGAATAGGAGGAAATCCCAAGATCAACCAGCTGGATGGGATCTTCAATGAAGTATATTTAATAAGTCTCAAATCATACAGACTCCTGTTGTATGACTCAGCAGGAAAGAGGGTGTAGATACAGGGCAATCCTAGCAAATTCCCTCTGTTGTATCAAATAAATGCTTCAAGTGAGATCACTGGCAACTAAAACCAGGAAGGCACGTGACCTGCAGTCAGCCTAGACGAGAGATGTCCATCAGCAGAGACTCCCTAAATGACTTCAGAACAGCCAGAAAAATAGAATTTGCTGGCTCTAAGTTGTGATTGCCCTGGACTTTTGTCTTTAGAGTTGGGAGTAGCCACACCGTGTGGCCGAACAACATCAAGTGTAGTAAAGCTAATGCTTTGGGGATATCTGCAGTGGGATGTTTTGACACAGCCAGTGTAACTTGGATTCAATGTGCTTGCTGGGGAGGCACTGGATTCTACCCTCATCGTGACTAGTTTTAAAAGAGTGGGACTGAAGAGGGCTCAGTGGACAAGAACACCTGCTGTAGAAGCAAGTGAGAGGACCTGTGTTTGGATCCTACCACCCAAGAAAAAAAGTGGACCACCCAAGCACCTGTAACTGTGGTAGATGGGGTGTACAGACAAGATCACTGGGGCTTGCTAGCTACCAGCTTAGCTCCAGGTTCAGTGAGTTCTTGTCTCAAACAATAAGAGCAGGCCTGTGCACACACATATAACACGCATGTAGAGAATCAGGGTAAGGACATTTGAAGTGCAAGATCTTGTTTGCTTGAAAAGATCTGCAAGAACCCCAGGGAAACATACTGAAAAGTCACAGGCTTGGCCCACAGAATGGTACAGTGGGCAGCTGACAGCAGCACTAGGGTGCTCACAAGGGCAGTGAGTCCAAGTGCTGAGAGTATGGATTCAACGTGCACTGGCCTATCTCCCTGTCTTCTAGGCTGAGCCAGCCTTTCAGCTTTATGCCTACAGGAAAAAAATGTCTACAATAGGCTCCATCTAACTTTTTAAAAAAATATTTATGTTAGCTTTAATTCTGTGTATGTGTGACATGAGGACATGAGTGCAGGCATCAGATCTAGAGCTGGAATTACAGGTAATTGTGAACTTCCCAGTGTGGGTGCTGACTGGAAACTGAATTTAGGTCCTCTGCAAGAGCAGTATACACTCTTAAGCACTGAGCCATTTCTCTAGCCCCTGCTTCATCTAATCTCAATAGCATTATCTAATTTAGTCAAATTGGAGGTAAATATTTTAATTTTCATTTTTCAGGTTTTCAGCATTATTTGATTATTATTATCTTTTCAGCATCATAGATTGAGACCCAGTTATACTACTGGTTTCCTCTCAGCCACAAAGACCATCTTCCTTCCAGAGGTACTCTGTCTCCATCCTGTGCACCCTAGGTCATCCCACATGTACTGTCCCTGGCCAATGACAAGCCCTGAGACACACCTCCCACTTCAGTGTCTGGTTCAATTTGTCCTAAACCTGGCCTTCCAGCTCTTGCTCAGCCTTCTGAGTTCACAGACATTACTGACCCCTTCAAAGAACTTCCCACGCCTAATCCATATCAACTGACCCTCCAAGCACTAGTTCCTTACCCTGGGACTAGGAAATAATGTTACATCAAATTGCCACCTTTTGGTCACCTTGATTGTTCGTGCTTCAACAACCAATATGATGAGTCCCTGAGAACTCTAATAGTTTAGAGCAGTGGCTCTCAATCTGTGGGTTGTGACCCCATGAACAACCCTTTCACAAGTGTCACCTAAGACCATAATTACATTATGGTTCACAACAGTAGCAAATTTACAGTTATGAAATAGCAACAAAAATAATTTTATGGTTGGGGGTCACCACAACATGAAGAACTATATTGAAGGGTCACAGCATGAGGAAGGTTAGGAATCACTGCTTTAGAGCACATGGGTTTAAAATGTAGCTGACCGGACCATGTCATTAATCCCAGCATTCAGAAGGCAGAGGCAGGTGGATCTCTGAGTTAGAGGCCAGCCTGGTGTACAGTGGCAGTTCCAAGACAGCCATGACTACACAGAGAAACTCTGTCTCAAAAAAAAAGAAGGAAGAGGAGGAGGAGGAGGAAGAGGGGGGAAGTAGTAGTAAAGCATAACCTAAATTAATGATCCTAAGAGACCATGAGAAGTCTCGGCCAGAGAGAAAGTCTAGCCAGTCACCCCAGCATCCATTTCCCAAGAAGATGTTACTCTCCAATTAGAAAGTACTTCAGAAAGGTTTTAGGAAAAGCCATGTATTAACACAGTACACCCTGGGGACTAGAAACTGCATGCCTTCTGGTTCCAAGGTCTTGTGTACTAACCCCTGACTGCCTGCTCACAGGACCAGCTCTTAGAAATACTGCCACTGGAACTGTGGAGGGCATGGACAGCACAAGGATGCAGTTTTAGGGCTCCCATGTATCTAGTTAGAAGTACATATGTGGGGCTGGGGGATGAGTCAGCAGATAAAGTGCTTGCACAGGACCTGACTTAGGTAAAACTCTGGGTGCAGTGGTGTGTACCTTTATTCCCAGTGCTGGAGGGACAGGTGGGTCCCAGGGCTTGCTGGCCAGCCTAACCAATTGGTGAGCTCCAGGCTCCGTAAGAGATGTGACTCAAAAAATGGGAGAGTTACAGGAAGACACCTAACATTAACCCCTGGCGCACGCACAAACACACACACACACACACACACACACACACACACACACACACACACACACACACAAAGCATACACCAATAAAAGTGTATCTGTGGTTCCCGTACTGTGACAAGGTTCCCACCAGAATCCCTTGGTGCTCCACAGCTACTGTCACCTTGACAAATGTCAAGTGTACTGGTCCTGCGGTTTGCACCAGTGACTCACGCTCAGATTACAACCTCCATGGCCAGTGGACAACAGCATAGTCCCTACATAGAGGACTGGGTTTTATTTAAATAAAAGTTATTCTGCTATGTTCTCAGGATTAATTTTTCCTGTCCAATTTAAAAACAAAACAAAACAAACCATAATCTTACCTCAAAGTACATCCCAGAACTAAACGGGAAGCTGGTAATATTTCTCTCCTCTTCTCCCCAGGCATCCTGAAGAAAGGAATTTCTTACAAATGCTTTCACATTCAGGCGTGGGTTCAAGTGCAGAGCAATATCCCTTGATTTTCCTGCCACAAGGTCAACGTTAAAGCTTTAAGAGAAAGGAACCAAGGTCAGACTTGAACTGCAGTTCTGACTTCCAGCCATGCACATGTAGGTGAGGACTCGGGGAGGAGGGACTCCCAGAGCTGCATGCCTGACTCACGTGCAACACGAGACTGGGAGCAGAGGTAAAGCTGAGGTGCAGCTGAACAACTAGGAGTTCAGAACACGTGAACCCCGTGAGTGCTTCAGGATCTCTCAGTGATCCCGTCTTGAAAGTATGCTACTACCAAGGAAAAGCTTTCAAGAATATGGACATCTTGGGAAAAGGGGCATGTGTGCGTGCATGGGTGTGTGCGTGCATGGGTGTGTGCGTGCATGGGTGTGTGCGTGCATGGCTGTGTGCGTGCATGGCTGTGTGCGTGCATGGCTGTGTGCGTGCATGGCTGTGTGCATGTGATACATGGGGGTGGCAGTGCACACAGAAGCCAGGAGTTGATATTAGGTATCTTCTAACTTATTTTTTAAAGACTGTACATTTTTAGGTATGCATACATGCATAGCCGGAAGAGGAGTCAGATCCCCTGGAGGAGTCACTGCAAGTGGGAGCCGCTAGGCACTGGTGCTGGAGCACGACCTCTACAAAAGCAGTGTAGAGTTTTAATCGCTGAACCCTGTCTCTACCCCCTCTACCTTATGTTTTGAGACAGGGTCTCCCCTGGGACCCTCTTGTCTCTGCCTCCTAGTGCTGGGGTTATAGGTACAAGCCACTACACTTTCAGCAGGTGTTGTTAATCCAAACTTTACCTACTGACCCACCTCCCCCGCCCCACTTCTGAAATCCCTCCCCCCCCTTTTTTTGGAGACAGTCTCACTGTGTATTCCTGGCTGGCCTTACGGAGATTCACCTGCCTCTGCCTCCTGCATGCTAGGACTGACAAGCCCAACCCAGAAAAGATTCTTAAAGCACAATGTTCTGTATCGCAGAAGGGAAACCTGACCTGCTATAACTGACCTGGCAGAAATGAAGACGTTGTAAAGAGAGACGTGTGTCCCTCATCTATCACTGTTGAAACAATGGCCTCCAAGAATTGGAGGATTCCCAGGAATCTCATGCTAGAAGGAACAGCACCAACCAGAGAGGGAAACTGTGAGAGCACCTAAACAGCTGAGACCAGAGTCCAGTGGGCCCCTGGTGGTGGGACCACACCATGACTGGGACTGCTTAGGTGTACAGATCCTTGGCCCTCTAAACTTTAGTCTTGCCACAGGACCCTGAAGATGGATCCGAGGGGCGGGGTCACCAGATCTCTGTCTCTCTTCCCATTGTGGCCATGTTGAGTAAATCCTTTTTATGTTTTCACTATAAATTTGGCTATTTTCATTGGCTCCTTGAGGATCGATAGCTCAACTTGGCTTCTTGGGGTATGGACTGTGACCCCAAGTTTGATAACACTGAGGCTGTCCAAGGCAAGAGGGGCCTTGTGGACAAAATTTTCACCTACCTGGCCAAAAGAGGCCTCAACCAGAGCCTACCCTCAGTCCTGCCTCTGCCAGCAGCTCTTGAGTGGGACCTTGCCCTGCCATTGGCCTCTCAGGAAAGCAATCCCAGCCCCACCAATGTACCCCAAGTGCACAAGGGAGGCACTGGTGCAGCAGCAGACTGACCTTCTGGCATTTGTATTCACTTCTCCTTTAATGACAACAGTTCGTCCAGGACCCATGGCGGCATTCAACCTTGCTTCAAATGGCAGGCTCTGAAAAGGGGCCACAGTCAGAATGAGGCATCTTCAGAAAAGGCTCTTGTAGTGAAATTCCCAACAACATGAAGGCAGGGTTAAGAGTCTGTGAACCCAGGGAGGGGAAAGACCTTTGCTTTCATTTCAGCTGGGTCCCCTGCCAAGCACAGCCTCACTCAATGTGTGGCGCGCGCGCACGCACGCACACACACACACACACACACACACACACACACACACACACACAGAGAGAGAGAGAGAGAGAGAGAGAGAGAGAGAGAGAGAGAGAGAGAGATTGTTTTACACTACAAAGCAGGATCCTGGCATGGGGAGCACCTGACACCACCTGCATCTGACAAGCCAGCAGAACTATCAGTGAATGGGGCCTAAGGTCATTCTGTCTAATGGGACCAGCAACCCACATAAGTGGTTCAGACACACTCCTGAGGACATCTCTGAGAATACAATGCAAGGGGATGCCTTGGGCTTCAGCTGGGAATGGAGGTTATATGTAGTAGCTAATTAAAACTTAATTTCTTTTTATTTTTCATTTTTGGATTTATTTCATGTATATGAGTACGCTGTTGTTGTCTTCAGACACACCAGAAGAGGGCATCGGATCCCATTACAGATGGCTGTGAGTCACTATGTGGTTGCTGGGAATTGAATCAGGACCTCTGGAAGATCAGTCAGTGCCCTTAACCGCTGAGCCATCTCTCCAGCCCAAAACTTAATTACTATACAGAGTTAAACTGTTGACTCTTCAGACCTTAGACAAATAGCTGGGAGGTAGGATTCTGGTGTGAGTTACAGTAGCATCTATGCTTTGGTGTAGGCACTTCTGGATATGATTTTGTAGCCTTTCTTTCTTTTTTTTTTGCTGCTTTGTGTGTGTTCTTCCTGGGTTCTTCTCCTAACTGCCTCTTAACAATGCTAGTAAATCATTTTAAGGGTAGGGCCATTGGCATGATTTCAGCAGTACCCTGAAATTTGAAACTCAACCCCTGTCGTGTCCTGTGCTTGGACAACCTGCACAGTCCGAGGTTGTTCTGGATGACATTTTTCAATACTTTCTCCCCAGAAGCATCTGCCACTTCACCCCCCCCCCCTTATTTTAGGGATTATCTCTGGTATTGAGAGAACATTAGTCTGAGTTCCCACTGCTGTAATAAATCTCCTCCCCGTACTTTTATGGCCATGCCAGCCACATAAGGCCGTCTGACCTTCTGATCCCACACATTTAAACTGTCGCACACTTTGTTTTATCTGAGATAACTTTCCAATTCCTAGAAACTGGGTATAAACTTTTGAAGTGGCTATTCTGAATTCCAAGATTTTTGTGAAATAACAGTTACATCAGCTCCTGTGCCCACCAATCCTTCTATTTCAATGTCATTCACTTGCAACTTTGACTTTCGCCTCTGATCATCAACAACTGTTTTCCAGAACACTGTTTTCCTGTGCTTCCAAACCCTCCTGGTCTTTCTACCAGAGCAGTTTAGCCTTTGAGGTAGGGAAACTAGGAGCTGAGCAGTCCCATCACCTGGGTTAAACTGCATCTGTTGTTTGTTTGTTTGTTTGTTTACATAAGCCATTATTTTCATTTCACCTTTAAAATCTTCATCTATTACTCCTGGATGCACAACAAATCCTTGGGACGTCAAACTGCTCCTTCCCAAGACCATTCCTACTGTCCCTGAGGGCAAAGAACCGTAAACTCCAATAGTTATTTCATAACACTGAATTTTTATGAAGAGTGTAAGATGTTTACCTATGGCCACGTCCAGAGCAGCATGGCCTGCAGTGGCGTGCATTAGATCTGCAATACTTAGTTGAGGGTTTCCTACTTGTTTGTTATTTCCTGGCTGACAAGAGGCAAAAGGCTCATACTTTTTGCTGTGGAGCCTGAAGTCCCCCCCCCCATTCCATTTCCCCAATAGTAAGAAATCGCCTTGGCTATCTGTCTTGGACCTACATGCATTGGTCCAATGGCAGCCCCTGCCACCTTGCCTGGACACCCCGGAAGCCTATGCCTTCCGGCTTGTATTCACAAAAACGATGGTCCTTAGAGATGCCTTATTCACAATTTTGTTTCAATTGTCCGTATTTCCCACAATGAAAGCACCAGGCCTTTTGATATCAGAGACCTATAGTTGGACCTATTATATTAGTATGGTATACATTAGAACCAATATCATTTGTATTCTTTATCAATTTGTCCATGGGCGTACCCATGCCTTTAGTGGTCTTATGATTTTTTTTTTACATTTGGTATTTGCATTTTCAAGTGCTAGAGTCTCTATCAACACCTGTCTGTCAGTGTCCAATATAGTCTTATTTACTGCTGAGTTCAATCTTTGTAAAAAAAAAAAAAAAAAAAAAAAAAATCAGTGAAGGCTTCTCCAGAGCCTTGTATAATCTTTGTAATAATGTGGACTTCTTTCCTGGCTTCTCAACGTTGTCCCAAGCTCTTAAAGCTGCTAAATAACATTGTTCTATGATTGCATCTTCCACTTGAACCTGTTCTTGTATAGCAGCATAATGACCTGCACCTATCACCTGGTCTCTCATTTTATTCCCTTTGCTTTATTGCACTGTTGAAGTCTCTGGCTTTTCCTCTCCACCATAACAACCATTGCAATTGAGGGCCAGCCTCTTGTACATGTGTTACCAATCCCTTCCGGTCTCGGGGAATAATTCTATTTAGAGTTTGTTTCACATTGGGAGAGTGTGTCCTTTAAGACATCGTTGCCTCTTTAACAAGCTTTAGGCCTCATTTCTACAGGATGCCATCCTATTTTGTCATGACTCTGCGGATCAGCCCATTCGAAGACTGTATAACTCCCTCCGGGAGTGCTGCTGCCGATTTTGCGACCCAGGACTGCCTGTCTTCTAAAGGTACTGTGGGTTCAGCTGTGTCCCCTGAAAGGGCCTTCACGGGACCACCTTCTGCTTTTCCATTTCTTTGACTTGACTGCCATCTGACCCAGTTCCTTTCCCTTTTTCTACCTGGGAAAACCTCCTTGGTTCAGTCACTGGGAATGAACCTATTTGTTCTCCCCTCCCCCTTTTAATGTCTGACATTTACATCAAGTTTGTTTACCTCTACTCCCAATAGAGTAGCTCTTTCCCTAGCTGTGCAGACAAGTGTTACTTTTTTCAGAAAGAAGAGAGAGGAATGAACCCTCTTGTTTTCCCATTTTCTCCATTTTTTGATTCCCAAGCTTCTCCATTTCCACCCTATTTTTTCCAGTTGCTCAGCCAATGTTTCAACCATTTTACAAGCAAAATAGCCCATAATGAAAAAAATGAGAGGAGGAAAAAACCCTGCTGCTAAAAACCATACCGGAGATGTTCTAACAGCCACAGCTTGTTGAAACAAAGTATCCGTAGCTCCTTTTCGTGCCATTTGCTCTACAGTACTGAAAATCGAACCTCCCATTCTGCCTAGCCCTATGCTGGGTGCCAAATGGAGCTTTTCATCATTTTTTTTGCTACTTTGTGTGGGTTCTTCTTGAGTTCTTCTCCTGTCTCTTAACAATATCTTTTCTGGCTGGCTCAGCTCAGCTTCTCCTGACTCAGCTATCACTGTCTCTTCTTCTCCCACTCTCTGCCCCTATCTTCTGTCTCCTGGACCCTCCTCCTCTCTCTCTCAGCCTCTGCTGACTTTGTATATACTCCCCTGTTCTCAGAATCTCAAGAGGCAACCAACACTGAAGGAGATGGGCTCCTTAAAGTGCTAGGCACACAAAATAAATCATACTACACGATTTTAGAAATCTGCTACCACATTACAACAAACAGTTCTTACAATAAAGTGTGGAAAGAATGCAGCTGCCTTCAAGGTTCAGCTGTTCATGCTCTAGGTCATTTACAAAGTATTTCATATTTAATAACCAAGCAAAACTACTCACCAACTGGAGCTTGCCAGACGTTTGTATCTGGTGGAAGAAAAAGGAAAGTGAGAACTACCTACTGGGAGACGGACAGGTTTGCAAAGGAGCAGTCTGCTGTGGCTTCATGTATCAGTGCCCTATCTGCCCTGGTGTGACATAGGCACTGTGCTTCATGACAGGTACCTTAGAGCTTATGAAGAGCAACATGGTCCAGCATCCTCATGTGAACACTTTAGCATCCACTAATAGTTATTCAAAGGTTTACATGTGAGCTTCAAGCACATCTTGCTTGTCTCCCCAAGAATTCTCCAAACATTGACATGTCTTGCCTGCAGGCACAGATGTGCAGACAGGGGTAAGGCCTTGCTTTCTTGGGAACAATAAAGTGGCAATTGTACAACTGTTCTTGTTGCTGCCTGGAGCAGAGAATTCATCTGAAGTGCGCCTGATGTTCAGTGTCTACAGATGCTTCATGCTAGTACCTCTCAACAAGCCAGGAAGACAGTGCTTTTTACATACACCAGAGTAGTCGTCATTTAAACTAATATGTTACATGTCAACAGAACACAATGCCCAACACCATAAAGCAGTGTGCTCTTGGCTCTGACTGACTCTATCCTGACTTCACATCAAAACCTTAATTTGGGAAGCTGGGGAGATACTTCAGTCGGTGGGGTTCTTGCTACACACCCATGTAAAAGCCAGGCATGGGAGCTGCACATTTTTAACTCCAGCACCTGAGAGACAGAGAAAGGATGACCCCTGTGGCTAGCTGACTGGCCAGTCTAGCCAATAGGGAGTCCCAGGCTCAGTAAGAGACCTTGTCTCAGAAAAACAGGCTGAAGAACTGGAAGACGGTTCAGAGGCTAAGGCGCTTGCAGAGCAACCATTGAGGACTCAAACCCTCAGCACCTACATAAATGCTGGACAGGCATGGGATGCTGCCTGCAATCCCAGCACTGACAGGATCTCTAGAGCAAGCGAGCCACTTAGACTAGCTGAGCTGGCAAGCTCCAGCTTCAACTAAGAGACTCTGCCTCAAAAGGTGGAGAGCAATCAAAGAAGACATCCAATGTCTATGTCTGGCTTTCACACACATGCGCCAGCACACATGTATGCATGCATACACATACTGCAGGCATATACATGCAAAATAACTTTTTAAAAGATGTAGAGCAATTGATTAAGACTTCAGAGTTGACTTGTGGCCTCTGTGGACACGCATGCGGACACACACACACACACACACACCATCACACACATGAACAGGTACAGAGAACTCCATAATTAAAGAAAAAGAAGGAGCCTTCCTTCCACTGACGGTAACTAAGAACAACTTAAACTGGTAGTTTATAGAATGTTTACATTTTCTCTGCTTATCTGTGTCAGTCCCAGAGCAGATGATTCCATACTCTGTAAATCCTGCAAAAGAACGTAACACCCATCAGAATATCTTTTTAAAATATTGAACATAATAAAAAATTATCAGTGATACTGAGCATGGAAAACAATTGATAATTATGATTTTAAAAATGCAACTTAATGCTGGGGGTCCGCCAAACTGGCAAGAGTTTGTGAGAACAAGATCTAATGTTAATAAGAACATGGCAGCTGGGCATAGCTGTTGAGAATTAAACTGTTCACATCATTGGAAACAGGCTAGCAATGTCCAAGAAACTTAAATCAAATACACAGCAAACTGTCTTACAGAAGTACTTATTCACTCCCATGGGCAGGAGATACACAGTAACCATCGGTAGACTCTAGATTTGAGGTCCCACAAACAACAAAAGCAGAACCCAATTAGTCTGAAATATTTATATTACTTTTTACCTAAATGGAAGATGTAAATTAAAGAAAATTTCTACCAATTGTTCTGACCAAACGTGAAAACACTGTCCCCAAAGATCCCCAGGTATGTGTGGAAGGGCACTTACAAAGCTGAATCTGAACCCAATGGAGTGAATGTTCACTTTGCCATAGATGCCTAGTGTGTCTATCTTCTCTGGGCTGATCCTGTGGGCATACAGCAGAACGTGTTTTCCATTTACAGCCACCTGGAGAGACAGAAGGCAATGCTCTCAGAGCACAGTAACAGGTAACTCCTATCCAAACATGTGTCTCTTGTGGGGTGGGAGTGGAGGTGTGGTAGAACACTGGTCTATAGTGTCAAGCCCCAAGTTTCATCTCCAGCACCACAAAAATAAGTGAATGAATGAGTAAATGGACGGATGAATGAGATGTCTCCTCAAGTTTATTTTTCTCACAGGTCTCTGCTCACATTGTGGCTGAAAGAAGCTACCATAGTAGCAGAAACTCTGAACTTTTCTCACCCTGTCTGATTAACAATACATTTGGAAGTATGTGTGCTCCACATGTATCTATCTGTGTGTGCCCAGGAGACAACCGAGCTCAGGGCCCCAAGAGCCACCCATGGGGTCTGGAAGACTAAAATGCAGGTTCGCTCCGCCTACTTTCAGTCCCAACCCTCTTTCAGGGCTACACTCTGACAGACCCCACCTCTATTGGAGGAACAAGAAGGCACTGAACTCACTAAGTGAAAACACGTAGCAGCCACGCAGTGGTAGTGCTTTATCCCAGGATTTGGAGGGCAGAGGCAGGCAGATTCCTGAGTTCTAGGACAGCCTGGTCTACAGAGTGAGTTCAAGGATAGCCAGGACTCCTCAGAGAAACCCTGTCTCAAAAAACAAAACAAAACCAAAAAAAAAAAAAAAAAAAAAAAAGCAACAGTGAGCTTTCTGACTTATCTGAGATTTCTTATGTCTGGTTTGGAGCAACCTCACTCAGTGTGAGATGATAGGATGCTATCTGTCCTCTGCACAATACCCCCAAATGCCAGGTCGTGTGTGTTGGGAGTCCAGGAAGAAGTCATGAGCAGCCCATGGTAGGGCCCACAGTAGGGCCTCTCAGTGAGCTTTTAAAAATCCCCACATACAACAAACCCAGGGCAGCAATAGTGGTACAGATAGACTGACCAAGACTGAGGCCATAGAGCAGCAAACTGAGGAGTACAGGGGGATCCAACAAGGTCCTAGACGCTCCTGGAGCCACTTTATGGCCCTTTATGGGTTTGAGGATTAGCACTCTTAGGGGCCTCTGGAGCCAAACTGCAGCCCCAAGAAGTCACTCTGTTCACAAGGCCCCCAGGGCCCTACAGCAGTATCTTGCTGAAGGACTGGGCATGCCCTCTGAGGAGCGCCCTGTCCACCAACAGACTGCTCATGCAGACTTTCCTGTGCTTCAGTGGCTTTTGTGATCCACTCCCTAACAGTGACATGATGCTGTGTGATCTAGAAGTTAGCCCTCCTAGAAGAAGTAAGACCTAAGAATGTTTATCTGTTCTGCAGCTGTGTTTCCATCTGGACCGAGTGATGTGTCTGATGCCTTCAGTAGATTCGGAGATGTTCCCAGCCACGTTCACACACTTCCTTCTCTCTCAGCATCTACCTGGAATTTGTTCTTTAGCACCATGATCACGATCTCGAAGGACTTTTCTTTTCTGAAGGGCATGTCGTAGGTTATCTCCTCCCAGCCCCATTTCTCATTTGTCAGTGTGTTACAGACGATGCAGTTGGACCTTTTGAAGCGAGGGTTAAAGTGGAAGGCCACATCAGCTCTTGGCTTCAGGCTGTTGCCCTGCTGAAAGTCTACCTGGAATCTGGGCAGGGGCAGAGCAGAACCACGTGAGCCTGAGAAGGTGAGCCATGGGGGAAGTCCAAACACCCCCAAGCCCACCCCAGCACCCCTTCCTTCATCCACAGGACCCACAGGGCAGCCTGCCCATCTTCCTTTCCTCCTTCCTCAGTAATGGAGACCCACAGCATGAGCTGAGTCATACGGACCCAGAACGAGAGCTCCCCTCTCCCGTCTGTCTTGGGTGTTGGCCTTGTCCGTGTCTGTTCAAATCTGCTGATGAACAGAGGGCAGATGCCAGGGCAACTCCTGGTCTGGGAGTCTGCTCAAAGTAAGCTGTACTTGCCCTCACCCACTCCTGCTACACACACACACACACACACACACACACACACACACACACACACACCCGCTTTGAATATACTGCCAGTCTTTCAAAGCATGAAAGTGAGGCTACATTCTTGGTGAGGGTCATAAGGTGGCCTCACAGGGGTACACTCAAGGGGTCTCTGTAAGATAATTCCCACACTTCACTGAAACCAATCATGTCAGCCACTCAGAGCTAGATCCAGCTCTGACTGACATGATCTGAGAGGCTACTTTTCCTTGTCAATTTAACCAAATTGGAGGTCACCTAGGAGACACACCCCTGGGTGTGTCTGTGAGAGCATTTTCATGGAGGTTTGACTGAGGAGGGAAGACCCATCCTGAATGTAGACTGTAGCATTCAAAGACTAGAGACCCTGACTGAATACAAAAGAGAAAAGAGTAAGTAAACTGAGCCCCAGCCATTCATCTTTCTACTTCCTGTCTATGGATACAATGTGTTCCGCTGCCTCAAGACCCTGAACATCATTGTAGAGTTGTTCTTACTGCCAGACATTCCCCACCGAGATGAGCCATACCCTCACATCATGAGCTGGATGAAAGAAATCTTTCTTCCTTATGTTGTTTTTCTCAGGAACAAGAGAAGTAGCACTCTGAGTTTATTATACCCAAAGCAGATACTCAGCAATACCACCGAGAGACTGTCTCGAGAGACACTGACAGTGCTAAGACTGCACTGAGACATCCTGTTATTCAACAACTTCCTTTTCCATCAGTGTATCTGTTTATTTTGAAATCAGACTTACAGCAATGATATTAAAAAATCCCAGTACCCAGCTGGCATGGTGGTGATGCCTTTAATCCCAGTACTCAGGAGGCAGAGGTAGACAGATCTCTGTGAGTTTGAGACCAACCTGTCTCCAGAATGAGTTCCAGGACAGCCAGGGCTATGTAGAAACCCTGTCTCAAAACAAAACAAAACAAAACAAAACATCCCAGGAACCTTCACCCTATTACTCCTTCTCACACCTCAGCAAGGCTGTTAGTGAAGCAAAGAGGCCTGAGAGCAGCAAAATGTCCTCTTCAGTCACAGAGAGACAGCTGGCCTTCCACCCCACACAGGAATCTTACCTTTCTGAGTCTTTAGGAATATGCCCACGGATTACAATCAAAGAGCCAGGCTTCAATTGCTCAGTAATGGTGCCGACATAAGGGATTGTCTAAGGGAAAGACATTGTACAAACGTATTTTCATAAGCAAATGCGGCGACAAGGTAATTATGACCAAACTCGGTGATGAATGTAGACTAATAAGATATGACCTTGAACTTCTAACTCTCCTGCCTCTCTGCCTCCCAAGTCACTGTGCCCAACTCACAACTCTACTGGAGATGATGAGAAACATACTGAAGTAGATTAAGCAAATGTGAGGCAGAGTGCAGCCCTCCAGATGCTGGCTCCTGACTGAGGCCTACACTGGGGTTTCCGAGAAGGCACTTATTGCCCTAAGCAACAGTACAACACCTGGAGCTTCCCTTCTAAGTGTCTGGAGTGCTCCTGTATGTGAGGCAGACAGCACCTATGTGACCAGCCATAGATAAAAATCCCAAGTCTTCAGAGTTTCCCCAGCAGACAACTCCACATTAGTGTCACATTGTGGAGAATCTAAAAGGCCCTGAAGCATGTGCAGGATTCCTCTGAACTCTGCCCTAGCACTTCTTCCTCAGGCAGAGTTGTTCTCTGCCCTTTGGCTGCAATAACTCAACAGCTAGGAGCACCACCCTGTGCTGGTGACTCTCAGGTGGGGCTTTAGGGAACCTGGTTCCAGAAGAAGCCATACCTCAGCTCCAGCTGGGGTTAATGTTGATGAGTGGTTTATTAATGAGAGTAACAACCAAGTCAGACTCATGTCTACTAACTTCTTGGCCAGCTGGATATCAAGAGAGGCTTAAGTTCCCACAAGTTGGGCATGGATGCTCAAGTTGCACTTTTGGGAAGCTGGGGCAAAAAGACTGATGTAAGTTGAAAGCTAACCTGGGCTACAAAGTGAGGTGCCTGCGCTCATCTCAACAAAACAAAAGCAAGAGTTCCTAGAAGAACAACAACAACTACAAAATCTCTGGGAAGATAATAATGAGGTGCCCACAGATGCCACTTGACAGCATTTCTGGTACAGAGTGAAGGCAATGTCTTCAAATTACTCACTCAATTTGAATTTGACTCTGGCTTTTAATTTTTCAAATTCTTTCAGTGGAACTAATGAAAGAAATATACGAAGTAGAAAAATAAAAAAGACACCACCAGTTACAATGTGTACTTTATCCATTCCAAGAAGTGTTAACATGGACAGAGCTTGCCCCAGTCTGGACTGAGAACATTAAAACCTTCCTGAGGTCAAAAAAACAGGAAACAGTTCCTGTCTTCCACCAAGTACAGAAAAAAGATCACATGCACATATACTCACAAACATACACACTCACCACATACAGATACACATGCATGCACTCTCTCATACACATACATGCATGGACACACCACACACACACACACACACACACACACACACACACACACACACACACACACACACACCACCTACTAGTCTTGTTTTTTCCAGCCCACAACCTTGAGATGTTTTAGCTACAACATGCATAAAATCACTTTAAATGTCTTCACTGATGTCAGATTTTTTAAACCTTTTTTAAACCCATTGCCACATAAGGCTATTTCTCCCCAAAATTCAGTTCACTTGACATGGTTGTTAAACCTTTCTTTCACTGTGGTACTGAAAGTTATGGAGGAAAAGTGCAGCCATGTCTCAACACACACAACTAGTTCAGTGACTTTTGCCATTTCTATTGCCCAAGAGTCTCCTAGGGGTCACCAAAAACCAGTGGCCCTATGTTGGGTCTCTATCAACAGTGTGGTGGCAAAATGCAGGCACATCTAGAGAGGCTCACCAGCCTGACAGAAGGCCAGGATGCTGACTGCACTTTCCAGTGGTTAGTCAGACTCCTACAGGCAGCCTGAGCAGGACAACATGCTTTGCTCGCTCTCTTGCCACTGGCTCTTGACATTTCCGCTGCTACACTTTCAAGCAGTGTTGGGAAAATGGAGGGGAAGCCTGAGACATTAACTTCTTGTGGACAGTTCTCATTTCAAAAACACTACAAAAAGCCAGGTGTGGTGGAACAAACCAGTCTATAATCCCAGTACTGGGGCTTGAGGCAGGTGGATTTCAAGTCTGAGGTCAGACTGGACAACACAGCAACACCACATCTTAATTTTAGTATATGTGCTGCCGAAGCGAGCACAACACCACATCTTAAAACAAACAAGCAGAAAAGCCTAACAAATGAATGGGCAGTGAGCAGGTGGATGGACAGTCTGGCCTAGTGCTAACACACCCAAATCATGAGGCCATAGGTTCTATCCTCTATACAATAGATGGACGGACAGACAGGCAAAGGAAAGAAGCCAGTATGATAGCCCAGTAGGTAAAAGTGCCTCCTGCCAAATCTGGTCACCTGAGTTCAACCTTCAGACCCAAATGGTAGAATATAGCTTCCCAAGAGTTGTCCCCAGACCTTCCCTTCATGTGTGTGTGGTGGCATCGAGGTTTATTCATACACACACACACACACACACACACACACACACACACACACACACACACACCACACAGTAAATAAAAATGTAATAAAAATGCAAGAAGGGAAACTATGGGAGCTGGGGAGATGGTTCACTCCCGGAACCCACATGGCAGCTCACAATTGTCTGTAACTCCAGCTCTACCGGATCTTACGCCCTCACACAGAGACACACATGCAGGCAAAACACCAATGTACATAAAAAGAAATCATTAAAATTATTTACAAAGAAGGAAAAACTATGTAGAATAAGAAATGCATTTTCCATTAAAAGTTATGTTTGTAAGATTTGAGCCAGCAGCCATTACAGTATCAGTCTCCTTGCGGGAATGTCCAACGTACTAATTGAATTGTGCTCATGCCTGGCCCCAGTGGATAATTAGAACTTGAGTGTATTTGCTGTCACTCCTACTACAGGCCAAAAAAAAAAAAAAAATATTTGCTAGAAATCTGTTACCGGGTTATAGATGATATTTTGTAGATTGTTTAAGGACAACATTTTTCTTCTTCAACTTGTTGATATTGTTGATTGGAGTCTCTCTCCTGTATACAACTTGTTGATATTGTTGATTGGAGTCTCTCTTCCATATACAGGCTTTACCCACTCTTTATTTAAGGATTACTCAAAGGAAAAATTTGTCCTGGGTAAAAGCAAAATAGAAAAACAACCATGCATAATTTTTCTTTACATCAAGCTTTCCTATATAAATTATATTTCTTTATTGACAGTTACCAAATAACAGTGTTAGTATAACCAAAGACCTACCATATATTCTTAATAACATATTTATACATGAAATAATTTTAAATGATCAGTGTAGGAATTATTTTAAAAATACATAAGGAGGAAATTACATGGAGTTTACTGTTAAAAATACTAAAATTGTAAGTATGGTGGCACATACCTGGAATCGAAGCCACTTGTGAGGCTGAGACAGGAAGATCAAAAGTTGGACCCTAGCCTAGGTGATTTATGGAGAGTCTGTGTGGCAGTTCACTTAAGAATGGTCCCCATAGGCTCATATGTTTGAATGCTTAGTCACCAAAGAGTGGAACTATTTAAAAGGATTGAGAACTATGGCCTAAGCCAGGCCCAGTGTCTCTTCCTTCTTGCCGCCTGTGAATCCAGATGTAGAACTCTCAGCTCCTTCTCCAGCACCATGTCTGCCTGCATCCCACATGCTCCCCAGTCCTGATGACAATGGACTAAACCTCTGAAACTGTAAGCAAGCTCCAATTAAATGCTTTCCTTTGTAAGTGTTCCTATGGTCGTGGTGTCTCTTCACAGCAGGAGAATAGAGACTAAGGCATCCTGTCTCAAGATAGCTTTTAAAGGCTAAGGGCACAGCTGAGCAGAGAGCTCGCCTAGTGTGATGAGGCCCTGCGTTCTGTGCCAGCACTGCAAAACCAAACAGACCAAAAGCAGTAAATACACATAAGATACAAGATAGGAGATCAGTGGTCATTCACACTGAGCTTACTATGCCTGAAACCTTGGGATCAAAACAACAAAAAAAGGCAGAAAAAGGGTTTGGAGGTGTGGCTCAGTGGTACAGTGTTTGTTTAACAAGCTCAAGGTCCTGGGTTCAGTCCTTAACACAAAAACAAGACACAAGTATCACTCAAGCAGCGCTATGAAACTATTGCAATATTCATTTAACTTGTTTACAAATAGGAATCACATCATAGGAGTGTCCTGAAGATTAAACTAATTTAAATAGTAGGAAACAGCTCAGTATGTGTTAGCTACTATTAATAGAAAACATTGCTCTTCGTCAGCCAGCCAAATTAAGTAAGTTGAGAGTGGGGTGTGGGCAGCATAGTTACTCCTCTGAATAGTAGAAGCAATGTTCTGCATCAGTCCGGTTTTTAAAGATAAGAGTGCACCCTCCCAACTGCCCAGTGATACATTTACTACCTCTAGGCCTGATGACTCCAACCAGAACCAAGCCAGAAAACGAAACTAGAGTTTCCTGCAGTTTACTTCCTACAATTCCGTCAGTCTGGAGACAATAGGCACTCGCCAAATCTCTTAGGTTTTTTTTTTTTTTTTTACTGAAGAAAAGAAAATTGCATCTCTCTTGGTTTCACCCCGAAAGACCATCCTAGACCCCTACCTAGTATCGGTCATTAACTCTTATTTTATTCAAATCCTCTGAACCTTTAATTCTGTTCTGTGCAATTCAGGAAGCACGAACTAGAGCAAAAAGGAGACAAGAACTGCCATCACCACATCCATAATTGATATCTTTCCCAGAGAGAGATCAAGATGGCCTAGGCTGGCATTAAATAATTAGTCTCCGAAGTCTCCATGCACATCTCACCCTCAGAGCCACAACAAGCCATGGCTTAGGTGTTAGGACGATCCCCAAACCCAGATAAATTGCGTTTCCCAGTGTTTAACGTTGGGGTCGAATGACTCAGCATCCTAAAGTGTGTGTCTAGAATCACGGAGTGTGACAGAGCTGTCAATCAACTGTCCCTGGGCCTGTCATTCTTGGGGATCCCGGCTGGGGACGGAGACCACGGTAGGGGAGCTGCCGCGCGGAGAACCCTCACCGCGGCAGGCAGCGTTGTCCCGACACTAAGGTCCGAGCACATGCCTCAACCCACGACCGCTCCCAATGTCTGGTGCCCCGTGCACGTGTCACGAAGGGGACGGCGGGATGCGGTGTCCACACTCGAATCTCCTTCGGATTCCTATCCAGGAACAGTGGTATCCCGATGCCCCTGAGCCCACAGTCGCCAGGACTCACCCTAGCCCGGTGTTAGTAAGCGAGGTGCTCCGACATATGTCCCCTGCCAGACTCCGTCGGGGTTTCCGGAGCGTCCGAGGGCGGGGTCAGCCCGCGGCCGTTTCCGTGCCAACGACTGCAGGGGCGGGGCAACCGAATGCCGCGAGCTGGGGCTGTTGGGATCTTCCGGTCGCCCACGCAGACCACTGGCTGGCTGCGGGAGTGGTATCTGGGCTTGGGGTGTGGCTCACCTCATGTGCTGGAAAGCCCCCAAGTTGATTTCCACCCAGCTCTGCACAACTCGGTTGGGGTGCACCCCTGTAATCCCAGCCCTTGCGAGGTGGAAGCAGGAGGATCATAAATTCAATGACATACTGGAGAACTTAAGGAATTCTGGGTCACTCTGGGACAGATATCCCATCTCAAGGGTGATAAAAATGCATTTAAAGAGTAATCGTGGCAGGTGTAGCTGGGACCAGGGCCCTCCCGGGTATGCCTCCTTTGCAGCCTTGGGTCAGCTGAGCAATGCTGTGCCAATCGGATTTATCAGTCACTCCTTATTGCCAATGGCTAACCTTAGGGGTGGAGGAACTCGATTCATTATTTCCCCAGCAAGAAACCCCATCCTGTGAGCAGTAGCCAGAACATGTCAACACTGGGTGATTAGCCAGTTATTCATTCTGTGCTGGGGTTTACTACATGGAACGCTTCCTCAGGAAACAGTTTAGACACTGTGGTGCTCGGTTCTGAGCAGAGTAGATGGTCAATAAGCACTTAGCTGCATAGTCAGGGGCCTGCACTGCTGACAGTTTGCCCCTTTTTTTGTACAAACAAATGCAAATAAAACTGCAGGGTGCTGAGAACAGCTGGCTGAGCTGCCTAGTTTTGATGTACTAACAGCCTCAAGGTTGTGTTCTTTTCTAGATATTGTCCGTATTTGTTTTTAAAGGACATGTTTGACATAGCATTTTGGTCTTTTCTCTGGTTTTGTGTTTAATTTTGCTTTGAACTTGAATTTTTTTTTTTTTACAAGCCTCTTTAGCAGCAACCTCGTGTTCTGATTCATTGTTCCTTTTTTTTCCTTCCTCTTGTCCATTTTCTAAATTTGATTCACTCCTCAAGATTCTACTCGAATAGCTAGAGTTAACCCCTGATGTAGTCGCCTTAGCTCTGTTGTTGTTACTAGCTGTGGTGGGTTTCTCACTGCACTTTCTGGGGTTTCTAAGTTAAGATAGGGTGTGGAGAGCTTTGGGGGCTGCTTCTAGAAACTTGACAGGAATTTGACATTGGGCCAGACAGGAATCTGATTTGGGGTCACAACAAAGAAGTAGGCTTCAGGCAGAATTGACTTTGGGCTAGGACAGGGAAGTAGGCTCTGATATCTTGGTATCCTGATAAGCCCCTGGAAACAGTGATCACAGGACTTTGTTTATTGCCTTGCTTGTTCCTTGACTATTTGTGTTTATTGTTTTGCTTGACCCAGAACTGATCTTATTATTTTGTGTGTACTTAAAGTGGTATAAAAGCAGACTGGAAAAAAATAAACCCCACTCAGCTTCAGAACTGGCTGGGGTCATGCTACAGTGTTGTATAATTGTCTTTTCTTTTTAATCCTCATTCCCTCCCTGGAGAACCTGTTGACTGACTGAGCTGTTGACTGACTGAGCTGTTGACTGACTGAGCTGTTGACTGACTGAGCTGGCTTGATCAGTAGGGAATTTGCCTTACACATTCCCAACACCTAGTGTAATGCCTCTAAAGAAAGGTTCCTAAGGTCTGGATTGAATGCTACATTATTCTAAAGTAAAGAACAGTTAAGTATCTTCAGTTTTGCCTGAGTTGACCGCTTCTTTACAAAGTTAAACATAAGATAAATTCACCCCAGTGCTGGCTGGATGCATTCCAAGTTGTGGAATAGCTAGTACAAAGTCCTGGGGTTCTTGAGAGCAACTGTGTGCTCTGAAAATAAAAATCAGCTGCTGAGGCTGATGGGTGGGTGACAACTTGGGAGTGACCCTGGGAGAAAAATCTAGGAAGAAAGAGACAGATGGGAGGGGGGGCTTTAGAGACCTGCTGGGAATGGCTACAGGTACCCAAAACATCCAGGTTGCTGAATGCTGAGGGGTCAAAGAACAGGATCAATGGGTATAGCCACAGAGGTCACTGGGAACTGACTTTAAAGTCATGTAGAAATAAAAGCTAGAGAAGCTGTGGGACTAGTAGTCATAAACCTTGCAAAACATTTAGCTGGGAAGAACTGAGAAGCAAGCAATTGAAAGAGTAAAGAAAAGTTTTCACTGGGGCTGGAGAGATGCCCACACTTGCACATGGCATTTGCAGAAGACCCGAGTCGGGTTCCCAGAACCTAAACTGCAGTTCACAACTATTCACAACTCTAGCCCCAGAGGATGGCCCTTTTCCTGGTCTCTACAACCTCCTGTATTCATGTGCATAGACACATACATCATACGCACAACCCTTTTTTTTTTTCTTAAGATTTTCTTTTTCTTTCTTTTTTTTTTCCGAGACAGGTTTCTCTGTGTAGCCCTGGCTGTCCTGGAACTCACTCTGTAGACCGGGCTGGACTTGAACTCAGAAATCCACCTGCTTCTGCCTTTTCCACCTGGCTTTTCTTAAGATTTTCATTTTCGAAGAGTAGATATTTTTGAGATACTGTGGTCCTATGTAGCCCAGGGTAGCTCTGAACTCTTCAATTCTTTTGCTTCATTCTCCTAAGTACTAAGATCACATGTGTTCTGCTTTGTTTTTAAAAAGACTTTGTAACTGTGACTTTTAGATTTTGTAACCATGAGCCACAATAAGAAGTTTTTCTGCTCTGACTTCATATATTTCAATGATGAAACATCTTGGATTAATCTGTCCATTTTTTCAAAAAGGCTATTTATAGGCTGAGCAGTGATGGCCTTTAATCTTAGTACTCAGAAGACAGAGGAAAGCCGGGCAATGGTGGCACACGCCTTTAATCCCTGTACTTGGGAGGCAGAGGCAGGTGGATTTCTGAGTTCGAGGCCAGCCTGGTCTACAGAGTGAGTTCCAGGACAGCCGGGGCTACACAGAGAAACCCTGTCTCGAAAAAACCAAAACAAAAAACAAAAAGAAAAAAGAAAAAAACAACAACAAAAAAAGAAGACAGAGGGAGGTGGATCTCTAAGTCCGAGGACAGTCTGGTCTATAAAGCGAGTTCCAGGACAGCCAAGGCTACACACACAGAGAAACCCTGTCTCAAAAAAACAAAACCAACCAAACAAAAAACCAAAACAAAAAATATTATTCATGTACACTCATGGTGCAGAGACCTATGTGTAGACAAACACACACACACAAAAATGTTAAAGTTAAAAATGCCATTTATAATCCACCAAAATGGTTGTAAAACTCACTAGTGGGTTGTAGCCAGACATCCATGAACACTTAATGAAGATTAAAGTCTGCTCAGACCAGCTAGGAGAGCCAATTCGTGCTGTCCCACTTGTACTGATACCTGGTCCAGGATGAGACTCTTTACTAAGGAAATAGGCAAGTACTCCCTCTCAGGATTTTTCTCTCTTAAAAACCAGATGTGAAACATCACCATCATGTGACTGACAACCAGATGCATATAGAGGCCAGAGGTTAACTTTGGGTGTCGTTCACCTTCCTTTTTTAGACAGGGCATCTCACTGAGACCTGGCGCTGTTGGATTTGGCTCGACTGGCAGGCCTGCAAACTCTAGGGATCCTCGTCTCTGTCTCCCCAGTGCTGGCATTACAAGCACAGACCACCACACCTGGCTTTGTTTGTGGATATTAGGATCAAACACAGATGGTCACGTGTGCGAAGCTCTGTACTGACACTTGTCTCCCCAGCCCCGAATCCTTTCACTTTGACCTAATGTCTCCCACACTTGAGCAGCATCCCCCAGGGGCACTGAACCTCTTCCTGTCCAGCCAGGCCTCTGTTCAACAGATTCACAGAGCTTACCTCTTATGTTCTACAGGTTTCATGTCCCACGTCTTAGTGTCTCTGCTGGAAGAAGCAAGCTTCTAGAACTAGTTATATCATAAAATAGTAGAATCTTAGTAATGGGAGAGATCTTAGAAAAGGAGTAAACTAAAGCAGCCTATCTTGGCGGATGGCATACTGTCCTAGTTCTTAAAATATTTTCCGCTGAACAGTACAACGTGCTAGTACTAGAGAACATTAAAATATTTGATATGTGAAAGTGTATCTGAAATTGTGTAATTGAATTAAAGGACAAATAAGGTACTAAAAGGAATATAAAGAATTATATATTCTCTATCTATATCTATATCTATATCTATATCTATATCTATATCTATATCTATATCTATATCTATATCTATATATTGTGTGTGTGTGTGTGTATGTGTGTGGCTAGAAAGACAGACGTGGGTGCTGGGAACCGAACTCTTATATTTTTGGTTGTGAGCCTAGCCTTTAACGGCTGAGCCATCTCTCCAGTCCTCTATATATTATATAAGTAGTTATATAATACATAACATGAATTAATATAATATATAAATTAACAAATATATATTGAGAGAGATAAAAGAGAGAGGAAAAGGGAGGGAGACCCAAGATGTGTACCCACTAAAGGTAGAATACAAAAAAATTGGCTTTCTTAGAGCTTAAAGCCTCTCACAGTCAGGCTGTATTTACGCATACATTCATTTGATCATACCGTCACTGAGACTTACTAGGATTCCCTCAGCAACCCAGTCTTGGTACTGAGTCAGACCTTCTGGTTCACCTACTCTATGCTAGCTTGTGTCTATACAGCTCATTACAATGAGGAGTGAGACACTAAAAATAGCCGGGCGGTGGTGGCACACGCCTTTAATCCCAGCACTTGGGAGGCAGAGGCAGGTGGATTTCTGAGTTCGAGGACAACCTGGTCTACAGAGTGAGTTCCAGGACAGCCAGGGCTACACAGAGAAACCCTGTCTGGAAAAACCAAAAAAAAAAAAAAAAAAAACCAGCTAGAGACACTAAAAATAAATTCAGTGGTAGCTTTGAAAGACCTCTGAGCTGGGGAGACCCTCCCTCAAGTCTCGGGATCGCACGACCTCCCAAGAACTCACGAAAGACCGTCCTTGCTGCAATCACATGAGGTTTAATTGGGGGACCAGTGCACTGGGGTGGAGCTCATAACCCACGCAGGGGCAGAGGAGTCCGACCCCGAGCAGCTGAAGTCAGGGGTATTTAAAGGAAAAAAACCACAGAGCAAGGGAAAAAACACAAAGCAAGGGGTGGGGAACGGAAAGAATTTGCGTTATGGGGAAGTACAGAATGTTCTAAGTTAGTCACAAGGCAGTTGCACATTTTTGTGGTTAGCTAGTTCCTGAAACATTGTGCCTCTGGCCCTGGGGCCAGGCCAAGGTCACCGGTTTCTTAGGGAAAAGAATGCAGCTGGGTGGGGGTTTGGTCAAGCAGGCAATTTCAGTCCTATTTCTGTTTCTGGCTCCAAGTGTGCTAGGGGTCTAACTTTCCTCATAAGGGGGTCAGGTCTTTCAGCTTAAAGTGTATCAGAACTCAAGGCGATTTCTCAAATACAAAAGCATTTTTTATTTTATATTTCTGTGATGAGTACATGGTTGTGGGTGCCCCCTGAGGCCAGAAGAGGTGCCAGATACCCTGGAGTTGTCACTACAAATGTTTCTGAGCCCACTACTGTGGATACTGAAAACCAAACTGGTTCTCTATGAAAGCAACAAACACTCATTTTTTTAAAAATTTATTTTATTTATGAGTACACTGTAGCTGTCTTCAGACACACCAGAAGAGGGCATCAGATCCCATTACAAAGGTTGTAAGCCACCATGTGGTTGCTCGGAAGTGAACTCAGGACCTTTGAAAGAGCTGTCAGTGCTCTTAACTGCTGAGCTATCTCTCCAGCCCGCAACAAGCATTCTTCACCACTGAGCAGTCTTCCCAGCTCCCTCCAAGAACTCTTTTAAAAACTCAATTAATAGCTATGTATAGCATGATGAATGTATGTGCACTCACTGCCCAGCTGTGGCAACAATCAGTGTAGCCTGTCTTACTTCAGACAAGTCTCACTCACTGACAAGCCTCATCTATTTTATGCCCACTACTGGCCACTTCACAAGCAAATCCACAAAACCTTCAGAAACACTTCATACAATTCACAGGTTCAGTAAGACTCCATTTTCAACATTCTCTAGGCAGAATTCACAGGGACCAGAACTTGTAATTGCATCTTATCAGGAGGTGTTTGTTTCTTCATCTGTCTTGTGAATCAAACCCAAATCTTGCTTCTAGACTGATCCACCTATACAAAATGCCCACCAGTTTTGTTTTGTTTTGTGTCTTTTTTGTTTGTTTTTTGTTTACAGTTTCTTGTAGCACAGATTGGCCTCACTTTCTATGTAGCTAAGGATAACCTTGATACTCTAATCCTCCTGCCTCTACTGCTTCCCAAGTCCTGAGTTTGAAAGTGTCCAATGCCACACCTGGTTTATGTAGTGCTAAGGGTCAAACTCAGGGCTTCCTGAATGCCAGGCAGCGTTCTACCTATGGAGCCACACCCCAACCTCAGTTTTCATTCCAGCTTTTGATCAGATAGATGATTTTAGTGCCTAGCTGTTGATGGCCATTGCTTAGAATCACTTCCAATAAGAACCAAAAAACAATGATATGTAAGTGTATCTTTTCTCACACCTTTACTTGGGTGGAATTCTTCCATGAGAAAATACTGTTACTTCCATTGACTAAATGTAAAGTTTATCAGAGGTGTGCATGCAGTGTTGGCTTTTGCCTCTTTTTTTTTTTTTTTTTTTTTTTTTTTTTGGTTTCTCGAGACAGGGTTTCTCCGTGTAGCTCTGGCTGTCCTGGAACTCACTCTGTAGACCAGGCTGGCCTGGAACTCAGAAATCCGCCTGCCTCTGCCTCCCAAGTGCTGGGATTAAAGGTGTGCACCACCACCGTCCAGCTGCTTTTGACTCTTTTATTAGGGGTATTCAGGAGAAGTTGCCAAAGGTTAAGCAACGTAGCTCCCATTATCCTAACAAAGACCTGAAACAATTAACTTGGAAAGAGCCAAGATTTATCTGAGCTTACTGATTTGCAGGGTGGGAAAACAGTAATTTGACCCCAGGTTTTTTGAGTCTGTGTCAAGGCAGCACGTGTGGTGGAGCAAAAGAGAGGAGGGACAGGCCACATATTTGGATTCACTTAAAGACCAGCAGATGGCTGAGTGGGTAAAGACTCTTTAGCTATCAAGCTAAAGGCACTTGCTGCCAAGCCTGGTGACCTGAGTTCATTTCCTGGGACCCATGTGGTGGAGAGAGAATCTACTTCTGCACATTGTTGACCTTTGGTTGCCTGGAGTACACATGCCATAAACACACTAAATCACTAGATAACAACTAAATAAATGACTGGAGTGATGGCTCAGCAGTTAAGAGCACTGACTGCTCTTCCAGAGGACCAGGATTCAATTCCCAGCACCCACATGGCAGCTCACAACTGTTTGTAACTCCAGTTCCAGGGGATCGGACACCCTCTTCTCCACAGGACCTTGCACTCAGATGGAGTACATAAGCTCACACAAGCATGCTGTGGTGGTTTGAATATGGTTGGCCCAGAGAGTGGCACTATTACGAGGTGCAGCCTTGTTGGAGTAGGTGTGGCCTTGATGGAGGAAGTGTGCCACTATGGGCGTGGTCTTTAAGACTTGTCCTAGCTGCCTGGAAGCCACTCTTCTGTCTGCCTTCGGAACAAGATGCGGAACTCTCAGCTCCTCTTGTTCCATGCCTGCCTGGACACTGCCAAGCTCCTGCCTTGATGATAATGGACTGAACCTCTGAACCGTTAAGCCCCAGCCCCAATTAAATGTTGTCCTTATAAGAGTTGCCTTGGTCATGGTGTCTAACTAAGACACATGCATACATACACATACAAATAAAAGATAAATAAAAACTTAAAAATAAGTAAATTGTCCAGGCTATGGTGGCATGAAGGATGCTGAGAGAGAGAGACTTAAGAGGCTGTTCCTTGGAAACGGCTCACTGGAGCTGAGAGGGGATCAAAGGATCCGGAACCACATGGGAATCAGAGTCAGGGGTCCAGGAAGGAAGTCTAAGGAGCTTAAGGATGAGATGGGAAAGGAAGGTGGGAATAACAAATCCCTGTAAGTCTGAAGTAGTGGGGGTGAGTGAAAGTGCGCTACCCTGCCCCACCCCTACCTCCCTACCCCACCCCACCCCCACCCTTTATACCAAGAATTAAACCCAGGACTCGCTCACACTAAGTAAGCACTCCACCACCAAATTATATACTTAGCAACCCTGAACTGGTTTTCATTTCTTTTTTTTTTTTTCTTTTTTTTTGGTTTTTTTGAGACAGGGTTTCTCTGTGTAGCCCTGGCTGTCCTGGAACTCACTCGGTAGACCAGGCTGGCTTCGAACTCAGAAATCCGCCTGCCTCTGCCTCCCAAGTGCTGGGATTAAAGGCATGTGCCACCACTGCCTGGCTTTGTTTTCATTTTTTTATTGGATATTTTCTTTATTTACATTTCAAATGTTATCCCTTTTTTGTGGTTACTTCCCCCCCCAAAAAAACCCTATCCCATCCCCCTTCCCTGCTTCTATGAGGGTGTTCCCCCACCCACACACCCATTCCCGCCTCCCCACCCTCGAATTCCCCTACCCTGGGGCATCAAGCCTTCACAAGACCAAGGGCCTCTCCTTCCATTCATGCCCGACAAGGCCATCCTCTGCTACCTATGCTGCTGGAGCCAAAGGTCCCACCAGGTGTATTCCTTTGTTGGTGGTTTAGTCCCTCTGAGGGGTCTGGTTGGTTGATACTGTTATTCTTCCTATGGGGTTACAAATCCCTTCAGCTCCTTCTGTCCTTTCTCTAACTCCTCCATTGGGTACCACATGCTCAGTCCAATGGTTGGCTGTGAGCATCTGCCTCTGTATTTGTCAGGCTCTGGCAGAGCCTCTCAGGAGACAGCTATATCAGGCTTCCATCAGCAAGCACTTCCCGGCATCCTCAATAGCATCTGGGTTTGGTGACTGTATACAGGATGGAGCCCCAGGTGGGGCAGTATCTAGATGGTCTTTCCTTCAGTCTCTGCTTTACACTTTGTCTCCGTTTTTGCTCCTGTGAGCATTTTGTTCCCCTTTCTAAGAAGCACTGAAGCACCCACACTTTGGTCTTCCTTCTTCTTGAACTTCATATGGTCCGGAATTGTATCTTGGGCATTCTGAACTTTTGGGCTAATATCCACTTATCAGTGAGTACATACCATGTTTGTTCTTTAGCGACTGAGTTACCTCGCTCAGGATGATATTTTCAAGTTCCATCCATTTGCCTGAGAATTTCATGAAGTCATTGTTTCTAATAGCTGAGTAGTACTCCATTGTGAAATGTACCACATTTTCTGTATCCATTCCTCTGTTGAAGGACATCTGGGTTCTTTCCAGCTTCTGGCTATTATAAATAAGGCTGCTATGAACATAGCATGTGTCCTTCTTATATGTTGGAGAATATTTTGAGTATATGCCCAGGAGTAGTATAGCTGGGTCCTCAGGTAGTATTATGTCCATTTTTCTGAGGGTCCACCAAACTGATTTCCAGAGTGGTTGTACCAGCTTGCAATCCCACCAACAATGGAGGAGTGTTCCTCTTTCTCCACATCCTCGCCAGCATCTGCTGTCACCTGAGTTTTTGATCTTAGCCATTCTGACTGGTGTGAGGTGGAATCTCAGACT
>CM052714.1:72644349-72664349 GCA_028551405.1 Uromys caudimaculatus
TCCTGGGTTTTTTGTTGTTCCAAATGAATTTGAGAATTGCTCTTTCTAAGTCTATGATGAATTGAGTTGGAATTTTGATGGAGATTACATTGAATCTGTAGATTGCTTTTGGCAAGATGGCCATTTTTACTATGTCAATCCTGCCAATCCATGAGCATGGGAGATCTTTCCATCTTCTGAGGTCTTCTTCAATTTCTTTCTTCAGAGACTTGAAGTTCTCATCATACAAATCTTTCACTTGTTTGGTTAGAGTCACACCAAGATACTTTATATTGTTTGTGACAATCGTGAAGGGTGTCATTTCCCTAATTTCTTTCTCAGCCTGTTTATCCTTTGAGTATAGGAAGGCTACTGGTTTGTTTGAGTTAATTTTATATCCGGCCACTTTGCTGAAGTTGTTTATCAGCTGCAGCAGTTCTCTGGTGGAGTTTTTCCGGTCACTTAAGTATATGATCATATGATCTGCAAATAGTGATATTTTGATTTCTTCCTTTTCAATTTGTATCCTTTTGACCTCCTTTTGTTGTCTAATTGCTTTAACTAGAACTTCAAGCACTATATTGAATAGATAGGGAGAGAGTGGACAGCCTTGTCTAGTCCCTGATTTTAGTGGGATTGCTTCAAGTTTCTCTCCAGTTAGTTTGATGTTGGCTACTGGTTTGCTGTATATTGCTTTTACTATATTTAGGTATGGGGCTTGAATTCCTGATCTTTCCAAGACTTTTATCATGAAGGGATGTTGAATTTTGTCAAATGCTTTTTCAGCATCTAATGAAATGACCATCTGGTTTTTTTCTTTGAGTTTGTTTATGTAGTGGATTACATTGATGGATTTCCGGGTATTGAACTATCCCTGCACCCCAGGGATGAAGCCTACTTGATTGTGGTGAATGATCATTTTGATGTGTTCATGGATTCGGTTTGCGAGAATTTTATTGAGTGTTTTTGCATCGATATTCATAAGGGAAATTGGTCTGAAGTTTCCTTTCTTTGTTGGGTCTTTGTGAAGTTTTGGTATCAGTGTAACTGTGGCCTCATAGAAGGAACTGGGTAGTGTTCCTTCTGTTTCTATTTTGTGGAATAGTTTGAAGAGTATTGGTATTAGGTCTTCTTTGAAGGTCTGATAGAATTCTGCACTAAACCCATCTGTTCCTGGGCTTTTTTGGTTGGGAGACTTTTAATGACTGCTTCTATTTCTTTAGGGGTTATGGGACTGTTTAGATGGTTTATCTGATCTTGACTTAACTTTGGTATTTGGTATCTGGCTAGAAAATCGTCCATTTTATCCAGATTTTCCAGTTTTGTTGAGTATAGGCTTTTGTAGTAGGATCTGATGATTTTTTGAATTTCCTCAGATTCTGTTGTTATATCTTCCTTTTCATTTCTGATTTTGTTAATTTGTATACTGTCTCTGTGCCCTCTGGTTAGTCTGGCTAAGGGTTTATCTATCTTGTTGATTTTCTCAAAGAACCAGCTCCTGGTTTTGTTGATTCTTTGTATAGTTCTTTTTGTTTCTCCTTGTTTGATTTCAGCCCTGAGATTGGTTATTTCCTGCCACCTACTCCTCTTGTGTGTATTTGCTTCTCTTTTTTGTTTTAGAGCTTTCAGGTGTGCTGTCAAGCTGCTAATGTAAACTCTCTCCAGTTTCCTTTTGGAGGCACTTAGAGCTATGAGTTTTCCTCTCAGCACTGCTTTCATTGTGTCCCATAAGTTTTGATATAATGTGCCTTCATTTTCATTAAATTCTAAAAGGTCTTTAATTTCTTTCTTTATTTCTTCCTTGACCAAGTTATCATTGAGTAGTTTTGTTCAACTTCCATGTGTGTGTGGGCTTTCCATTGTTTTTGTTGGTATTGAAGACCAGCCTTAGTCCATGGTGGTCTGATAGGATACATAGGATAATTTCAGTCTTCTTGTATCTGTTGAGGTTTGTTTTGTGACCAATTATATGGTCAATTTTGGAAAAGGTACCATGAGGTGCTGAGAAGAAGGTCTTTTATTTTGTTTTAGGATGAAATGTTCTATAAATATCTGTTAAATCCATTTGGTCCATAACTTCTGTTAGTTTCACTGTGTCTCTGTTTAGTTTGTGTTTCCAAGATCTGTACACTGATGAGAGTGGTGTGTTGAAGTCTCCTACTATTATTGTGTGAGGTGCAATGTATGCTTTGAGCTTTAGTAAAGTTTCTTTTATGAATGTGGGTGCCCTTGCATTTGGAGCATAGATGTTTAGAACTTGGTAGATTTTTCCTTTGATGAGTATGAAGTGTCCTTCCTTATCTTTTAAATAACTTTTGGTTGAAAGTCGATTTTATTTGATATTAGAATGGCCACGCCAGCTTGTTTCTTGTACCATTTGCTTGGAAAATTTTTTTCTAGCCATTTACTCTAAGGTAGTGTCTGTCTTTGTCACTGAGGTGCATTTCCTGTATGCAACAAAATGCTGGGTTCTGTTTATGTATCCAGTCTGTTAGTCTATGTCTTTTTATTGGGGAATTGAGTCCATTGATGTTAAGAGATATTAAGGAATAGTGATTGTTGCTTCCTTTTACTTTTGATGTTATTTTTATGTTTGTGTGGTTATCTTCTTTTGGGTTTGTTGAAAGAAGATTACTTTCTTGCTTTTTCTAGGGTATAGTTTCCTTCCTCGTGTTGGTGTTTTCCATCTATTATCCTTTGCAGGGCTGAATTTGTGGGAAGATATTGTGTAAATTTGGTTTTGTCATGGAATATCTTGTTTTCTCCATCTATGGTAATTGAGAGTTTTGCTGGGTATAGCAGCCTGGGCTGACATTTGTGTTCTCTTAGGGTCCGTATGACATCGATCTAGGATATTCTGGCTTTTAGAGTCTCTGGTGAGAAGTCTGGTGTAATTCTGATAGGACTGCCTTTATATGTTACTTGACCTTTTTTCCTTACTGCTTTTAATATTCTTTCTTTTTTTTTTTTTCTTTTTTTCTTTTTGTAGGCATTACCACCATCCAATTCCAGAGCGGTTTTGTTTTCTCAAACATGGTCAATCCTCATTTCTCTTCCTCCTCTCTCAGCCCCTGGAACCTGGTCCACTAGTTTTTGGTTTTTTGTTTTTTGTTTTGTTTTGTTTTTTAAGATTTATTTATTCATTTATGTGAGTACATCACTGTATTTAGACACACCAGAAGAGGGTGTCAGATCCTATTACAGACGGTTGTGAGCCACCATGTGGTTGCTGGGAATTGAACACAGGACCTCTGGAAGAGCAGCCGGTGCTCTTAACTGCTGAGCCATCTCTCCAGCCCCCAGGAGGAATTTCTTTTCTGGTCCAATCTATTTGGAGTTCTGTAGGCTTCTTGTATGTTCATGGGCATCTCTTTCTTTAGGTTAGGGAAGTTTTCTTCTATAATTTTGTTGAAGATATTTACTGGCCTTTAAGTTGGGAATCTTCGCTCTCTTCTATACCTACTATCCTCAGATTTCCTCTTCTCGTTGTGTCCTGAATTTCCTGGATGTTTTGGGTTAGGAGCTTTTTGCTTTTTTTCATTTTCTTTGACTGTTGTGTCAATGTTTTCTATAGTATCTTCTGCACCTGAGATTCTCTCTTCTATCTCTTGTATTCTGTTGGTGATGCTTGCATCTATGACTCCTGATCTATTTCGTAGGTTTTCTATCTCCAGGGTTGTCTCCCTGTGTGATTTCTTTATTGTTTCTATTTCCATTATTTGATCCTAGATGGTTTTGTTCAATTCCTTCACCTGTTTGATTGTGTTTTCCTGTAATATTTTAAGGGATTTTTGTGTTTTCTCTTTAAGGGATTCTAACTGTTTACCTGTATTCTCCTATATATTTTTTAAGGGAGTTATTTGTGTCCTTTTAAAGTCCTCTATCATCATCATGAGAAGTGATTTTAGATCTGAATCTTGCTTTTCCAATGTGATGGTGTATTCAGGATTTGTTATGGTGGAAGAACTGGGTTCTGATGATGCCAAGTAACCTTGGTTTCTGTTGCTTATGTTCTTTCTTGTGCTTGCCTTTTGCCGTCTGATTATCTCTAGTGCTACCTGCCCTTGCTGTATCTGACTGGAGCCTGTCCCTCATGTGATCCTGGTTGTGTCAGAACTCCTTAGAGTCCAGCTGTCTCTGTGATCTTGTGATTCTGTGATCCTGAGGTCCTGAGTGTGTTAGAGCTCCTGGGAGTCAAGCCTCCTCTGGGATCCTGAGATCCTAGTGTGACTAAGCTCCTGAGATCCTGTGATCCTAAGATCCTAGGCATGTTAGAGCACCTGGGAGTCCTGAGTTCCCTCTGGGTATTGTGAGACTGGGTGCAGAGCTAGCACCCAAGGTCTGCTAAGGGTACAGGCTCAGACCAGAAGGAACCCATGCCACTGGCTGGGTGGGGTTCCTGTGTGCCTGGATCCCACTGATCCCAGTTACTCCCAGTGTTGGGGCAGATGTTATGGCCTCCTCACCTATGATTTTATGATCCTGGGCGTGTTAGAGTGCCTGGGAGTCGAGCTTCCTCTGGGTGTTGTGGGACTGAGTGCAGAGCTGGCACCCAAGGGTTTTCATTTTTATAAACTACTTTGAGACACTTTCAATAAGTTGTACAGACTGGCTTTGAACTCAATCTGTAGCCCAGTCTAGCCTTGAATTTGTGATCCTTCTGCCTCAGCTTCCTGAGTAGCTGAGATTATAGGCTCATGCCAGCAGAGCATCTCCTTTTACATTTCTATTTTGTTTTGTTTTGTTTTTAACACTGGCTGGTTACCTGTGTCCCTATGATATAGAAACACAGCTAGCTGAAGGAGGACATGGCAGCCAGAATCCAGTGTGTGCAGCATACATTTTTCCCATGCTGCTTCCCTGTGCTGAGGTTGGAGTGAGATCCATCTTCCTCTAATTTACACAGAAGTGCAACTGCACAAACTCAGCTGTGCTCGATGGGCAAGAATTATCCCCAAGCCTCTTATTGAAGAGGATGTATCAATTTGTTTCCTCTGAAGTTTACCTAGAGTTCCCACTGTCCTCAGTGGATATAAACGCCCGTTTCAGCCGGTGTTTCTCCTACGATCTTCTCTCAGACATATATTTTTATGATTACCTAGTTATTACTTAGAACAGAGTCTGTGCAACAAAAGCAACTTTGTCAGTGCTTTAAGTAGACAATCATGAGAACGGTTTGTGATAGTCTGATGGAGGGATGGACTCCTGCAAGAAGAGCAGAGAGAAAGTTGACTCTCATGACTAGGCAGGAGATCATCTTAGGTTGAAATGACAAATACCTAGGAGCTCGTGTTCCCATGTGATCTGCATATCTTCTCTTTCTTTAGACCAAAATTCATCAGAAAGCTGTATGTAACTAAGGTTACGGAAAGAAGCAGCCCAGGTTGGGGTCTATCTGTTGGACATGGCTCTGTCAGACTCCAGAGGTGGGGCTTCTAGGGAAATGATTGTCTTCTTTTTGTTTGTTTGACACAGAGTAGCCAAGGCTAGCCTGGAACTTACTAAGTATCTCCTGAGTACTGGCATTATAGCTGTGAGCTATTACACCCCGCTAACAATGAGCCTTGGAAAGAATGAAAAATCATCCAAATGTTTTAGCCCAGGGGTTAGCGTTTTAAAAGGATGTTTTGTATTACTATCTGTGCATGTGGTGTGTGTGTGCGCGCGCGTGTACACCTGCCATGGTGCACATGCAGCACTTAGAGGGAAGTTCTGTGGAGTCAGTTCTCTCCTCCCACCTTTACTGGGGTTCCATAGATGATCAAACTCAGATTGCAGGCTCATATTTGCCAAGCCATTTCATTGTCTCTGTCTCTGTCTCTGTCTCTGTCTCTCTCCCCCCTCTCTCCCCCTCTCTCTCTCTCTCCCTCTCCCTCCCCCTCTCTCTTCTTCCTCCCCATTCCCCTTACTTCATCTCCCTCTCCCTCTCTCCATCCCTCCTCACCCCCACTCCCGGTCACCATATTCCTCCTTATCTTTTATTGACTGCCCAAGCCAGCTTTATCAAAAACACACCTACCTTTCTAGACACTTAAGGCAGAGGTGTGTGTAATTATCACCACTACCTAGAATCAGAGGCCACATTTGGGTGCTTGTCCCATCAAACTCTGCCTGCCATAGGGCAGCCCAAGAGCTGCCCCTCCTGTACGGATTCCCTAGTCACTGACTGTGGACCTTCTGGGAGTTGAGGCCCCAGGTGAAGGTAGCAGAAGCCGCATTGTTTCTGAAAACAAGGCCATTTGTTCAAGTAGGATTTGGGGTAAAGTTCTAGCCAAGCTGACCTTTAGCACTTCCGGCAGTTGGCATGGGTTGTAATCTTAGCAGTTCCTCATAATGGTTGGATGAGTCAAGATCACATGTGCATGACCGCATCCACTGAGGGACCCAGACTCATCTCTCTCGTGAGTTCTTTTAGGATGAGCCCCCAAACTGCACAGGGCTCCAGCATCTAGAACTAGACTCGTTAAAAGGCTGGGGAGATGGCTCATTTGGTAAAGTGCCTGTCACTCCAAGCATGAGGACCTACAGCACCCACATAAAAGCCAAGCTCCATGGTGCACCTGTGATCCCATGGAAGATGAGAGACAGATGGTCTCGATGCTCACTGGCCAGCCTAGCTTCCCACCACCTGTGGGGAAGTCATGCCCTGTCTCTGTCCCAGTTCCTGTCCCTCTCCCCTCCCCTCCCCTCTCCTCCTCCTCCCCTTCCCTCTCTGCTCAGGCTTCAGGTGTGTGTGTGTGTGTGTGTGTGAGAGAGAGAGAGAGAGAGAGAGAGAGAGAGAGAGAGAGAGAGCTTGAAATGGAGGCACATTAGCTTAATTAAGATCATGGGTGAAAACTGTAAGCTTGCTGTGTTTTGAATGTCCTCTTAGGACTCAGGTCCCTAGCTGGTGGCAATGTCTGGGGAGGCTGTGCAGCCTTTGGGAGGCAGGGTCTTTCTAGAGAAAGAGTTGCTGCTGAAGGGAGGAGAGTCCTTGAGGATTAATTATCTTTACCCTGTGCCACTTAGATACTTGGAGCTACAGCTTTGAGGATTCTTTTTATGAAGGTACTGACATTTTAAAGACATTTAGTATAGATTTAGTATTTTTTTAATGACTTTTGCTTATTTTACATTTGTGTGCCACAGTACCTATGTGGAGGTGAAAGAACAACCTGTGGGAGCTGGCTCTGTCCTCCCACCATGTGGTCCTGGGGACTGAACTCAGTTTATTCTGCGTGGTGGTAAGTACCTTCACTCACTGAGCCATTAAGTTAGCAATTGAGTCCTAAGTTAGTATTTCTTTAAAAATCTTTCTAGTGCAAACATACTGGCATGCATTTCTCAAAGTGTCTCTTTACTGGTTGCAGCGGGTGAAACCTGGCTAGGTAGCCAAGCTGTGACTTGATAATTCTGGGGAGGGATTACAAGACCAAGAGATCACAGGTGTGGTGGGGCGACCCTGGGCAGGGATCTCTCTAGACTAGCTCCTTGGGATCAACAAGGAATTGGCTCTCTATAATTGACAGTTGTTTGAATGAATCGTGAAGGAATCTGGCACCATCTCCTCTGAAATCTTCCCAGACTGATATTTAAGCATTAACTCACCATCTCCTTGATCACCCTGCGTGTTCCCATTTCAGAAGCTTTGCCAGGAACAGGTAAAACAATGTCCATTCTATGTTTTCTGTCGTGTGATGTGTAAGAGAACTGTCTGTTTTCATGAGTAGCACTGGAAGTGAACCATCATGGATCTGAACTGACTTCCAGGCATGCACAGGTACCCAGGGCACGCTCTGGACTGACTTCCGGGCATGCACAGGTACCCAGGGCACGCTCTGGACTGACTTCCGGGCATGCGCAGGTCCCAGGGCACGCTCTGGACTGACTTCCGGGCATGCGCAGGTCCCAGGGCACGCTCTGGACTGACTTCCGGGCATGCACAGGTACCCAGGGCACGCTTATCCTACAACTTATTTTGTTTCCTTAGTTTTTTAAAGTCTTATTTTACATTGAGTTTTTGAACTACAATTAAGTAACCATGATAATAAGACTTTATTGCTAATATTATTGTCAAATACAGTGATAATTTCAAGACAGACATATCTTAGGGTCCCTGGATAGAGTCGCAAAGAGTCTCCTGGTTTAAACTGACAGAGACGGTTATGTTTGGATGAGATGGCAGAAGAAGGAATTCAAGCAGGTAGCAACTTGCTTGGTTTGATTCTGGGTCGCTCGAGAGTCACGTGAAAGATGAGATGTGGAGCAAAGTAAATTGAAAGAGAGAGGAGCAGTTCCCAACATGGGCATGTGTGTGTGTGTGTGTGTGTGTGTGTGTGTGTGTGTGTGTGTGTGTGTGTGTGTGTCTTGCTAGCCAGCCAGCTCAGTCCAAAACCTGAGATCCAGACCAAAGAGACAGCCTGTCTTTAAAAAAAAACCAAGGTGGATGGCACCAGAGGAATGATGCTGGAGAACTTCCACATGCATGTATACCCCATACTATGTGCACACATGTATACCTGTGTCCTTCACACCACACACATGCACACACACACATACACCACACACAGAGACAGTAAAAATAATTTTAAAAAAGCAGCCCCAAAAGAGAAAGACCAGGAAGAAGAGGAGTCTTAAGGGTGCTAGTGCTGCGGGTGGATGATTGACAGAAAACTCCAGGGGGTCACAAAACTGCAAGGGTGAATGATGGAACAGGTGATCCGATGGTTGATAAGGCTCCAGTTAGAGAGGGCAACCCCATAGATGTCTGGAGGATGGGCCAGGTCAGGAGCAGCAGTAGTAATAGTGACATGACCCTTCACATACAGACACAGTACACTGGAGACCCTCTTGGAAGGCTAACTGCTCCTCTTTCCTCCTGCTCAGCACATCTTGAGCCTATTCCTGGACCACCTTTGCCCACATTCCCTAGTCCTGTCAGTCCTTACCCACAGTGACTCTGCCTGTCCACAGCTCCTGGAGTGAAAGGTTGTGCTGTTTGTCTCAGTATCTCCAGCATCTGGGACTCATTTCAGAAAACCATAGAGTACTCAAGTAACAAACGGATGATGGGCTAACAAGACATGTGAGCTGATGAGCATGCTGGAGTCCACACAAAGTAGGTATCAGTCAGGAAAGTGCTTTTTGTTCAAACATGAGGACCCATCACTGATGTAAAAATGCTGGGCATGGTGGCATATACTTGTTATTTCCACACCGAGGAGGCAGAGATAGGAAGATCTCTTGGGCTTACTGGCTAGCTAGCCTGGTCTAATTCATGAGCTCCAGGCCAGTGCAGGACCCTGTCTCAAAGAATGTGAATGGTGTGTCTGTGCACCTGACACCCAAGGGTGTCTTCCTGCCTCTACGTGCATGTGTGTACATGCAAAACACCCCTTCCCAGAAATGCATACACATTTAAAAATCGAGGCACCCACTGGAACCGCAGTTGACATGAGTCTTTAATTTTGTAGCACCCATTATTACAGTTATAAAATCTTTTCAAAAACAGAATCATAGAGGAGATGAAAATGTAGACAGATTCAAAAGTATAGCACCAAGGTGTACAGATGGCATCCCAAGGAAGCAGGGCTTTCAGAAGCTTTGCCAGCCCAGGCTGAAATGCCTTGCATAAGTCCCCAGGGGGGTGCTGCAGAGGACAGACTGGACAGTCACACAGAATGGAAGGTTCTCTATCACCTCCAAGAGAGCTGGGTACCTCCACCATTTTATTTCTAGTTGCATCACTGACCACTCCAGCCCCCTCAGTACATGTGATCACCCAGGGATCCCCTGCCAGACATAACTCTCAGAGCCATATCCCTCCATAGCTGCAGGAAGGAAGGAAGCAGTCCCTGCTGCACCAAGGTCCTTCAAGTCTAGGTCTTGAGAACCCACTTGTGCTCCATCCACCGATGCTGAGACTTCAGTAACCCCAGCACTTGGCCCAACATCTTGGTTTTGATTCTCTCTTAACATAGCAAAGGCAAGACTCACCCTTCCTTGTGCATTTATAACCAAGTGCCCAGGAGTCCCAGCATGGGTTCTGAGTCCCAGGCAGGCAATGAGACAGCAAATGACTCTCAGCGTGCCTTCCGAAGGTGTGTGCCTCTGTCTTTGGTTTTGTAGCACCCAAAGTAGAGAGTGGTTTGGCATTGCTAGATCCATGGTATTTTGTTTCTGTGTGTACACGTGACAACATGAAGTAGATGTTTGCTGCCAGCTCAGAGAGGGGAATACTGTTGGCTGGTGGAGGAAGATGACTTGAGATATACATACAGCTGGCTCTGAACAAGTGGTGTAGGCAGCAATATCATGGCTTCACATGGGAGGGAAACTATAAAGCAGGGGCAATAGGGTTGATTAAGAAAAAAACAACAACAAAAAAAAAAAAACAAAAAACAAAACAAAACAAAACAAAAAAAACAAGACAGGGGAAAGTCTTTGCTCAAAATCAGATTAGATCTGCTTAACTGCCTACAAAGGAGAGTCCAGAAGAGAAAAATCTGTTCGACCTCTGTTATTAATCTTGTCTTTAAAAGCACGTCTTTTTGTAATGTAGATGGTTGAAAGACAGGTGAGGCTGCATGATGGCATCCTTGGGTGCTAATCTGGGAGAGGAAGAAACCCAGTAGACACGACAGTACCCTCAGTCCATGAGGAGGCAAGTCCATCAGTGCTGATAGATAAGTGCCAGGCCACTATGCTGGGCACATCCTGGAGACAGGAGCCTCCATCTCAGCCAAGTCAGTCACAGAGAAAACACCCCTTCTCTTTCTGTCTTCATGGGGCCGGCTTGGAAGGTGCCTAACCAAGCCAGACTCTGTATCCTCCAGCAGGGGGCAGCACCACATAAAGTTACTGTTGGGATTTCCTGTATTATTCCTGAGGAGTCAGTGCTACAGAGGTAGGTGGATGCTTTGTACAGGGTTCGTTCGTTCGTTCGTTTGTTTTAGAGACACGGGTTGGACATCCTAGCACAGCTGCAAGCCCTAACTAGTTAAAAACTTCACTGTGCTAATATTGTATGCCATGTTTTTGTCCTCCCCTCTGGTGTAGGTCCCCAGGAGTGTGTTCCTGTGTATATGGCTGTCCAGTGTGGCTTTGAGTCCCCCCCTTTCATTTGACTCTCCACTACTGCATCCAAATAAAATGTATACTATATATGGCCTTATCATAGACCTTTACAGATGAAAATTTTGCTTAAAGAAAAATATTTTTGGAAACACAGCTAAGCAGATTTCAACATTTTGACAGGAAAACAACCTCATTCCTAAGCAGCTCATCTTAATACGGGTGTCCAGGACAGAAAGCTCTTAAGTGTTAATGATGATGGGGTAGAGAAACGGCTTGTCAGTTAAGACCTCATATTACTCTTGTAGAGGACATGAGTTCAGTTCCCAACATCCATGTCTAGCAATTCCAGCTCTGGGGGATCTGACACCTCGGATGGGTCTCTACAAACACCTATACTCTTGTGCACACATCACACAGAGACATGTAACTAAAAATGATCAAATATTTAAAAAGTGATGACGAAGCTTTCAATAATTATTTAATCAGTTGATCATAAAGTGTCTTCCTCCTCCCTGGTCTCGCCTTTGTGAAGTTCGAGGGTATTTGTGCTTCTGTAGAACTCACTGGCTGTAAGTTACCTTTCAGTAACCTGGTTTTTCCTGTAGCTGAGAAGAGCCTTTGGCTTCCTTTGTACAACACAGATCCAAGTCGTCTTACATTGTAGTCAGAATTAACTTGCAGAAATCTCTCCGTACATTTCTCTGCTGACTTCATGTTCCTATTAATTAAAAATTCTCACAAGGTAAATGCTGGGGTGACAGTCATGTACCAGCACACATGGCTTGCATGACATTTCATTTTTATTTTTGAAGCAGGGACTCTCTCACATATTGAAGGCTGGCCTCAAACTCGCTTTGTAGCAAATGATGACTGAATTTCTGATCCTCTACTTCTACCACCATGTGCTGGAACATGTATCCTCACATTGGCTTATGCAATGCTGGGGATCAAACTCAGGCCTTCTGGCATGCTAGGCAAGGACTCTACCACCTGAACTACATTCCCAGGCCAAACTTGACATTGTCCCTTAGAGATTTACTCTGTGTGTGTGTGTGTGTGTGTGTGTGTGTGTGTGTGTGTGTGTGTGCGCGCGCGCGCGCATGTGCGCGCGCATGTGCCTTTGGCAGCTAGAAGAGGGTGTCAGATCCCCAGGAGCAAGTGTTACAGGCAGTCATGACCCACTCAATGTGAGTACTTAAACTTAGCTCAAGAGCAGCAAGTGTTTTAAGTGCTGAGCCATCCCCTAGCCCTGCTTGGCAGTTTTGATTCAATGCTAGAAAGGCAAGTTCAGTGAACACTTACAAGCACAGCTGTGTTCTGGAGATGCATCATGAGCAGTTCAGTTTAGAGGCTGAAGTGTTGGCAACACTTCCTGTGAAAGTGATGATTGAGAGGACTGGCTGCCCCAGGCTAGCTGTGAACAGCATTCACTCTGGAAGTTTGTGGTGTGTGCAACTCAAGTTATGGGTACATTAGAATGCTAGGGCTGGCGTTTCCTAAGACTCCATCATTCCTCTAGCTCTGAGCCTCACCTCCTGAGTTCCTTCCTGCAAAGTGATTTCCAAAGCCCCTCTCATTTCCCTGCACTTGCTTCTGCTCTAAGAAGTGAGAGCTAAGCCAGATGTGGAGGCCCAGCACTTGGAAGACAGAGGCAGGCAATCAGAAATTCTGGGTCATCCTCTGCTACAGAGTGAGTGTGAGAGCAGCTTGGGCTAGAAGACCCTGTGAAAACAGCCAGATCACGCCATAGACAACTTAATGAGAAGATAGGCAACCAATCACATCTGTGAAATGTTTAGAGCTCCCCCCCACACCCCCACAAGTTCTGCTGGGAGGCTAGATCAAGCCCATGATGCTCACAACATCTGACTTTCCTGAGAAGCTAGTTATAAAAATACCTGTGTTTAGGGGCTGGAGAGATGGGCTCTGTAGTTCAGTACACTAGCTGCTCTTGCAGATGAGTTCCCAGCGCTCACACGGAGACTGATAACAAACATCTGTGACTCCAGTTCTAGGGTATCTGACACCCTCTTCTGACCTCTGCAGGCACCATGCATGCAGGAGAAACATTTATGTAATTAATCTAAAAAATATTGAAACATCTACATTTGATCATTAGCTGCCACTTTAATATATCTGGCAATAAGGTGGACACTAATGTGGTTAACAGTGACCCAGAAGTGATGGACAAGTCTCACTGTAGACGTGGTTGATTGAAGTTCACACTGGGTGAGAAGCTGACTTTACTTACCCACAGCCTAAGGGGAAATCGATTTGTTATGAAAGGAAAAAAAAAAGTGGTTTAGAGAAATCACCTTCTTTTAAGTTCATCTTAATATCTCTGTCCTTTCTGTTTACTTTAATTAGTATATATATATATATATATATATATATATATATATATATATATATATATATATATATATATATATATATATATATTTATATGGGTCTGTGAGCTTGTGTGTACATGTGCCTGGGGGAGCCAGAGAACAACTCTGGTGCTGCTCCTCAGGACACTGTTCACCTTGTTTTTTTGAGACAGAATCTCTCATTAGCTTGTAGCTCACCACATAGGCTGGCTGGCTGGCAGATGATGGGAACCCCAGGGATCCACCTGTCTCCTAGCACTGGAATTAAAAGTGTAAACCACCATGCCCAGCTTTTTTATTTTTTTATTTTTTCTTCTTGTGGGTTCTTGTAAAAATAAAACTCATTAATAACAGAGGTGTGCCGGGCAGTGGTGGCGCACGCCTTTAATCCCAGCACTTGGGAGGCAGAGGCAGGTGGATTTCTGAGTTTGAGGCCAGCCTGGTCTACAGAGTGAGTTCCAGGACAGCCAGGGCTACACAGAGAAACCCTGTCTCGAAAAACCAAAAAAAACAAAAAACAAAAAACAAAAACAAAAAAACCCCCCAAAAAACAAAACAAAACAAACAAACAAACAAAAAACAGAGGTGCAGGTGTAGCTCAGTGGTAGAGTCCTGGCCCTGACTAAAACAATATAAATAAATAAAGAGGCATGAGTAACAAGCAGGCTGCGTGTGTGTGCGTGTGTGTGTGTGTGTGCGTGTGCGTGTGTGTGTTGCACGTGTATGTTGTTGCACGTGTATATAGATGTGCACGTACTTGTGTCTGCACATAGACTTCCAAAGTTGATGTCGAAAGTTTTCCTCAATTGCTCTGCACATTGCTTATTGAGAACCCAGAGTTCATCCATGTGACAAGTCTAGCTAGCCAGTTTGCTCTGGGGATCACCATCTCTGCCTTCTGAGTGCTGGAATTACAGGTGAGCTGTCACATCATCCCCTCACTTATGTGGGTTCTGGGGACCTGGACTCTGGTCTTTATGCTTATATGGTGAGCACTATAACCACTGAGATATCTCCCTGGCCCCCCAAAAGGCCGTTTTGAGCATTATTCTTTGTTAATGCAATTCCCAAGACACTAACCCACTCTCTTCTCCTACAAACCATACATTTTGTATTTCTTTAAAAAATGCTAAATTCAATGACAGTATTGATAGCCTATAGATTACAAAAGTATTTGATAAAAAAAAAAAAAAGAGCTCATATATCTGTGCCGCATTGCACAATAGTAGCCTCTTGACCTTGCAAGCCTTTTTCAACAGAAACTGGCCATGAACAGGCCAGGGTGGCTTCTCCATGCTGTCTTCTGCTAGGCTGGGAATGCAAAGATTCTATAGGGGTGACTCGGGTATGTCCAGGACATTGATGGTTTGGGGTCCCGTTGCAGTCTTCGGCAGTATTTAAGAAGAGTGTCGTTTCCTTCCCATGTTGGCATGCATGACTCTGTTCCAGCCACAGGCTTTAGCTCTATGTGACCTACAAAATATTCTTCCCCAATTCCAGGTTCAAATATTAAATTAAAACAAATGTGCAAAAGGAAAGAGATACCTGCCACTGAGACAACATGTCCTTTTACAAGTCACCAGCTTTAGGGACAAACACTGCCCATGTCACATCCTCATCTGAAAATCTTAAGAGCAGGTACATTCTCCCTGTGAGCCATGCTGGTCCAGCAAGCAGTAAGGCCAATGCCAGAGGAAGGGATTCTAGAAGTGCATGGAACTGTCCGAGTGTCCCCGGTGGGGCCACTCCTCCTCCACCCACCTGCGCAGGATCTTCTCCACATCAGCCCTGTGGTAAAGTCGGCAGAGCTCCATCAGTTGGCCCACAGTCCTCTGGCTGTTTCGGAATAAGAACTGCAGCGTGGGGCTCTGGGGCCTCTGTTCCAGGAAGCACAGTTCATCATAGGGCATGCCCCATTTGCTGGCAAAATTCCTCCAGTTCTTCACGGTCGGGTGACACGGATCCAGCTTTATCCTGATCACATCTAGCAAGTCCTGATCGTTGAGCAAGTCGCTGATGGTGGGGGCCCGGGGAGAGCAGGAAGAACAAGAGCAGCCTTCCTTACGCGGCTGGTTTCTGCTGACACCTGCAGGAGGACAGAGAAGCCGCAGGTCATCCAGGGGCCTCACACACTGCACACACACATGATCACTAGTCCCTTTATTTTCCTGCTATATTGGTGACATCCTCTAAGTGACACACACACAGGATTCCTTCCTTGGGAATCATGCACAACAGTTTGTTTCTCATTGCTCACAAGATATTCTTCTTCTCTGTGAATATGAGCGTACACATTTGTGTGTGGAGGTCAGAGAGCAGCCTTGGGTGTCAATCCTTGGGTGCCATCCTCCCCACCACCTCTCTTTGAAGGCTGAATCTCTCACTGGCCTTGAGTCGACAGATTAGGCGAGACTGGCTGGTCAAGAAGCCTCGGGGATCCACCTGAATCTGGATCCCACTGCTCGGGTTACTGATAGCCCTTGCCTCTGAGGTTCCCAGTTTTAACTTCTAGGTGGGTACAAGAACTTTACCCGCTGAGCCTGTTTTTGTTTTTTGTTTATTTGTTTAAGACAGTATCTCTCAGTGGCCTGGAGCTTACGAAGTAGGGTAGCAAGCCCCAGAAATCTCTTCCTCCTTAGCTCTGGGGTCATAGACCCTGTGCATGACCACATAGCTGCTGGCAATAGAGCTCAGATTTGTTCTGTAAGGCAAGCACTTTGCTAACTGAGCCATCTCTCTAGACCCCACGGTGTTATTCTTTACAACAGTGGCTCTCAACCTTCCTAATGCTGCGACCCTTTAATACAGTTCCTCATGCTGTGGTGACCACAATCACAAAATTATTTTTGTTCCTACTTTATAACTGTTAATTTTGCTACAGTTATGAATTGTAATGTAAATATTTGATATGTGACCCCTGCGAAAGAGTCATTTGACCCCATGGGGGGGTCACAACCTGCAGGTTGAGAATGGCTGCTTTACAGGATAAGAAAGCCCGTTGAGCTGGAACAGTAGCAAGAGTTGACAGTCCCATCTTGCCTCTTCAGCTCCATGGTTTGCTCTGTTCTAGCATGCAGTTGTAGGGCCATTAGCCAGACTGAGGGTGCCAGGACCAACTCCTGCTTGTGCATAGATCCATCTCCTGTTCCTGACAGCTTTCTTTCTTGCTTTTTTGTTTGTTTGTTTGTTTTTCAAGACAGGGTTTCTCTGTGCAGCCCTGGCTGTCCTGGAACTCACTCTGTAGACCAGGCTGGCCTTGAACCCAGAAATCCACCTGCCTCTGCCTCCCAAGTGCTGGGATTAAAGTTGTGCGCCACCACTGCCCGGCTCCTGACAGCTTTCTTAAAAGTTACATGTATGGTTGTCATTGGTGTGTGTGTGTGTGTGTGTGTGTGTGTGTGTGTGTGTGTGTTCTGGAGCATGTGTGAAGGTTGGAGAACAGACTGCAGGAGTCAGATTTCTCGTCCACCACATGGAAGAACTTTTCCCTACTAAACCATTTCAGTGGCCTCTCTGACAGCTTTCCACACCAAACCTAGCATGCGATAATGTCATTGTGACCGCCCAACCCCTCAGAAGTTCTCGAAGAAGAGGGAGCATTGGTCGGCCTGCCCTGTGCGCATGCACAGATTTGAAAACGAGCGTCAGGGAGAAAGCTTCCATTCAGAATTTATAGCCTCCTTATCTTTCTTCTGCTCTATCTGTTTTCTTCACTCGAACAGGCTCTGACTGAAGTGTGGCCAGCAGCCCTGGGGGTGTGCAGAGAGCTGGAGGTAGGCTGAAGAAGAGTGCACTAGGCTCCAGCCTAGGCCTCATCCAAAAAACTGGTTCCCACCCCAGGAGGGCGGCTCCCCCACTCCAGTCCTCTCAGCATTGTTTATTAGCAGGAGGTAAAAGCCTCCTTGGGAGGTGAGGCTAGAGAGGAAGAGGTCTCAGGAAGTCACTCGCTAAAGCCCTTGGCGGTGCCATCACTGAACAGCAGCAATTTTACAACACTGTCTCTAGAGTCTGAATTCGGGTTAAAGATCACAGGCCTAAGAATTTGTGAGGACGTGACCTTTACTATAAGATGACACCTTACTACTACACATGATGTCATTGAGTGATGGCTGTGAGTAAGGAATTTGAACAGAGGCAGGCTGGGCAGTGTCTCAGGTGGTAAAGATTTGCCGCTGCTAGCCTGAGTAACAGATCAGTGAGGGCTACATAGCATGACTTGTCTTAAAAATAAATAATATAGGGGCTTAGGGTGTACAGCAGGCATTAGATACAGTGGCTAAAGCATTGGCTGAATAAAGTTCAGACCCCCAGACCCCCTGCAAGTGCTCTGTGATACCCAACTCCGGCCTCAGAAGATGGAGACAGGATCCACAGAGCAAGCTGGCTGGGAAGATTAGGGTTTAACTGAAAGACTTGCCTTTGTGAATAAGGTGTTGTTTACTGAGAAGATTTTAAATTGCCTGTTAAGTCGCAAGCTCTGCCAGGCATGGTAGCACCCCTTTAGTACCAGCAGTTAGAGTCAGACAGGTCTCTTGAGTTTTAGGCCAGCCTGATCTACATAAGGAGTTCCAGGACAGCCAAAGACTACATAGAAAGACCCTGCTAAGGAATTGAAAAGAAAATCATAAACTTTAACTACTTTCTATATTTCTCATATCTCATGCAATATTATTCACCAAAAGGCAAACTTTGATATGTCTTTCTAGAGAAAGACATCTTTCTCTAGAGAACATCTGTTCTCTTGAGAACAAAGCAAACATCAGTCATGAGGGAAGATTAGATTATGACCCAGTACCTCTTAAGTGTTAAGCCCTGGGTATACAGGACGCATTGGATAAAAGACAGTTATTATAATGACCAGGAACTAGCTCTTCCTCCAATGCCAAATTCTCTCTGGACGTTAAAAATGTAGGGGCTGGTGAGTTGGCTCAGCAGTTAAAACTGAGTATCACACCGGGCAGTGGTGGTGCACGCCTTTAATCCCAGCACTTGGGAGGCAGAGGCAGGTGGATTTCTGAGTTCGAGGTCAGCCTGGTCTACAGAGTGAGTTCCAGGACAGCCAGGGCTACACAGAGAAACCCTGTCTCAAAAAACCAAAACCAAAAAAAAAAAAAAAAAAAAAGACTGAGTATCACAAACCCCTGTAACTCTAACTCGGGGACCTCGTGCCCTCTTCTCCTTGGACACCTGTATGCACACAGCCCCAGAATGCCACACGCAGACATGTAATTTAAAAGTAATATTTCTAGAAAAGAAATTAAGGATGCATTTGCCAAATAGGTAGATACATGAGGATTCTACTTCTCCAGGGAAGGAGGTACAAGTGCATTTGTCACTTCTCAAGTGCATTTCAGAAGTGGCAGGGAGGATTCACAGTGAGGGAGGGGAAGGCAGCCGCCATCCACAGGAAGTACACGGTGCTGGAAAATAGTACAGACTAAATGGTGGGCCAATTCTAGATCTAGAAAGAAAGGAGATGGTTGAAAAATAGCCAGTCCTCTATAAAAATTCACTTAGATGCCTTAATAACTCTTGTTGTATTGGTCACTTCTCAGCAAGAGCTCAGTCGGTAGAGCGCTTGCACAGCCTACTTGAAGGCCTGGATGCAACCCCTAGCACTGCATAAAACTGGTGTACGCCTGTCAACCCCAGCACTCAGAAGGTGGAGATGGGAGGACCAGAAGTTCAGGGACATGCTCAGCTCACAGCTAGCTCCAGGCTGGCTCGGGCTATGTGACCCAGAAAGAAAAAGAGGAGAAAGCCTTGTTATGGAGAAGGCTGCTTGTGGCAAGGCAGACCACCTTCTGCAAAGCTGTGTGGTGTGGTTGGTTAGTGAGTGTGCTAAGCCCATCTCACTCCGTGAACACAGGTAGTGACATTGATCTCAAGGATTAAAGACACCCATTAAAGCCTCCCTCTACTGCACAGCTGGCACACAGTGGACAGCTGTGGGTGTGGGATAATGGCTCTTGAGAAGCAATTCAATTGTTCCTCGACTTCACTAGGGATGGAACCTGCTGATCCCCTCCAACCCCTGGGGAAAATCCTCCTCACATCTGGGCCAGCCACCACGGTCCTATTTTAATCCGTGTGGACTGGCAGCAGAGCATGGGAGTTTTTCACAGTTCCCTCAGGGATTTCAGATGTTCAGCTGAGATGGAATCTGTCTCAGGATATAGGAATAGCCGTCACCACAAGAGGTATGCAAGGTTCTGATAGTGGCCCGAATACAGACAAAGGGGGCAGGGGCAGGTCAGAGAAAAGCCTCTCTAAACTTTTTCAGTACTGGGGATGTAGCTCGGTGGCAGATGGTGAAGGCCCTGGGTTCCTTCCCCAGTGCTTCACTGGGGTGGGTAGGGGAGACTTGGAGGAAGACATACTTTGTTGTGTAGTTGGTCGTGCCAAGTTAGGGTGGAAAGTTACTCTGTTCTGCATGCAGGTTTGTAAACAGTTCTGATAGGCTGTCCCCTCCCACAATCCTTTGCCGTTTTCTGTGTAACTTGGGCTTTTCAGAAGGGAATTAACAGGGAATTCAACATCAAAACACGTTCAATAAGTGAACCTCTCAGGCACTCAGAAAGATTAGGATCTGTT
>CM052714.1:72665869-72695702 GCA_028551405.1 Uromys caudimaculatus
CTTCTTCTTCTTCTTCTTCTTCTTCTTCTTCTTCTTCTTCTAGATTTATTTACTTATTATATGTAAGTACTCTGTAGTTGTCTTCAGACACCCCATAAGAGGGTATCAGATCTCATTACAGATGATTGTGAGCCATCATGTGGTTACTGGGATTTGAACTCACGACCTTCGGAAGAGCAGTCAGTGCTCTTAACCGCTGAGCCATATCTCCAGCCCCCTTCTTTCTACTTCTTTTTTTTTTTTTTTTTTTTTCCGAGACAGGGTTTCTCTGTGTAGCCCTGGCTGTCCTGGAACTCACTCTGTAGACCAGGCTGGCCTCGAACTCAGAAATCCACCTGCCTCTGCCTCCCAAGTGCTGGGATTAAAGGCGTGCGCCACCACTGCCCGGCGCCTCTTTCTACTTTTTAATTCATTTTTATTTTGTGTGTATTTTGCATGCATGTATGTTTGTGCACAACATGCATGCCTGGTGCCTGCAGAGGCCAGAAGAGAGCAACAAATCCCATGGAAATGGGGTGACAGATGGGTTATAAGCCACCCTATGGGTGCTGGGAATTGAATCCCAGTTCTCTGCAAGTGCAGCCAGTGCTCTCAACCGCTGAGCCACCTCTCCAGCCTCCCTATGTATTTCTTTTAAATTTTATTGCAAAGCAGCTAAAAACCAACTCTGAAAAAGGAAGAGCAAGCCCTGGATGAGTGGAGTGAACAGTACTCTGCCCGTCTGACTGGGCTCTGTTTCTACTACCAGAGACATGCTGTCTTAGGACGACAGTGGCCATGATCTCCTTGGAGGAAAGAACATGTGTTGTCCACAAAGCTGTCAGGGAGGGCCAATCCTGGCATGCCTTGCCCTTGGGAACTGCACCTTTTCTCCAGTTAGAACCACATCACCCAGTGTTCCCTGCAAGCCATCACTGGAGTAAATCTGCAGTTAGGGCTTTGTCAGCCCAGGCAGACACCACCTACACATGCCTCCCGTGCACAGGAAGGCTCTGTTGGAGGCGCATAGCTCTGCAGGGCTTTTAATTACTAGATACCCGAACTATGTTTCTAAAGAAGTGGTAACTTGGCAACATGGTACATGCCTGTAATACCAGCCTTCAGGAGGCAGAGGCAGGAAGACTACAGGCTCAAGGCCAAGGCGGGCTTTACGGCAGCATATGTTTTAGGAGCAGCACCACCACCAAGCCTGACTCCCAGGTGTCACTGAATTTAGTACATTTTAAGTAGTTGCTATTTTCCCTTAATCCTCTAAGAAGCCTTTTTCTTTGCCCCAAAATCACCAATCCTAGCTCTCGACAGTGCATACACATCTCTTAATCCCCAGACTTCCTATCTTCCATAAGAACATCCCTGTTCTTACCAGCCAGGCCTTCCTAGGAATTGAGCCAACTCTTGCTCTGGTCTTCTGCTCTCTTTCCTGTCCCTGCCTCTCCGGGACTGCAACAAAACCAGCCTGTTTGGGAGCCATTGGATTTCTGCAGTGCCTTTTTCTGACTTCTATTAGTTGTGTGTGGGGGTGGGGGTGGGGGTGGGCAGGGTGGGAAGAGAATATTAAAAAGGAGAGACTGAAGAAAGGAGAAAGATAGTGTTTGTGTATTGAGATGTATATGTGTGCACATATGTATATTGTGTGTGTATGTGTGTAAAAATTATAAGAAGCCCCCAAAGGGGGCCTGACTGTCTCTGCACAGCTTCACACAGTCACGAGGTAGAGCCCTGAGAGCCCCATCCCCCACTACCACCTTGTGGAGACTTGCCCTTTCCTACCTGCAGACTTTCCACAGGCCTGGGCAGGCCTGCTCACTCTTACATCAGCACAGTCAGTTCTGTTCACTGAATTGGAAGCGTGGGCCACGAGCACAGAACAGAAACTCCAAATCATAGAGAGAGACAAGGATGTTAAAGGTTTATAGATTCCATGGTATAAAGGACCCTTCTAAAACACAGTGTTTCCCAGAAGTCAAAGCTGTGTTGCCTAGCTCAGTATATTTAATTTCTCATCCTTTAAAGATTAAAAGACCAATAGGAGTTGGTCACATTCATCCTCAGGATGTTGGCAGGGAGCATGATTCAGAACTGCTGTGAAATGGATGAAAACAGCAGAGCACTAGTGGCCAAGTCCTACAACTGGGAGGGCAGCCTGGACTCATAGTGAGCTCCAGGATGACCCAGGCCACCTAGCAAGACCCCGCCTCAAAGAAGAAAATGAAACAAAGAATAAGCCAGGATCTTTGTTTCCAGGTCTAATAATTGTGCCACTTTAATGTGAATTTTCCAACAGTGAAATCAGAAAAAGACTTATTTTGTGCTTTATGTATTTTGATCTTGTTGAAACAATGCTCTGGCCTTTATTCTACATTTGTTAATGTGCAGAAGCTGCATGTAGGAACTTATATCCACAGGTCACAGGGCCTGAACCCTTGACCTAATTATGAGCACTCAGGGAGGTACTGATAGAATCCTCCATGGACTGAAATACCAGAGAGGTCTGGGGATGTAGCTCAGTGAGGGGGTGCTTAGCTGGAACAGGAAGATTTGCTGACTGTAGATATCAGTCTGGGCTACAGTGAGAACTTATGTCAACACAAATTAAATATGGTGGTGCAGACCTCTATACTCCCAGCACGTGGGAGGTGAAGGCATGAGAATCAGGAGTTCAAAGCCAGCCTGGGCTACATGGCACCTTGTCTGTAGGGGTTGGGGGAACAAGGCAAGGAAGTAGAGAGTGGGAATATAGCTTAGTTGGCAGGGTGCTTGTCTAGCATATGTGAAGCTCTGGCCTTAATCCCAAACACCACATAACCAGGAGCATTTGGTGCAATCCCAGCACTTGAGAGGTGAATGCTAGAGGAGGCCAGCCTGAGCTACATGAGACCCTGTCTCCGAAAAACACAAACCAAACACCAAAACCACAAATAGCAATACTACAAGCAAACTATAAATAAGATAAACTAAATCAGAGATCATTTCCCAGACACAAAGATGGTTGAGAATGGTCCTACTGAGGGTCTGGAAAGTGGATTCTTGCAGAGTAGAGCATTTTCTCAGGGCCTACAGCAGCTGACAAGCACACAGAAAAGCAGGAAATCCTTCAGTGTCACTGAGTTTTAGACAGAGATGAGGATCGAGATAACAAAGAGATAGGAATGGCTCATGCCCTTGACATCTGCAACAAGACTGGGCCTGTGAAGAAAGACTACCTAGGGCTCCAATCAAGTCCTGGAAGTCTATAGATAAAGTCATGGCTGGACTTTATCTATAGGCATTAGGGCTCCCTACAGGCCCTTACTAGAAACAGGACATGCCCAGGACAGTGTTAAATTAGCAGGGGAATAACTGACTGGTTGCAGGTACAGGACACATGGAAGGCAGGGCCTAAGTCTTAGATACAGACTCTCTCCATCTGGGAGGGGAAGGGGAGCAAGAGGACTAGAGGTGAAGAAGTCACTCGGAGATGGGCAAAGGAGATGAGGAGAGGGCAGAGCAGGCTCTGAGGAGGTTATGGACAAGGAAAGATGGCAGGTCCACACACAATAGCCCCGAGAGACTGATAGCAGTGGGAAAGACTGGTTCCTAGGAGAGACAACAGCAAGCTATAGAAGTAGGTATGCTGAGCAGACTCTGGGAGGACGATGTGCAGTAGGGAGCCAGCTGGGATATTCCAGCCTCCAGCATCATCCAGGTGGGAGGGAAGCAGAGACACGGTCAGAAAGAAGGGAGGTGACCCTCCTGAGTTGCAGGGAAACCACCAGGTCTGAGGGTCAGGTGAGGGCAAGGTCTGGCGAGAGGCCTTACGGCAGTGGAAGTGAAAACCTCTCTGGGTGGGCGGTACCGCCACACTCATGAGGCCTCTGCTGACACATCACTTCTGCTTAGGGGCTTTCTCCAAATGCCCCATGTGGGTTCTGTGACCTGGGTCCGCCCACTGCATTCTGTAGTATCACCCACAGCACCCGAGGCTTTGGGACTAGAATCTGTCTTCTCCAGGAGACTACACACTGCATGGCAAGGACACTGCAGTGTGTGTGTGTGTGTGTGTGTGTGTGCGCGCGCGCGTGTGGGGGGGGAGGCGTCACTGGGGAAGGACTGTGGACACAGAATGGAGTCCGTGTTTCCCGGACCACTCCACAGGTTGCCCTTCAACACAAGGCTCCTTACTCCTCCATTCCTGCCTGCTCCGTGACCTCATACATATAAGCCCCCTTTGGGTCTAGCCTCCATTCCTATCCTGTTAGTCACGGCTAAGCACTCACATTTTCTCTTGAGGGAGGGGGTTCTGCTTGTTGTTGTTGTCTTGAGAAAGGGTCTCATGGGGCAGCCTTAATGGTCTCAAGTAGGAGGTCCTCTTGTCTCAGCTTCTTGATGCCAAGATTACAGGCAAAGCCATCTTGGGAGCACAGTAGCCATTACCACCTTTGTGAGAATGACTGTGACTACTTCTAAGTGACCCTCAAGGCCTATTGATCTTTCCTATATAGGGAGGTCATAGGAGGGTCACCTAAGATTCAGCCACTCTACCCTACACATCCTTGACAGCTCTATGTAATTCTGCTCCAGGATACACTAGATCATACGGAGTGTGGAAGCATAACTGAGGGGAAACCCCATCTATGTAGTTATGAGGATGTTGTCACTCATGTTGGGGTGAGATTTTTCAGTGATCAGAAGCTCTGGGTTCACCCACACTCCTGCAAGCCACTCCTCATCCATGTGCCCATGGGGAGGTCCGATCAGCTCTTGGATAGAATCGTGACTTGGTGCCCTTTCTGGGGTTAGCAGATGTTTATTTCTCCCCAGAACAAGTTCACCCAACAGCCTTCATTCCTGGTTGTGTGCTGCTGATTTTGTCTGATAACTGTGGGCCCCCGGCCAACCCCTGGAGTCTCCTAAACTCCAATCCATCTTTCTCTAAACTGCTAAACCTCATGCATTCATATTAAATCTGATCTCACTGCCCCCTGCTCATCCTAGGGTCCTTCTCTTTGATGATTAATGCTGTCAATTTGACAGAATCCTAGATAGCCCTTGAGGCAAGCCTCCGGGCATGCCTGTAAGGGATTTTCTTGTGGGAAGATTCACTGTCAATGTGGGCAGGACCTTCCACCTGTGGTCTATATAGAAGGAAGATTATGGGAACCACTTTTGCTTTTTGCCTGCTGGCTTCATGCCTTGTTAGCAAGTTCATCTACTGTGTTGCTGCTGCCACTGTGCCTGCTGCCTCTGTTGCCATCTTCCCTGAGGTGGGTAAAACAGCTTCTTTCAACATGAAGCTCTGGGCCTCTCTAGAACCCTTCAAGTGCTAGATTGGGACTTCTGAGGCCTCCAGACATTGCTGGACTACCCAGACCATATTCTGCAAGCCGGTCCTACTAAATCCCTCTTTGCTACGCACTCATCCTGCCAGTTACGTTCCTCCAGAGAACCCTTCAGAACGCACCTGCTGACTATCCTGAGTTTCATCCGGTCCTGATGCAGGTTCCTGCTCTACCCCCTTACATCACAAGGTACAGGCTGAGCCAGTGGACTCTTCCCATCCTCAGGGGTCTCTGCATTGGCCTTAAGCCATCATCTTCTTCACTCCTGTGTCTAGAGAGATGGCATCATCGTCTCCAATACCTTCCCTTGCTTCTCAGTTATGGATTTTGTGCCTGCCTCTCTTACAGCTCCATTCATTCATTTTCATGTCTCTTGTGCTGAGCACAAAGGCTGTGTTCAAAATAGGCTGAGGATGTAGCTCAATTGGTAGAGTGCTTCCCTCAGCCTGGGGTTTGATTCTCAAGTGCTGCATAAAATGGGCGTTAGTAACACGTCTGTAATCCTAGCCTTCAGGAAGTGCAGGAAGGAGGTAAGAGGCACATACATGGAAGAAATCCTCAGCAGAGGAGAAAGGTCAAGAGTGGATGCCACCCAACAAAGCATGAAAGCGAAAAAGAGGGGAAGCCAAGAAAGGAGCCCAGCTGGGTTCAGACAACTAGAAAGACAGAAACAATGCATTCAGTAAAAGGATTAGGTAAATATTTACAAATTAAATACTATAAACCTAGTTTCATCCCTATGCTGGTGGAGGTTCCCTCCCCCACTGTGTATTTTTGCTTCCTTTGTCAAGATTTATATGGCATAGATTTGTTGGTTTAGTTCCAGGCCCTCTATTCTGTTCCATTGGTCTGTCTGCTCTCAGGCTAGTTCCAGGCTGGCTTTGTCACCCTGGCTCTACAGTATAACATGAAGTCAGGTATTGTGATGTCTCCTGTTGTGTTCTTGCTCTTTGGGATTGCTGTGAATATCTGTAGTCTTTGTGGTTCCACGTTAATTCTTGAATTGCTTTTCCCCCCTAGATCTGTGAAATGTGACATTGTGAGTTTGATAGGTATGCATTAAATCTGTAGGTTAATTTTGATAATACAGTCATTTTCACACTATTAATTCTGCCAGTCTGTGAGCATGGAAGGTCTTCCCACCATCTAGTATCTTGATTTTCTTTTTCAGCATCAAGAAATTTTCACGTACAAGTCTTTTTCTTTAGCTAGGTGTGTGTTCCTAGGAACATTTTTTAAAAATGTACATTTGGTCTTTGGCCTACATGTATGTCTGAGAGTGTTGGATCCTCTGGAACTGAAATTACAGACAGCTGTGAGCTGCCATGTGGGTGCTGGGAATTGAACTGGGTCCTCTGAATGAGCAGCTTAACTACTCGTAGTGGTTAACTAAGCCATAACTCCAGCCCTGCTAGGTACTTTTTTAAAAAGCTGCCTTGAATGCAATATATTTTCCTAATTTCTTTCTCTGTGGTATATTGTTGGTATAGATGAAAGAAATATTGGTTTTATATTTTATATTGACCTTGTATCTTGCAACTTTACTGTGTTTATTAGCTGTAGGAGCTTTCTAGTCGACTTTATAGGCTCATTCAGGTCATGCAATGCCATCTGCAAATAGGGATAATTTGACTTCTTTGTCTCGCATTTTTATTCCCTTTATGCCTTTCTCTTGTGTAATTGCTAAGACTTCAAGCACTAAATTAAATAAGAGAGGGGAGAGTGGATGTCTTGGTCCTGATTTTAAAGGAAATGCTTTCAGTTTGCCTCCATTTAATATGTTGTTGGCTGTACATATGAACACCAACAGTTCAGGAGTCCTTTGTTAAAAGCCCAGAGAGAACAAAGACAACATGAAGGCTGGGTGCAGGGATCTCTTCACTGAGGATGAAAATCTACAGAAGAACAAGAATTGAAAGAAACACCGCAGTCATTGCTCAGATGAGAACACATCTGCAGGTCTGTGTACACTCAGCTCTTTCTTCTCCTCTGCAGATGACATAGGCCTGCCACGGCTGGAGTTGAAGTATGGGTCAAAGCCCTTAGCTGTTGCTGGAACTGGGAGGCCAGAGTGCTGAGTGTAATTCCAAACTCGTGTTACAGATGCAGAGATGAAAGATTACGGGTTTTCCCTTTGTGTATAGAGTAGAGTTGGTTATTGTTCAGAAATATCACAGCACACTTCACAGGCGATTACAGTCGGTGCATGCAAACACAGGTAGACCACAGGACATGGGTATTAAGGAGGGGTGGGGATGTCTCTTTAGATCGATTTCATTCACAAACCCCAGGCTTGTAATACCAGTGTTGCTGGTAACAGAGTTGTCGGCTATGTAGTGAAGTGTATAACATCACATGCTGGTTGCTCTGTGACTTTCCAGAGCTGCATCACAGTGTGTGAGGCCAAGACAGACCACTTCATTCACATGTTAATATGTAAAAAGTTTACATCTGGACGACTATCCCAATGTATTTAAATATTTTATTTATTTTTTAAAATATTTCTTATATTAAAAATATTTTATTATCCTCTAAAAATATTTTTGGATTTACTTTAACCTTCATTTACATGTATGTACATGTGTGTGCACTTGACTGCAGTGCTCTTGGAAGCCAGAGGCATCAGATACCCCCAGACCTTGAGTTTCAGGCAGTTGTGAGATACCCAAAATGGGCACTGAATGTGAGTCCTCTGCAAGAGTAATACACACACACTTTAACTACTGAGGCATCTCTCTAGCTCTATTTTTGGTGTGTGTGTGTGTGTGTGTGTATGTGTGTGTGTGTGTGTGTCTGTGTGTGTGTGTGTGTGTGTATGTCCACACATGAGTATGTGCAGTACCCCAAGAGGCCAGAAGAAGGTATTAGATCTCTGGAGCTGGAGTTACAGGTAGCTATGACCTGCCCAACATGGGTGCTAGGAACCAAAACTCTGGTCTCTGCAAGAGCAGCAAGTGAGCCATCTCTCCTGTGGTCCCAGAGATAGAACTACAGTTTGTAGACCTGGCAGTTGGCACCCTTACTTCCTGAGCCAACTCATAGCCTGGAATTTCCTTTAAAGCCAGTTGTTGATCAGTCAGTCTGTCTATCCGTTTCTCTATCTATCTGTTTGCCTGTCTGTTGGCCTGCCTGCCTGTCTGTCTGTCTACCTGCCTGCCTATCTGAGATGTAAGATCTTATGTAGCTTGTTGGACTTGAACTCCTGATTTTCTGGCTAAGTCCTGGGGTTACAGGGACGAGTCCCCATGCCTGGCTTTCTCTATCCTTTTTAATAGTTTAAACACAGTGTGAATGTGCAATTACTTACTCAGCCAGTCCCAACCAGGAGACATGGACATTTATAACTCCTCAGCTCCCAGTGTACCCTGTGTCTTACACTCTGCCTTCTCTGGGGTCCTGCCCTTAAAGCAAGCTTGCTCACTCAGTTAGCAGTAGGTACAGCTGGATAATTTTCTATTAAATTACACCTGTTTCCTCTCTCCACAGTATCCGTATATGAGGGTAGTTTTACTAGACATCTAGACCAACTGAAACCCATCCCAAATGTGTTGTGACAGTCAACACAGCTCTGAAGTGACAAGAAGAGAAGCTTTGACATCAGTTAATTAGAAAACCATCCGACTTCAATATTAATTAAGGAAAACTTCTAGACTATCATAGGAAAACACTAAGTTCTAGACACAGTTGACTTACCCATGCCTTTCCACGAGTATACATGTACACATGTATACATGGGTATATATGCACACATATATATGCATATATACATGTACGTGTATGTTTGTGTAGATATACATGTACAGTACATATATATACACATACATGTATATGTGTACATGTGTAAATACACACACACACACACACACACACACACACACACGCACACATATATATATATAGTGGTGGTTTGAATAAATGGCCCCCATAGGTCCATAGGGAGCAGCACTATTAGGAGGTGTGTGGCCTTGTGGAAGTAGATGAGGCTTTGTTGGAGAAAGTGTGTCACTAGGGGTTGTCTTTGAGGTTTTAGAAGCTCAAGCCAGGCCCAGTGGCTCACTGTCTTTTCCTACTGCCTGTGGCTCCAGATGTAGAACTCTCAGTTCCTTCTCCACCACCATGTCTGCCTAGATGCTGCCATGCTTCCCACCGTGATGATAATGGACTGAACCTCTGAACTGTAAGCCAGCCCTACTTAAGTGTTGCCCTTTGCAGTAGTCATGGTGTCTCTTCATAGCAATAGAAATCCTAAGATATATACATATATGTCTGTGCACATATATGTTTTAGTACAAAGGGTTGAACCTGAGGCCTCATACATGCTGGGTAAGTGCTCTACCATTGAGAAATATCCTCAGTCCTATTTCTGTCATCTTTTAAAAATTTTGAGGAAGGGTCTCACCAAGTTGCCTAGGCTGGCTTTGAACTCATCCTGTAGCTCAGACCAACCTCTAACCTTTGATCCTCCTGTACTAGCCTCCCAAGTAGCTAGGGTTACAGGCTCTAACAAGGCCTGGCTTAACCACAAATATTTGTTCTTGACTTGGTCCAAAGAATAATAATAAGCCAAAGCTGTTGGCCTTAATAAGCCATATCAAGCCAAATACAACAGTTTTCTTTTAGATGTTTATTTCTGGGAAGCCTCATTATAAAAAAAGCACCCCCTGCTCGGAAACAGTGAGTGGCACTGAGGACCGTGGGTTTACTGTGGCAGCAATGGGAACCAAGGTTGGCATTCCGTTATTTTCAGGCATCAAAAATAGGGACAATGGACCTCAGAACTGACAAGGCAGGTCCCCCAAACTTACCAAAATGTCTGACCAGGACATTCACCTGGATCAGCATCGGGCCACTGGAGGGCTGTTGGGTTGGAATGACAAGAACATCTTTCTACAGTTGTGCACAAGTCCAGAAGGGCAAACAAGGGAGGTGTGGGGAGTGCCAAGAAGCAATGGGGTCCACAGAGAGAGGCAACACTGGTGCAGCCAGAAAAACTGCAGCGCCTTAACTGCAGGGTTAGTTCCCAGTGCGGCCACGATCCAGGACTAAACTATCCTGTGAACAGTGCTCAGAAGAGGGGAAGGCCACTGCAGGGTCAGGGTCTGGGATACACAACTCCAGTCCAGAAAGAGTAAGCTGATGTCCTCTGGGGAAGTTAGACCCCAGCGTGAGGTAGAATCAGATGGTCATTGGGTAAGAACAGAATTGCCTTTGCTTATCAAAAGATGGAAAGAAATTCTATTATTCACTTTCTATTTTTGTTAAACATAGATTATTTTATTGTTTTTTATATGTATGTGTGTCTGTGAGTGTATGCTACATGTACATACTCACAGAAACCAGAAGAGGTCAGAAGATCCCCTGTAATTGGAGTTATAGATGGTTATGAGGCACAGTGTGGGCGCTGAGAATCAAATCAGGACCTCTGTCAGAGTAGATAATGCTCCTAACTACTGAGCCATCTCTCCAGCCTCTATTTTCTTTCTTTTCTTTTCTTGTTTTTTAAAGACAAGGTCTCGTATAGCTTGGGTTAGCCTTGAACTAGCTATGTAGCTGAGGATGACCTTGGACTAATTCTCCTTCCTTTATCTCCCAAGTGCTAAGGTTCCAGACACGAACCATTACACCAGGCTTGAGTGTTTTTATTTATTTAATTTTTTGAAGTTTAATATCCTTTTGTGTCTATCTGTCTGTCTGTATCTATGCATGTCCATGTGTATACAAATGTCATGATATGAGTGTGGATATCAGAGCAGTGTCTGGATTCTCTCCTACCATGCTGGTTCTGGGGATTGAACTCAAGTCATCAGTGTTGGCAGCAAGTGCTCTGCCTACTGAGCCATCCTGCCATCCAGATTAAATATTTTTAACATCAAACATCTATTCAAAGGTAGCATCTTCAATCTGACAGGAGATGCTTGTCAACAATGAACAACTGAGGTAGAGGGACAGCAAGGCTGCGCAGTGCTGAGCAGGTGATTTCCAACCCCTTGAAATTCTTTGTCTCTTCCAAGATGCCCAGACAACTGTGTCTCAAGAGAGCTTTTTGGCCCAGCTCAAGGAAAAGTGTGGATTATTTGGACTGGCAGGTGACAGAATGCACCTCTTATTAGAGTTAGAAACACCATGTATATAGTCTAAGGAGATCTGGCCGGTAGCGCTGGTTCCTTGTTCTATAAACTCTGCACTAGGGATAAAGTAAACAATTACCAAATAAACCAGAGCTGTCTGATTTTTCCCTCTGAGGAAAAAAGCTCCAGGACCCGCCAATCTCTGACACAGATCTTGTTGGAGCTTGAAAGGATTGTTGCGTGTCCAGAGCTGCAGGCGGGGGCCTGCCAGGCTGACTAATGGCAGATAGCATCTGCAGCCTGGCTGGTCCCTGCCATGCCCTGTTATTACTGTGCACTTAATGGCTTCAGATCTGCACATCTTCTGGTGAACCCACAGCTCTGCCAAGGCAATGAGCCTGCCGGCTAGAGTTCTCCCCAGTGCCTTGCAATCCAGTGCAAAGAAAGGAACAACTCCTGTGTAAGGGCTTGCGTCTGAAGTGTTGCCTCCCGACTCACACGTTTAAACACTTGGCTCCTAGATGCTGGGAACCAAGTTTGAGGGGATCGTGGAACCTCTGGAATGTAAAGCCTGCCTTGGAGGACTTAGGTTACCAGGGCAGGTCTATGTACACTGTCACCCACCTCTGCTGCTAGCTCTTTGCTTTCTGATCTACCATGATGTGAGGAGCTGCCACCATACGCTCCCACCACCAGGAAGTCCACCAAGTCTTCATGGATTGTATCTTGGAAACTGTGAGGCAAAACAAATTCTTTCTCTCTTAAGATGTTTCTGTTAGGTTTTTGGTCACAACAAGAAAAGAAAGTAATACACCCTATAATTACCAGGTGAGTCCTAGTAGCACCTCCATGGGCTGTTCTTTCAGTCCAGGGCCCTTCAGAGAAGGGGGAGAGGCCTACTGTCTCTCTAGGTTTATGTGGACTGGTACACCAACTGCTACCAACTGGGAAATGTCAGGCAGCTGCAGGCAGTGTGAGAATGGCAAAGCCAAGCAGGATGGCCATCTCTAAAGAGCTTGGGTCAACCACAGGCCATTACAACTCTTTAGGTCAAATTTACAACAGGTGATGCCACCTTGGACATGTATATGAGTCTAAAATAATGTAGAATTGAAGCAAAATTAGATTCTTATTTACTAGAAATTATTTACTACATAGATATCAATGGAATAATTTCATGGATAGTCTATTTTTCTATTCTGTTATACTGTATTTTTGTCATTAGTAGAAAAGTTGGTAGAGATTTAATAAATCCATATGGCCTTCAACCCAGAGTCATCATGTAGAGTTTGCAAAATATACTGCACTATATAGCCAGGACTGTAAGAAGCCAGGCCACATGCAGGAGTGCAGAGGAGGTGTTTAAAGAGGCTCCTTCAGTGTTTGCTATTTGTAAAAACTCAGAAACAGTAATGATTGACACAGGCTGTCAGTTCTCCCCAAGGTCACCTACAGAGTCAACTCAGTCCAACTCAAAGCCCCAGCAAGCTATTTTTGAAAACTGACAAGTTGACATAGAAAGAGGAGTTCCTCCCATCCAAAACAGTCAATTGCAGGAATCAGTTGGATGCGACCGCCTACCTTAAAATACACCATCAAGCTACCATTATCAAGACAGTATGGTATTTCTAGGAATCTAGCTGGAGATCAGGCTTCAACATCGTAGTCTTATAAAACCAGGGATGGAGACTGCAAGACTCTGATTATTGGTCAGAAAAAGAGGATTTGAATACTATCTCTGAACCTGGGTAGAGACTTGATGTTCTAAACGGTCAACAGAATTATAGAATATGTTCCCCCACCCACCAAAGGAGAAAGAGTCTCGTGTAGTTCAGGGTATCCTCAAACTCACTTTGCAGTTGAGAATGACCTTGAGCTTCCGGTCCTCCTGCCTCCATCTCCCAGGGGCAGAGATAATAGGTGTGTGCCACCATGCTGTTTTTCATGTGGTTCTGGGATGGGGCCCAGGGATTTCTACATGGCAGGGAAGTGCTCTACTAGTGGATCCCAGCCCCAGCCAAGGCCATTGTCTTTCTGGAGGCTTTCAGATAAAGAGCAAATAGGTACCACTGTCCTCTCCCTTATGGAAGAGAGGAGGGTAATAGATAGAACACAGGTGATTTGAAAGTAGAAAAAGGAAGATGGGGGTGGAGAGGTGCCAGGGGCATGGGGAGGAGGAAGGAGGGTCAACAAAGGCAGATTATATTTCAAATGCCTTTCCGATCCGATCATTTTGTAGGGTTCATTACATTAAAAAAAAATAAGCAAAATAGTGATTTAATTGGCTGACCAAACACCTAGATAGGTAAATGCCCTCTAGGAAAGCCATGTGTTCTAGAGGCTTTTAAATAAGAGCATAAAGTCTATGTCAACACTTAGGCTGGCACAGAGGTGACCTGTCCCGGGGTCACTTGCAGGAGCATTTCCCGATTCAGTGGTCCCTGCGGCCACTGATCCCTTACACCCTTAAGCACGGCCCACTTTATTCTATAATAAACCCCACCTGTCTTCTACACTGTGCTCTGTGGGTCTCAGATAAATTGTTTCAATGGAGATCATGAGGGGCAGGGAGCTGGGAAGGCGGCAAAAGAGATCTCGGTGGCAGCCCTGCCAGGTACTCAGGAGGAGAGGAGAGTGACAGAAATACACGCGTGTGAGCACGTGTGTGAGCACGCATGCTCACATGGTCAGCTGATGACTGAGGGAGTGAAATGTAGACCTCATATGTTTCACAAACCCGAAACAGATTACAGACCACATGGTAAAACACACAGCTGTAAAACTCTTAGAAGAAAATCTGCATGATGGAGGTGTGCTGACAGCTTTTCCATGCAACTTTAAAGGCACAATGCATAGAAGAAAGACCTAACAGACTGGATTCATTAAACATACTGTCTGCTCACTGTCTGTACAGGACCCTCTCAAAAACAAAAGAAAAGAAAAGAAAAAGGGAGAAGACAACCCATATACCAGCAGAGAATATTTGCAAAAGATACTTTGAATAATGAACTATCTAAAGTATGCAAGAACCCTTAAAACCCAATGATAAGGACACAGAGAACCAATATAAAAACAGTCAAACTGGGGTCAAAAACTGGATCAATGGCTCAGAACTGTAACTCCAGTTCCAGAGAATCCTAAGCTATTTCCTGGCCTCTGGAGGGACCAGGGAGGCTTCTGGGATAATTATACCCATGCAGGCAAAGCGCACATAAAATGCAAAATACACACATCGGTAAGTCTTTAAAATACAAACTAAATCCCTAAACACTCCATATAAGTAAAATATACAGACAGAAAATTTGCCTATTAAAAGACTCTACCCACATCACCTGTCCTCACAGAAATACAAATGTACAGAGTGCCAAATGCTGGAGAGAATGTGGGGCAACTGGACTGTAGCAGCCTCTGGTGAGAACTCAGAAAGAGGCTGTCACTCTGGAAGCCACACTGTGGCTTCTTACAAAACTGAGCTTCTCACCCTGTGAACTGGCAGGCACCCTCCTGGACACTTACGCCAAGCTTTCACACGGGCACTTAGAGCCGATTTTTCCTAAGTGTCAGAACTTTGAGGCAACCACTGTGGACACAAGACCCTCACTCTGACAAATTTGAGAGACTAAAGACAGTGAAGCAGTTTTTTTTATTTTTCGAGTTCTGTAGAGACTGATGTCAGCCTAGAGAAAAGGCAAAAATGGCTAGCACTACTGACTCAGGGCAAAATGATAGTTTTTAAAGACTCTGACCTCTAAAAAGCCCTGTTTCCTTTGTCCCATAGTCTGGCACTCCGGGGAGCTACAGTCTCAGTGCTCATTTGGCACAGCATCCCCACCCCCAACCCAATTTCCCATCCTATTGGTTCTGGATGCGAAGGTTTATCTAATATATATCTCGAGGGTTGAAATTCCTTACTTTTTTGATTCCTTCCTTTTTTGATTATGGCTCAGCCATGTACCAGGATCTCCAGTTCCTGTACAGTTTGAAAAGTAAGTACAGGTTGAAAAGGTAACTTTTCAACCCAGGATAAACTGCCATCATCTAGACAAGCTGGTACCAGTGGCCAGCTAGAGGAAACAAGGGCCTAGTGCCTCCTACATATCTATGATTCTCTGACAAACTCTAAACATACCCCATACTTAAAATGGAGCAAAATGATTTACTTCTTATAACCATGATATCCTTTAGGTAAATAGACAATTAGTGGTATATCCAGATACTGGAATATTACACAGTGCAAAAAAAGAGAAAGCAACAAAATATGAACCATCAAGAGATAGAGACATTTAAATGCGTATTACTAAGGGCGAGGAGTCCTATGGTGTAATTTCAACTCTAACATTCTGGGGAAAACAAGCTACAGAAACAATGAAAGGGGTCAGAGCTCGCCAGGGAAAGCAGCTGAGCACAAAGGACTTTTAGCTCAGTGCAAATACCCTGTGTGAACTCACACAATGGCAGGGGCATGGCTATTTGACCAAAGCCACAGAATGTACACCACCCAGAATGAACTTAATGAGCACACTGGTCTGCAGTTGATGGTGTGTCGCTGTGGGTACACGGGCAGTAACAACTGTGCTGCCGTGGCAGAGATGTTGACAGTGTGGGAGGTGTATGTGGGCAAGGTGTTAGGTGGGAAATCTCTGTACTTCCAGCTCTATTCTTCTGTGAGCCTAAAACTGTAAAGAAATGATTCCATTCTAGAAAAATAACTGATTGTGGGTTGTTATTTCCCTGAGTGGAAAAAAACCCCCAGAGTCAGTAATCCACCAATTAGACCCTCTGCTCTCAGAGCGTAGGAGGTCTTGAAATCTTCAATACCCACTAATACTTCCTTTTCCCACTGCCAAGAGAAACTACTTTCCTGTTTATCAGTCCAACCTCCAACGCACTTCAGCCTACCTTAACTTAAATCTTCGGTCCTTTGTCCAACAGGGCCTTTTCTAGCTCTTCCTTAAAATGTGGTGCTGTTTTTTTGTTTTTTGTTTTTTTTTTTTTTTTAAGCATCACCAAACAAAACTTGTTAGGGCTGAGCTTGGTGTGTGAGGGCACAGGCATGAGCCGGCCTGTCTTAAATGTGCATCCTGACATACACAGTGTTGTAACTGCAGCTTAGGAGACTCACTGTAAGCAAGTTTGCTAATGAGCATGAAGAACATGAGCAGATGTGAACCGGATAGGACCAGGCACTTCCCACCTTGTTTTTTGAGACAGGGCCTGAGCTTGACATTCGGTGTCCTGTCCTCTCCCCTGCCGTCCTCCTCCATTGTGTGTATCAAAGGCCTCTCCCTTGCTCTCAGAGCGATTTCACTAGTCCTGGGGCCCTCTGCTCCCACCTCCCTATTGCTGGGATTACAGGCACCACACCTACCTGCATTTACACGGGTGCTGCTGCGGGGCTGAGCTTGTGGCGCAAGCATTTTACTCAAGAAGCCACCGTCCCAGGATCACTTTTTGCTTTTTGAGAAGGGTCTCTCATAGCATGGTCTGATCTTCAAGCTATGATCCTTGTGTCTCTGTGCTCTGAATGCAGGGATTACAGGCATGCCCTGGTACACCCATCCTTGGTTTTATTTTTAATGCTCTCTCAGGTCATTCTTATAAAAGTCCTAGGCATTTACAGTTTAACAAAGAGTTAAAATGATTCTTACCTGATGTTGATCATCAGAGTTTGGCGGACAGCTGGAAGTGACTGTATCACACTCCTTAGCTAGGGTGGGGGTGGGGGGGAAGAACAATACACAGCTTGGTAAAGAACATATGCACTCCGCTCTAAGACCTAAAGCTAAGACTCACTAGTAAGAACTGTCTCTACATTGCTAAAATTGGGATGGATTTGAACAAGGACAAGTTCAGGTCCCAGCTCTTCTTCACCCAGCTATATAAGGTTCCTCTTGGGAGGAGTGAGCATGACTCTGTTGGTTTTGGCGAGGGAGGATTCCAGTCACTACCAGCACAAAGAATTATTCCTTTCCAGGGAACTGGAGACATCCCACCCTGGAGATTCCACAGGAGTTGCCTCTCATAGCTCATACTCCAAGTGTCCCATGTTCCTAAGTGCAACCTGGCGTGGCTCTATACACTGTAAGGTGTCCTTGTTCCTCAGGCTACACACATATGGGATTCTTTACTTCACCCCATTTCATCTGTCCAGGTACCATGTGTATGGCCAGTCCCATCAACTTAGGGTAGTAACCCACCTTCATCAACAATGTACAGAGAAGGCAATCAAAACTATTTTCTGATCAATAGAATAGACCAGGCCATGACCAAGGACATTTGCTGGAGAATAAATTAACTTCTCTAACTAACTAACTTCACTGGTGACAGCTGCCTGGGGTGGACCTGAACCTAGCTTATGTGAGGCAATGAGGCTCTCCTTTGTCCCCGGATGAAAACTATTGTTGAGTGGCTAGAGAGGAGGCCTGGCAGGTTAGTCTCTGGATACCCACTTGTTATAGGAGTCCGAGCATAGTACCCTGGCTGACCACTGCTTGGGTTCTACAGACCAGTGGGATCCTCTGGTTTGTCAAGTGCCTGTTGCCCACATGAGTCATCTGTACATGGGTCTGTTCTAAATATGATCTGTGAGTGTATAGCAGCGTTACAGATGAGGTGTGACTCTTATGAAGCTCACAGGAGGAAAGGTGTTCTCAAGCCAGGGAGAACCCCATTTGGCACCTTGGTCAATGTGATTCCGTGAAGGGTAATGACCTGCCTGCCCCTTCATGGCTGTTTCCCTCACCACAGTCTGTCTTTCCCTTGACCTCTAAGGGCATTGGAGTGGGCAGACAAGGCAGGCTGAGGACCCTGCACTGATTCAAAAAGCAAAGAGGTAGAGCTTTGGGTACCAATGCTCTCCCAGCCAGTGCACCTGCCCTTGGCTCAGCATTGCTGCTTCCCATACCCAAAGAGCAAGTCTTCTCCCCTGGGAGTTGGATGGCCCTACCCAGGCTACAAACAAGAGTACTCAAGTGGATGGAGGCCAGACCTGAGGAGACCCATGAATAGTCTCTGCAGGAAGGACCATCAAAGGTTTGTTTAATTTAAGCGTTCCTTACAGCAGCTATAGGCGTGCTGGTGATGCCGAGGTTGTAAAATGAACATTCCAGAGGCTGGAAGGAAGTGTCTCAGCAGCAGAGTGTTTGCCTAGCATGCACAAGGGTCTCCAGCATCACAATAAAAAAATTAAATGAAGTGTGTATACCGGGAGCTTTAGCAAAGTTCAAATTCCCTGGGCTAGGGATGTAATCTCAACATTACAGTACTTCCCTAGCATGCATGTATGCTCAGATTCATAAAAACAAAATTTAACAGAATCAGTCTACCTCATTTTTCCTTGCATTTTAAATTTTGGAAAAGATTTTATTTAATGTGTGTGTGTATGTGTGTGTGTGTGTGTGTGTGTGTGTGTGTGTGTGTGACACTCTGTGTAAATGTGGGTGTTCTCAGAGGCCGAAAGGGGATGTCAGGCCCCCTGGAGCTGAAGTTATAGACAGTTGTTAGCTGGGAACAAACTCAGGTCTCCTGGAAGTGCAGCAAGCATTCCTAAGCACTGAGCATCAGCCCCTGCATCTTAAATTTACTATGACATTTTTGAACAGTAAAAGAGAGGTACTCCAAAGAAAATGATTGGGCTTCTGTTTGTTTGTTTGTTTGTTTGTTTTGGGGGGACTAGGGGTTGAACTAAGTAAGGTCCTCATATACACTTAGAAAATGTTCTACCACTGAGCTTGTCTCTAAGCTCCTTTATTTACTCTGTTTTGTGACAGCATCTTACTAAGTTGCCCACAATAGCCTTGAGCTCATTCTCTAACCTAGGCAGGCCCTGAACCCTCCATCCTCCTGATTCAGCCTTCTAAGTAACTTGTATGTAGGCCTGTACCACCAGGCCGGCCAAAGTTTCCTTGATTTACATGAGGGCTTGTCTGTGTGCAGGTGTCTTCTGCTGTGAACATCCATTGAAAACTCAGAACTATTTTTCCCAAACACATTTGCAAATGTGACAGGAAAACGTGTTCTCTTCAGGATGCTCAAGTTGACAGTTTCTGTGAGAAGTCAGGAGGTTCCTGATAAAAAATGTAGTATGTCCCTGTAATGTAGCTGAACAGATTCTTTGTCAACCTGACTGAATTGTAATCTCATGGAAACACACCTCTGGGTGTGTTCATGAGAATCTGTCTGGAAAGGTCTGAGGAGGTCAGCAGGACCACCCCATGGGTTGGCATCTGGACGGAAGCCAGAGGAGAAACAGGCTAAGTGCCAGACTGCAGATGCAATGTGACCAGCTGTGCCACACCCCTGTGCTGTGCCTTCCGCAGTGTGAATAACTGGATCCTGAAACTTTAAGCAAAATAAAGCAACAAGAAAAGTAGCTAATCCAGTCCCCATGTCATGGAAGTCAAGCAGAGCTGTTGGAGAAGAGACCCAGCAGAGCACACCACCGAAACCTGTGGACCTAGAGCTAGGGGCTGACTCTGGAGGGAGCTATGCCTTTGTCCCAGATGAGAAAGCAGGTGGGATAAATCATATGCTGATCGCTGAAATTAGCCTAGATTTCCACATGATTTACAGCTAAACCACAGCATTCAAAAGCACTCAAGCTTGGCCTTCATTAAAGAACAGCTCTAAGCCACTCTCGAATAACATAGGCCTCTTGTGACAGGATAACAGATGCTAGGAAGCTTGCCTAACCTATTTAAGAAAATGAGTTTTGAAGCCTTTTTCAACTGTAGGGAAATTGTTAAAGCTAATTACCCATGACTCCAGTATTGAGTAAACTAGACACCCCCAATTTACTGGAAGGCCAGAATCCTAGCTGATACTTAATATAATTAGATTGCAGTTTAGATTATTTTTAGGTCCACAAATTAGTCTCTTAAATTATTTTATATGGATTTTATATTCCTAAAAATAACTCTCTTTCTAAAAAAAAATATTTGTGTGTTTGTTTGCTTATTTATTTGTGGAAGCCCAAGGTCAATGTGAGGTGTCTTCTTTCTACTTTATTGCTCTTGAGGCAGGATCTCTCGCTGGATCTCGAGCTCAATGTTTCAGTGAGGCTGACTGGCCAGCCACTGAGCTCTGGAGACCCTCTTCACTCCACCAGCTGGTATTAAGTTTGCAGGTTCAAATCCCTATGCCTGTCTTTAATGAGTGCTGGGGATTGAACTCTGGTCCTCACACTTGTTCAGCTGGCACTTGTGCACAGAACCTTCTCCCCAAGCCCTTTATTAACGCTTCTAGTCAGCATACAAAGTAGCAAACACCACCCTGGCACATTTTCATGCATAAGCATCACCATACTTTGTTCTACAAAGTATCAGTATACTTCATTCTTCCTTCCCCTCAGGCTGTCCTCCTCCACTCTCCTCTCTTAAAAAAACAAATTCCAGGAGAAAACTGTTAGAAACCTCTAATGATGGTATTATCCTCATTCAAGAAGATAAAGGGAAGCTGGGCAGTGGTGGCGCAGGCCTCTAATCCCAGCATTTGGGAGACAGAGGCAGGCGGATTTCTGAGTTCCAGGCCAGCCTGGTCTATAGAGTGAGTTCCAGGACAGCCAGGGCTACACAGAGAAAGAGAAACCCTGTCTCAAAAAACCAAAAAAAAAAAAAAAAGATAAAGGGAAACCCTAGCAGACATTAAATTGCCTTATTAGTGAATTGAAACTTTAAAACTTCTAACCAAGATTCATTTACCTACAAAATGGTGCACTTATCTGGAGTATTTAAAAATTATGCACTTTATATTATTTCCTGTGACACAGGACAAAGGGAAGGTCTGTTGTGTGCTTTCAAAGTCATGCTTCCTGGAAAGGCACCAAGACTCAAATGAAAGTTGTATAAAGCTCAGATTCTAGGAGAAACCTGACCATATTTCAAGTGTAGGATCAGGTTGCTAAGCAGTGATCTTTTCCTTTCAAAACAGGAAATCACATTCAAGGGCAAAGAAGAAAAGATCTTTATAACATATATCCAAGTGTGCCCTCTAGGCGATTCTGCTTGACAATCCTTAACCTGATTTCTTCCTGGTTTTGGCTAGCCCTCCCTTGATCCCTGTCTGTTGCTCACGCTCCTTAGAACATGCTCCAGAACCTGGATCTCCTTTGTTGAATTCTCTTTTGAAAAGTATGCCTGTGTATTCATGTGTGTGTGTGTGTGTGTGTGTGTGTGTGTGTGTGTGTGTGTGTGTATGTGTGTGTGTGTGCTGGGTGGGCTAGGTTGGCTAGCCGGCAAAACAAAAAAAGATATGCCTGTCTCCACTTCCTCAGATGGGACACAAGCATATGACACCACGTTCAACTCTTTGGAAAAAAAGAGTTGTATCTGTCTACCTCTCTGTCTACCTATCTACCATCTGTTTGTCTATCATCTCTCTCTCTCTCTCTCTCTCTCTCTCTCTCTCTCTCTCTCTATCCATCCATCCATCCATCCATCTATCCATGGAGGGGGAGAGTGCCACAAGTGTGTGTGGGGTGTGGAGAGAAGGTTAATAAAATACATGAGATGTGAAATTGAGAGGGAATATGGGGGAGGCAATTAACTAGAGGGAGCACGGGGTGAGACAGCAAATTAGACTAAAGTATATGTAAGGCATTGCTGTGATGAAACTCATCACTTTGTGTGCTGACTTTAACAATTAAATAAGCTAGAAGATGGGAGCTCTAGATGAGGGACAGGTTACTTGTGGAGAGGGTTCAGGGCGAGGGAGCTTGCTGGAAACCTGCCAAGCATGGCCATAGTTTGTGCTCAAGCCAGGCCTTGGCCTCTCCCCCACTCCCACAGTCACTCAGAAAAGGATCGATACACTAATGGTATCACACCAAGGGACAGGAGAGTCTGAGGACAGGGAGGGGAGAGAGCAGGGCCTTGGCCGAAACCTGGACTTATCCACTGGTGGCCCTGGTGGGAAGCTGTTCTCTGTTCCCACCATCAGAGATATACCAGGAAGCCCACCTGGGCAGGGGCTCCATAGGCCACCTCTGCACAGAGACCAAGCAGCTAGGGGCCCTGCCATCGCTGGAGCTTGGATGATCTGATTGTCTCTGTGCCCTTATCAATGTTCTGATATAACAAGCCTCGTGATGGCTTTGCAAACATTCCATGGGGCTAGGTCACAAAATGCTAGGGTCTGGTCACTTTCTGATCCTTAGCATGTTTGAATTTGAGGCTGTGGATTACAAAAGGTAACTTTGGGGGTGACTTTTGAGCCTGACAAGAATCCCTTGGTGTTTGGCCACAGAACATTACTGGGGTTTCAGTGAAATCTACTTCAAGCCTTCCCCAGTTGGAGCTTGAGCTAACTCACTTCTCTTTCTTCTTCCTCCTCTTCCTTCTTGTCTTCCTCCTCCTCCTCTTCCTCCTCCTGCTCCTTCTCTTCCTCTTCCTCCTCCCCTTTCCTTCTTCTTTCTTTCTCCTCTTCCTCTTCTTCCCCTTCTTCCCCTTCTTCCCCTTCTTCCCCCCTTCCTCTTCCTCTTCCTCTTCCTCCTCCTCTCCTCTTCCTCCTCCTCCTCCTCCTCCTCCTCCTCCTCCTCCTCCTCCTCCTCCTCCTCCTTCTTCTTCTTCTTCTTCTTCTTCGAGGCAGGGTTTCTCTATGTAGCCATGGGTGTCCTGAAACTCACTCTGTAGATCACGATAGCCTTGAACTCACAGAGATCTGCCTGCCTCTGCCTCCTAAGGGCTGGGATTAAAGGTGTGTATCACCAGCAACCCGCTTCCCTGTCTTCTGGAAGACAGCCATTGATTCAGAGATGGGAATATGAACCACATAATGGTTCTGGAGAGGCTCCCTGCCCACTACCATCTTGAACAGCATGATGGTATGCTGGCGATGCTAAGGTCCTCTTTCTTTCCTCAGCAGGAAGTCCTGCCCAAGAACAAGGCAGCACTGAGGAAAGCAGAGTCGCGAGGCCAAGGCCTGAGCCAGGAACACCTGTGAATGTGTGGCTCCAGAAGCCCCTTGAGACCCCTGAACTCTTTTCTCCCTCCTCTTCCTCCTCCTCCTCTTCCTCCTCCTCCTCATCTTCTTCCTCCTTTTCTTCTTCTTCTTCTTCTTCTTCTTCTTCTTCTTCTTCTTCTTCTTCTTCTTCTTCTTCCTCCTCCTCCTCCTCCTCCTCCTCCTCCTCCTCCTCCTCCTCCTTCTTCTTCTTCTTCTTCTTCTTTCTCTCTCTCTCTCTCTCTCTCTCTCTCTCTCTCTCTCTCTCTCTCTCTCTCTCTCATCTTTGTTTTTTCCTTTTGGTTTTTGGAAACAGAGTCTCACTCTATAACTCAGGCTGGCCTAGAACTCATTATGTAGCCCAGGGTGGCCTCAAACTCCTAGCAGTCTCCTGTCTCAGCCTTCCAAATGCTAGGATTACAGGCATGAATCACCTCACCCAACTCCTCCCTCTCCCGAGTCACGTTATTTGAACACAGAACCCGGCTAGCTTGTGTAGTGCCTGGTGACAACACCATATGAAGTTCAAATGTATAACCTGGTATAAAATGATTGATCCATTTTAATTAGAAAGTTCATTTCTGAGGATAATTGTGTAGCTAGTCTCAACCTAAGTTACTGGTCCATTTCCGTTTTACAATCTTCAGTAAGGGAAACTGCACTTTGAGTTGCACTTTGTTCCAGATACTCAATTAGTCACAAGTTGAAGTCCTTATATAAACTGTTCTTACCTTTAGGGAGGCTGGTGTCTTGAATGGGATACTTGTCTGACTGCAGAAACGGACAAAAGCACAGAGTTATTTTTAAATGTCAGTTGTGAGATCAAAGTGAACAGAGAGCTTTGTGTTGGGTTTCAGAGGCAGGCTGGGGTAAGGCTAGCTCATCAGCAAAGTGCCTGCCTAGCATGCAGAAGGCCCCAGGTGCTGTCCCCAGGATTGCAGCATGAACCAAAATTAAGCCTTCCAGGTCTTTAGCCTCAGGCTTATCAGCAGGCCTGACTCACTGTTTTTCTTCTGAGCTGATATCAGAGTCGACAGGTTAATGTTGGAACATGAAACAGAATAATCCTCCTCCTAACTTCCTTGGTTCTGACCGCTAAACCACACTTCCTCTCTTCTCTGCTGTACTATTCTTCCTCTCAACTTCCTGCAGCTTTATGCTCAGATTTTGTCTTGGTGCATTCTTAGAGTGCATGTTTCTTCTCACTATTTCTGTGATGGTCATGTCACATATATGTGTTCTGGGCAATATTCACTGCTGTAGACTCTGTCCTGGGTTTGAATCCTGACATAGGACTCCATGTTAGATATTCTCAATGTTGAAAGGAGGTTAACTAAAGATAGACAGTATTAAAAGTCGACACCAGACAAAGATCTAGGAACATCTAAGAAGGTCACTTATGGTTTGCATGAAGTAAGAAAAGGATCTAACATGATTTCCTTGCTGTTTCAGAGAAGGTATCATGTAGCCCAGGCTGGATTCAAGCTTGCTATGTAGCTGAAGATGACTGTATACTACTGTGTACTACTAATCCTCCTGCCTCCATCTGCAGACTGCTAGGATTGCATGTGTGCAGCACCTTACTGAGTTTACATAGTGCCAGGGATTAGGCCCAGCGTTCAATGCGTGCAGGGCAGGCGCTCTGCTCACCCAGGGTTCCATGCGTGCAGGGCAGGCGCTCTGCTCACCCAGGGTTCCATGCGTGCGGGGCAGGCACTCTGCTCACCCAATCACATCCCCAGCAGAAGCTCTAACACTGGTGTTTGACCCGGAAATGATGATACCACAGAGGATACCATATGTAAGAAGTGTGTCTTTGGAAAACCTTACTTTGGAGTTTCTGATCGCTCCTGGAAATACTTGGTGAGCATGGTGTGATCTAAGAAGGCATAAAGAGTCAAAACTGGCCACCTACCATGGCAAAGGATAAAGTGCTGGGGTCTGTGTCCTCCACTGGCTCCTTTGCCACGTGATCTGGGAAGATACAAAGGGACAGGACTGTTGTTGAGACAAAAGCACAGATGAGGCCTTCCCTGTCACGTTCACATCTGAATGAGCTATCTTTTCTAGGCAATATAAATGTACCGTTAGTCATTCGTACCATCAAGAGAGACCTTGCGTTACCTCAAGGGAGAGAGCAAGGAGAAGAAACAGAAAAACAGAACCATGATGCTCAGGACTTCTAAACAAACACACACAAGTTACATACAAACATGTTCAAATACTGGGACTTACGACCAATGACAAATTATACAAACGTCATACCAATCCCTGCAGTATGTGCACATGTGTTTAGGCCAAGGGACAACCTGCGGATTGTTTTCAGCAGTCCTCTCCCTTCTTATTTTATGAGCTGGGTTTTCTCAGTAGCCGGGAACTCACCAAATAGGCTCCTCCCTGGTGCTTAGGTTGCAAGTAGGCACTACCACAGCTGGGTCTTGTACATGGGTTCTGTGGCTCAAATTTAGGGCCTCAAAGCATTTACTGAGCAAACTATCTCCCCAGGTACCAACACATCTTCCTGTTTAACTGGATATAACTGCACTTAAGGATTTTATTCTGAATCCTGTATGTTTACTTATTTGCTAGTCTCTGTGACTTGCTTTTTTGTATTAAGGAAAACGTCCTTGTAGGAGGCTGGGGTGATGGCTCAGGAGTGAGGAGCACTTGAGACTCTTGCAGTTTGGTCCCCAGCACCCACTTGGAAGCTCATAACCATTTATGACTCCAGTTCGAGGGGATCCTACACCCTCTTCTGGCTTCAGCAGATACCAGGCACACATATGGTGAACATATATACATGTCTTAAAAACACTCAGACACATAAAATAAACAAATCTAAATTTTTAAAAAATAATCTTAAAACATGCTTCTTGGATTGGGGAGGCAGCTCAGCAGATAAATCATTTGCCATGCAAGCATGAGAACCAATGTTTGAGTCCCCAGAACCCTTATAAAAACTGATCAGTATAGCTGCTGTCTGTCATCCCAGCCCTGAAGGGGCAGAGACAGAAGATCCCCACAGCAAGCTGGCTAACCAGACTCACTGGAATGGTAAGCTGAAGGTTCAACAAGAGACTCTCCTCAATGAATAAAGGGGTGACCCTCCCCCAGTTAATGAAGGGAAGATCCTTCCTCAGCGAATAACCTGGAGGAACAATAGAAAACAATTTTCAACATTAACCTTAGAGGCCTCTACATGCACATGCACATGTGACGGGCCTACACGTGAAAAAAAAGTGTAAACATAAACATGCTACATACACTTGGGGAAGTGGCTTGTCTCTGAGACAGACTGAAATGATCTTGAATAGTTTTTCTCAACCTTCCCAACACTGCCACCCTTTAATTCAGTTCCTTATGTCATGGTAACCCCCAATCGTAAAATTATTTTGTTGCTACTTCATAACTAATTTCGCTACTGTTATGAATTGTAAGTTAATGTTTGTGTTTTCTAATAGTCTTATGAGACTCCTGTGAAAAGATTATTTGACACCCTCAAAGGGGCAGTGACCCACAAGTTGAGAACTGCTTGTCTAGAAACATTAGCACCTGCACAAGGATTCTCCTATAATTAAACTTCTGGTATTGGTTGGTATGTGCCTGATTCCAGGACTTGGGAACTGAGGCAGGGGAATGTGAGTTTGAGGCTAGTCTGAGCTATATAGTCTAAAAAGTAAATAAATAAAGGTATGAGGAATGAAGGACATAAGAGGGGGAATGCCAGTGACAGCTGGGAAAAGGAGCAGTGTCAACCACAGCATCGGTGAAAGCAAGCAGGGCTGTTAGCAGACAAGAACACCAGCCAGTGTGTCAGAGGCCGTGAGCATCATTTACACACCTGCTGACTTTGGGTGAGCCTCGAGGCGTGGCTGGGGGAGACTCTTACTAACCTCAGGTGAGGTCTACTGTGTGATGCTGGCAAAGGATGGGCTTTAAGCCGCCCATGCCTTCGACTCTTCCTCTGGGACATGAAATTAAATTCAGGCCCTCCGGCTCCAGGATGCCTCAAGGCCGATGATCGCTGTTTAGGCTAGACATGGAGGTTGCACTGGGCAGCTGACCTTCTGCTCCTCAGAACCTCACTGAGGACTGTGATATGAGAAGGCTGGTCTGGAAAGCTTGAGACCAGCAAGGTTTTTGCCGATTTGCTTTATGAAGCTCAAGAAGTTCCCAGAAAACTCAGGAGAAGCACACTGTGAACTGCTATAAGGGGTATGTTAAGGTCTTCTGTTGTTATTTTTGTTTGGTTTTGTTTTTAGAGACAGCCCTCCCCCCCAATAGGGTCCAAGCTGGCCTTGAACTTTTGATATAGGGAGAATGACCTCTGATCCTCTGGTCTCTACCTCCTCAGTACTGGGATGACATTAGTTTGTCATTTCTCCTGGGGTTGGGGGGTGCTGGCGAGGAAACTCAGGGTCTTTGAGACTGACACTCACTCTCCTGGCTTAGCTACATCCTCAGCCTCTGCACTCTTATCTTATTTTCATTCTAATGCTCTGACTGCCTTGGCCTTTGCCGTACAGTAGGCTGTAACCTAAGCTCTTTTTCGTATGTCTGTCAAACGTGTCCACAGACCTGGGTCCATGGTGGTGCCCACATGCTACCTCTGATCCAGTGCCCTCTCCCGGCAGCTGTTTTAGGTCAGGCCCAGCTGCTTTTGTTCTCACAGGTCCAGAGTTGCGTGTTCCAAGGAGGTTGTACGGGGAAGGGCTGTTCCTGGTTATTTGAGACAGATCTAGAAGTAGAAACCTTTCTAAAAGCTTTACCTGGAGCCCTTGAAGTTGAATGTTTACAATATGATTAAGTAAAAATCAAATCATTTATCTAAAGCTTGAAAAAATGTTTGTTTTTACAAGCCCCAGGTATCAGCAGGTTGAGCCCACAGGCAACGCTCCAGTGCCAAGTGGGACGTGGGGCACCAAGGGGCCTGAAACAGAAAGGGGGGATATGTGGGCTCCAAAGAAGGCATAGATAGATCTTTTCTGAGGTTATAGGGACATTCCCCTGCCCCAGCTGTCACCCACTGTCTGGCCATGTTTCCTTCCCAGAGTTGCCTCAACTCCAAGCAAGCTTAGATCACCCATCGCCAGCAGCTGCCTGATGCAGTAGCTGACATGGCTTCCTCACAAGTACCTTTTAGCGAGTTCTACCTGGCAAACACATGCATGGGGGTCCCTGGCAGGGTATCCTCAGCATCCTGATTCAGATGAGAATGAACAGTCCACACCATCATTCAGAATCTCTGGACCACATGTCCATTCCCTGTTATATTAGGAGTTAAAGAGAGCAGGTGTGATGGCACATATCTAAAATCCCAGCAGTCCAGAAATGGAGGCAGGAGGTTCAGGCGTTCAAAGCCACCTTGGGCTACATAGTGAGCTACAGACCCCTCTGAGCTATATATAACAGATTCTGTCTCAACAAAGAGTGACAATGAAAGAACAATCTCTGGCAGTGACTGTGGAAGTCCCAGAGGGAAAGGCATCTTCAAGCTAGAAGTGCCCAGCCCTGCAACCTGAAAAAATAGCTGGAAATTCTCCTTCCCTACATCTGCTCTGCACCACACTCCATGTACAGTCTCTGTGATATCTTGCATACATGTATCGGTTTTCTCCCCTCAGATCCTGCTTCAGAGTCCCTTCCCAAGGCAGGCCACCTGAAGCCAACCTTTTCCACCTCTGTCTGGGAGCTGCACATCAAAGCCTCTTCGAGCCTACCTCATCTGATCTTGTGTTTGGGAAGGGTCCCTTACTGAGGAGGGGTGGAGGAAGGGTCAGGAAGATGTGAGCTGAGGCCTTCCGGAGGACCCTCTCAGTTTATCAGCAGTACAACAGTCTGTCAGCTCATACTGTCAACATACAGGGTTGTTCAGGCTTCATTCAAGCCCCAACAATGAAATCTCCCCACAAACTCAAAAAGAAGCAATTGGGCTGGGGCAATGGCTCAGTTGGTAGGCTTCTGGCCTAGCATCCGCAAAGCCCAAGGTGCTAGCACTACATAAACCCAGTACAGTTGAGTGCCTATCATCACAGCACTCTGGAGGTAGAAGCAGGAAGATCAGTGCTCAGGGTCATCCAACATAGCTAGCTCAAAGACAATCTGAGCTACAAGAGATGTATATTCAAGGAGCTTTGGCCAGCTAAGCTTATGGACACCTGGATGCTGGCACGCAGAGAGGGCTGGGAATCTTCACAGCCCTTCTTCCTCCACGGCCTACTTTGACTGTCTCTATGTCTCCTTTGTAGAATCCTTCAAGGGTTGAAGGGGGTGGAGAGCTCTGTGACATAGGAAATATGTTTTCTAAGTCGATTGGTCAAGCATCATGGGATTGCCAGAGGCACAGGCTCACCAAAATGGGGCGGGAAATCTCAGGGGCGGTGGCAGTCTTGGGAACAGGCCCTCAACATGTGCCATCTTCTAATGCCTCCTTGTAGTATCAGAATTAAGCTAGATGAGAGGAACCCTGCTGGTGCCCTCTGAAGCCCTGTTTACTGAGGAAGAAACCCCACA
>CM052714.1:72721269-72736542 GCA_028551405.1 Uromys caudimaculatus
AAAAAAAAAAAAAAAAAGAAAAAAAAGAAAAGAAAAGAAAAAATAAATAAAACAAAATCTAACTAAAAAAACAAAAAAACAAAAAAACTGGGCTAGAGCTGATAAAACTTGACTGCTTTCTCGGGCTTAATTTATTCTCAGGCTTTATTTGTTAAATAAAAATATTAATGATAAAAGAAGAACAGTGTTAGGATGGATCATTAAACAAGATACAAGGGACTTCCAAGATGGTCTGCTAGGTAAAGACTCTCGGTGCCCAGCTTGATGGTGTGATTTTGATCCCCAAAATCCACACACCGCACAGAGACAGCCAGGTTCTCATTACTGTTCTCTTTCAAATGTGAGTCCACATGCATACCCATGTGCACAAAAAATAAAGACATAAATATATGATTTAAAAACCAAGATTCAAGTATGTCTTGTCTATGAGAACCCCATTTTAAAAGCAAAGGCATATGCATTAAATGTAAAGGGAGGAGGAGAGATAAATCGTTCTTGTACCAACCAAATGAAGGTAGAAATGGCTACATCAAGTTCTGAAAGAGCAAGCTTCAGAGCGAGGAAAGTTATCAGGGCTAACGATTGGGAAGTGCTTGCCCTGCAAATCTGAGAGCTGGAGCTAGCTTGATCCCCAGAATCCATGGAAGAAATCTGGACACGCGGAGTGGCAAGCACTTATAATCCTAGGGCTGGTGGGTTGGAGACAGGTAAAATGCTTGTTTCCATTGGTCATCTAGATTAAGCCTACTTAGTGAGTCCCATACCAACCAATAAGAAGACTTGTCTCAAACAAGGTAAACAGCACATGAGGAACAATTAACACCGGAGGGTGTCCTCTGACCGGTGCGTGCATGTGTGCACATGGGCACCTGCACACGCCCACACAAAAGGACATTACACAATGCAAAGACAACTAATTCCACAAAAATAAAATCAGTCACCAGACTCATAGTCTTTAATTTTACACATGGAACCATATAGTACATCAAAATGTATTGGGAAAACTACAGGGAAGGAGACAGGGTCATCCTGGTTACAGCTGAGGACTTCAGCGCCCTCTAGTGGACAGGTGCCGCATGCATAACGTGTTAGGAGATAGCTGAATGGAGTAGCTAGTACCTTCACAGTGTTGCTAAAATGTGCAGTCAAAAACTAAGCACTTGGGGGCTGAAGAGTTGCCCGGTGAATAAAGCATTTGCATGCAAACCTGAGGATATGGGTTTGAATCCTCGGTACCCAGGGAAGAAGCTGGGGCATGGTAGCCCTGTTTGTAATCCTGAGGACAGAGACAGGCAGATTCTGTGGGCTTGATGGGCAGTTAGTCTTACTGAATCAGTAAATTCAAGGTTCAAGGACACTGTCTCAAAAAATAATGTGGAGACTGACAAAGACACCTGATGCTAACTCTGGCCTCTTCATGCACCCATGTGAGCGAAGGAACACACACACACACACACACACGCACACGCACACGCACACGCACACGCACACACACACACACACACACACAGCTTTTGGAATACAGCTGGTGCTAGGAAAGGCATTAATTTTTTTACATTTATTTTGTGTGTGTTTGTGCCTGTGTATGTGGGTGAAAGAGCATGCCCCTGGGCACATGCAGTCGTCAGAGAGCAACCTATGGGAGTCAGTTCTCTCCTTCCATTTATGTGCGTTCTAGGAGTTGAACTCAGGTTACTTGGCTTGGCAGCAAATCCTTTACTCACTGAACCATCTCGCTGGAGTGCCCAGGAGATGCACTTTGAAGGAGTAAAGTAATGTCAAAGCTTTCTTTCCTGAAAGCACTGTATTGTGAAAATTGAAAAAAAAAGTCATCAATCAGTTTTCTTTTTTTTCTTTCTTTCTTTCTTTCTTTCTTTTTTTTTTTTTTTTAAAAAATGAGCCAAAACTTTATTTATTCATTTCTTGCATTTGAAGTATTCCTCGATGACATCCTTGGCCTGAGATTTTTTGCCATAGTCCTTAACCACCACACAACTGCAACCAACCACTTTCCGTGGTTTCCCCTCTCGATCGACTTTACAGTGGCCTACTCATTCCCCTAGTTTTTTCTTGTCGTCAACCTTTATCAAGTTGATTTGGTGCTCGGCACAAAGTGCCTCCATCAGCTTGACATACATGGGCTCATCACAGTTGGATGCAAGCACACAGAGATGGGCTTGGCGCTTGTCTAAGGTTTGGCAGCTTCGCGTATGCGACGTGCTAGGCCATCGTGAATGAGGGTGGTCTTCAGCACCTCTTGTAGAGCAGTGTTGACGTCCATTACACCTCCAGCAGCTATGCCTTCCTCAGCCATGGCGGTGGGTTACGGGTTACGCTGAATCTTGAACGCACCCGAGCTTCCGCCTCCGCACAAGTTGGCGGCGGCAAGGGAAAAGCATCAATCAGTTTTCTATCATTGACACCTCTTGGCTACTTTATCTAACAGCAGAATACACATTCTTCTCAGGAACTCAGAATTTTACCGTGATAGGTGACACTCTGGTCATAAAACATGCCATAATAGGGCGGAGAGATGGCTTGGTGGTTTACAGCACTGGCTGTTCTCCCAAAGGGCCTGGATTCAATTCCCAGTACCATAGGGCAGCTCACAGCTCACAAAGACATACATGCAAGCAAACATCCGTGAACTAAAAATATAAGTTAATTAAAAGCAAAGCAAAACAAAATGCCAAAACAACAGGCTGGGATGCAGCTAAGTGACAGCGCACTTGCCTGGCACACTTGCCTGGCATGCACAAGGCCTGGCTTCAATCCCCTGTGGGCAATGAACACCTACCAGATTAAAAAGCATATGGTAGGGGGATGGAAGATAGTTTAGCACTTAAGAGCAGATGTTGCTCTTGCAGAGGGCCTGGATTCAATTCCCAGCATCCACATGCAACTTACAACCACCCAATGAATAAGTTCCAGAGAGGCCAGTGCCCTCTTCTGGCTTATGCTGGCACCAGCCACATATGCAGTGCACATAAATACATGAAACGCCCACACATATACACATATATACATACATACACACACATATACTTACATACATACACACATATACTTACATACATACACACACATATACAAACATACACACATATACTTACATACATACACACATATATACATACATACACATACATATATACATACACACATACATACACATATATACACACACACTCATACATATATATACATACACACATATACATACATGCATGCACATACATACATACACACATACACATACATGCATGCACATACATACGTACATACATATACATACACACATACATACATACACATACATATATACATACACACATACATACACATACATACACACATATACATACATACACACATAAACATACATGCATGCACATACATACGTACACACATATACATACATACACACATACATGCATGCACATACATACATACATACACATATACATACATGCATACACACATATACATACATACATACATGCATGCATGCACATAGTATCCACTCACAGACATGGAAATGGAAGGAGAAGGAAGTACAGGACTAATGGGAAAGTTGAAATAGAAAGGGTAGGGGGTATGAAAAATAGCACATATTTTCTCTCTCATTTAATATAGATTAAATATATACATATGTACACTTATATAGATGCACAAACAACGCGATGGAATTTAGAATCACTATGGAAACACACACATATCTATGAAGTGAAAGTAGAATTAGACTCTTGGGGGGGTCAAGGGGCCAGCGGGGTGGGCGGCAAGGGAGGTAGTGGAAGGGAATAAGTTACAATGATTCATATCTCAGAAAATGTCAGAAATAAGTTATTGTTTTGTATGCTAAAAGTTATTTTAAGTAGAAGAAAAAATCTCCGGGCTTTCCTGCCACTTTAAAATAAGTTGTTTGCACATAAGCCAGGGTTTGCACCCTGGGTAGGCACGGCAATACCTGCTTGGCATTTGAGGAGAGCACATTAACGAAGAATAAAATGTGCCATGTCTAGGCTTTTAAGCATCTAAATGGCTTGGAGTTAGTCTTCAAAGGGGGAAAATAACAGCCTTATAAAACAGGATTACAAAGACAAACCTTTGTGTCTTAGACTCTCTAAGCCTGGCAAGCCGGGGAGTTGGAGGAAAAATGTCTGTTGCTCTGAGGGGAGTAACGAGCCTCTCAGTTTCCTAAGCAACCCCCCGGAGCTGATTATCTGCAACTGCTGGAGGAAACAGCAGAAGAGCTGAGAGATAAAAAAGATGCATTGTCTTTTAACAAGAACTCAAATAGAGCACAGTGGAGTGGCTTTACCAAGAATAGCATCCATTCAAAACACTGTCCTTGAGCCTAGATGTTCCCTTGTGTCAGTGTGATGGGTGATGGCGATTGTCCAGAATCTCCGTGGAAAGATGCTTCTTGGCATGTCTGTGAGGAAGCTTCTAGATCGAGCAAGGAGGACACCATTCCTAGGGTTCAGATCCTGGCTGGACAAAAAGGAGGAACTGAACAAGCCATGAGAAGCAAGCCAGTAAGCAGCACCCTCCATGGCTTCTGCACCAGCTCCTGACTTCCAGTTTCTGCCCTGTTTCTTCAGTTCCTGCCTGGCTTTCTCTGATAATGAACAGCAATATGGACGTGTGAGTTGAATAAACCCCTTCTTCCCCAACTTGCTTAGGTCATGGCGTTTTATCATCGAGGCAGTACCACTAACTAAGGCACCAAGTTAAGTCAGAAGGTGACAATGTGTTCTTAGTTTTCTCACACTGACTGCCATAGTGGCTGTGCAAGATTACATTCCCACCAAGAGAAAATAAAGCTTCCTCTTCCCCCACAAAGCTGGATTCCCAGAGTGGTTTTAATTCATATTTCTCTGATGGCTAAGTATGTTGACCACATTTTAAGTATTAATAGCTAATTGTATTTCTTCTTTTGAGACATATCTGTTAAGTTCATAAGCCCATTTACCCATTGAGAGATTGTTAGCATTTAATTTGTACTGTTCTTTATATATACTATATAGCAACCCCTTACTTGACGTTGATAGATATTTTCCCACTCTGTAAGCTGTTTGCTTTGTTAACAGCTTCTTTGCTTTTCAGTTTCCCATAATCCCATTTGTTAACTCTTGGGGTTGTTTCCTGTGCTGTCAAAGACCCTTTCCGAAAGTCTTTACCTGCACATGTGTCTTAAAGTGCTACAATATTTCCTTGTAGCAGTTTCAGATCTTAGAATACAGATCTAGTTTCATTCTTCTCCATGAATGTTGTGCAAATGGTAATAGTGCTGAAATCAATCTACAGATTCAATTCAACCCCCTTTATTAACTGGGAGCTGACATGGGAGATACTGCTGGGTCCTGTTGTTGGACACCAGTCCAAATCAAAAGAAAGCTATAGGAAGGACAGCAGCTCTGAGGCAGGTCTGGGTCTGTGTGTTTGCACCTGCGCAGCAGGCAGGGTACCCAGTTTCCGAAATCAGCTTCAGTTTAAGCCTGGATAATCTCGGGTTTTTTTTTGTTTGTTTGTGTTTTGTTTTGTTTTGTTTTGTTTTGTTTTTGTTTTTTGAAAGCCTGAATCTTGGTTTGGAGAGCCAGGGTAAAACATTTAGAGATTCTGTTGGCAACAGATTCCAATGCAAGTTGTTGGGAAGAAGACCAGAAGGGGGCGAGGTGGCCACAGAGGGCGGAGGAACCAGTGCAGCTGTTTTGGAGCCCACGTGGTTTACAGTCATTGGTCATAGTGGAGCCGCAGGCCGAACAGCGAAGTGACTCGCTCAGCTTGAAGGGTGTGGTGATGCAGAAAGGGCTAGGCCTTTGAGGCAAATTCGCTTTCTTGCTGTCTTGCAAGAGTGAGGACCTCTTTTGACCCCAGAGTCACAAAACCTGACCTGGAGGGCAATAAGTAGGTTGCATCCACATGTGGGCTACTCAGGAGCAAAGCTATGGTGGTGACTTTGGAGCTGATGGGAAGAACAAACCCAGGCTCCAGATCAGCCCACTGTGGGGAAAAGCCCAAGCCTTTGACTGGCCAAGAGGATGGGCAGGAAGAAGGTCAGCCACATCCACGGGATGACTAGCCATCGGTCTTTCCTGATGCTTTACTCGCTTCAGTAGGTTTATCCTGTCATCCCGTGGGGCCCCTTGTGGGACGTTTCCAGCTGAGAGTTTGCTTCTGCAGCTGTTTTTAATTTCTAAGATCTTTGGGGAATGCATTTCCCCTGTCACTTCTGATGGGATATTCTTGCTGACGCCTGTTCTTTAATTATACAGAGTTTGATGGCTGTTATTATAACCGACGTTCAGCACTGTGCTTTGTGTGGAGAACCGTCTGCAGCTAGGCGGAGGAGGCAGGGAACTGGCTTTACCAGTCAGTCAGTTTACTTCAGTTTTCATCCTAAGAATAGCACGCATTAATCTCTAGCCTACACAGTATGTTGCTTATACAAACGAACTTTCTTCAAACTGACAGCTCTTGTTTTGCACCTCCTTTTGGAACCATTAATCACTTAAAACTTTATCCCGAATTTATCTGATGTAGTAAAGAAAAGTTGAGTTTTATAGCCCTGTAAACAGACAATAAGAAAACAATAGGCTCATTCTAGTTCCTTTAATCTTGAGAACTTGCCAAGGAAAAGAGAAAATAAATGTGAACAGTCTTATCACCTACTACAAATGACAAGTTATGCTAAGTCAAGATGTAATTCAGTATATAAACCATCAGCCACCTCAGAGGTTGGTCACCCACCTCATGATATCTGTTTGCCATGTAAATAAAAGTTATCAGAACCCTGCTGGCTTAACACAACTGAACCTTCTTCCAAAAACTACAGCTAAATTGCCTGTGCCCTTTTAATCCCATGGCACTAACACCAACACAGTGAGATGACCCCTAAGCCAGCAACCCACAGCAGTCAACTGGCAACAATGCCCTTGATTGTATCAAGAACAAGTACGTTATCATTGCAATTTTCTTAATTATACAATTGCTTAACTATTGTAGTGACATAGAAAGAACCATGTACTTATATTGTCTGTCAAACAGGCACCGACCAAAGGATTTTTCCCTCTTTAGATGGCAGTCCCTGTGATGGCAAAGCCACACAGATCTAGAAGCCTGGCAGATTGTTTGCCAGTTGAATGGTATGCCTATGTTTTCGTACCATAAGCCTTTCTTAAAATTTACTTTATTATTTATTTACTTGGGGGGGTATACATGCACATATGTGGGTGGGTGTACCCCACTTTTATTTTTAAATGAAAGATCTCCTACTGGCATGGAATTTGACAAGTAGGGTAGTCTGGCTGATGAGGGGCCCCAGGGTACACCTGTGTCTACCTCCCCGATATCCCTGGGATAACAAGCAGGTGCCTCCATACCTAGGTCTTTTACACTGGTTCCGGGAATTGAACTCAGGTCCTCATGTTCATATAGTAGGCACTTTACTGACTAAGATATGGGCTTGACAAATGGCCAAGTAGGCAGTTAATTTGCAAGGTTAGAGTTCACAGGAGCATTGTAGGAGCATTCCAAACTTGCAGGAAAAGGATCTGACCCTAGATGTGAACAACTTATCAGAGGTTGGGGCCAGGCTATCACAAAGATGAAATGAGAACCATGTTTTGGATGCTTCCTGGAGTTTCCTGGTTGTGAAGTCAGACCTCCTGGATTCAAATCTTGCTTCTTTGCTATTTCTTGACTTGTGAGTCGGTTTCATACATTGTGAACTGAGGTTCACAATGGAACCTGCCTGGAGGGTAATAGTTAGTGTTCCATGCTTTTGATCTGGTCAGGAATTAGTCCCAGTTCTTGGGGCATGCGCACACCACATGCAAACACCTGGCAGGCCAGAAATGTCCCAGCACTGAAGTAGATTATCAGTGCACTTTGTACCCATGACTGATGGCCCTTGTGTCAAAAGATCATTAAAGAAGATTTTTCCTATGGGACGCTGAGCTAAACACTGCACACCATGGGAATGCAGCACCTGGGGGTTTGTGACAGCTGTGTGTCAAGATTAAAAGGTGGCATGGCAGACTTCAAGGTAGCTCCTCACCTCCATGAATCTCAATCAATTAAGGTTTGATCTCTCAGAGAGCATCTAGGACAGGTTGAAATTACTTTTTGTTTGTTTGTTTGTTTGAATTTTTATCTCTGCATGTGTTCTCATGTGAGTACAGGTGCAGTGGAGCTACAGGTGTACATGTGTAGGTCAAAGGTCAACCCCAGGTGTCAGTCTTCACCTTTCACCTCACTTGAGATGGGGTCAAGGGGTTTCTTCTTTCCTGTTCAGTGATGTACAATCCAGGCTGCTGGTCTAAGAGCTTCTGGGAGTTCTCCTGTCTCACCTCCTATGAATGGTCTGTGAGATTACAGATGAAAACTACTTTGCCTGGATTTACATGAGTCCTTTGAACTCATGCCTTTATGCTTAACATGGCAAGCACTTCACCTGCTGAGCCATCTTCCTGGCTCGAATCAAGTGTATTGAGTCAGGACAATGAGGCCCATACCCCTTGGGAGCCATAGAGCCTTTTGCCAGGCCTGGGCTCACCTGGAGTCTGAGGCCAGCCTAAGCAAGATACAGAGATCAATTCTGATCACTGGGTCTGAGGCAGATTCCTGGAAACAGGGATTGAGATGTTGTCTTGGGGACACATTGTCACAGGAACTGGATGAACTCAACCAGAGATGGAATAGCAAGGCAGATCTGTAGATATTGTAGGGGAAGGAACAGTAATCAGCCAAGCAGTGGTCCTTGTGGCAAGTCAGACCTGTGCTTGACCATATGGACATGGTGGTTCCTGTGATGGTCATGACTGTAGGGCTACAATGGCTCCTGTGACTCTGGCAGTTGGATTTCCTAATGCCCATGCTCACAGCTGGATTAACAAAAGAATTGTGTTTTGGTTTTCTGGTTCCAACTGCTGCCCACCCTTTCGGTGTTGGCAGACTGCCACTCCTTTCAAAGGCAGTATGTACCTGTTAGAATTTGAGGTGCTTATATGCACAGTGGGGAGTGGCCAAAGGTCAGGGACATGGGTTTCTGAACCTAGCCTCCCTTGCTCTTCATAGGCTAGGAAACTCAGTCTTGTCCACATCCTGGACCCCCTGTGGAGTGCCAAGAATGAGAATGGCCCCCACAGGCTCATATACATGATTGTTTGGTTCCCAGTTTAGGGAACTGTTTGGGAAGGATTAAGAGGTGTGGTCATGTTGGAAGAGGCACATCACTAGGAGTGGGATAAGCTCTCTCTGCTGCTTGACTGTGTCTCATGATGTAAGCTCTCAGTTACCCATCTAGCACCATGCCTGTTTGCTTGCCTGCTGCCATGCTGTACACCTGGACAGTCATGGACTCACCCTCTGATATTGTAAGCCCCAAATAAAATCTTTTTTCCTTGGTTGCCTTGGTCATGGTGTCTTATCATAGCAATAGGAAAGGAACTAAGATACTGGTTTTGTTAGAAATTTGTATGTTTCTGTTATTCACAGCCTGATAAAATGTACTTTCTCTCTTATTCTCTCTCTGTCTCTCTCTGTCTCTCTCTTTCTCTCTAGGTGTGTGTGTCTGTGTGTGTATACATGGTATGTGTGCATGTACCATGTGTGTGCATCAGAGGTCTAAGGAGAATGCCAGGTGTCTTCCTCCATCTTATTTTTTCAAGACAGAATGCCTTGCTGAAGACATTTGGACTAGGCTGGCTGCCCGGTGAGCTCCTGGGATCCGTCTGTCTCAGTCCCCAACACTGAGGTTATAGGCACACGTGGCTATGCTCAGTTTTTAATATAGGTGGCAGGAATTTGAATTCAGGTTGAAATATGAACTCTTACGCACTGAACTATCTTTCCAGCTCCTGATCCCTTGTTAGCTTTATAGTTAGATCTGTACTGGGCCTTGGTGCGGTAAAGTGCACACATTGTGTGCCCAGTACCAGATGAGATGGTTGTATAGCCTAGTTTCTTTCCCCTATGACAGTAACACCTACTTTAACAGTAGTTAATTCTACTCATTTTGTGCTTCTAAATAAATTAGGATATTAATTAGCTAACCTTTGCTGTTATGTGTCCACAAGATGTTAGGTGCTGCTGTGGGTTTAGTGGAACATGACTAACACTGCCCATTTAAGGAAACCTGATAAAGCTCACTGTCATTTCTGTCCTTGTTTGTTGTTTTAGGGGTGTTACTTAATGTCATTGGGAGTGCTCCAGTTGGCACATGGCTGATGGTTCTGCTGCAAAGAAGGGCTGTTTCTTATTCTATAAACTCAGAGCTGAGCCCAAGTTGAGTTCAGGAAGAGGCAGGGGTCAAAAAGTTATTTTCCTACTTGAGTTCCTGTAGAATCTAAATATAGCTGGGTATGGCGGCACACCTGTAATCCCATCACTCAGGAAGCAAGGGTAGGAGGGTCACATGATTGAGGTTATCCTATGAGAGTCAGAGAGAGAGAGACAGAGACAGAGAGAGACAGAGACAGAGAGAGACAGAGACAGAGAGAGACAGAGATCCTAGGAAAAGGTCAGAGAACTTAATAGCAAACAAGAACTCACAGATATGAATCCAAGAAACAAATCACCACCCTGCCCTTTATAACACGGAACACATAAGCATCAAGATTCAGTCGGCTCCTTAGTTGGGCATCTTGCTATTTAAAATGCAAATTAGGTCCTTTACCTAGTATGTACAGAGCAAAATCCTAAGCTTGAAAAAAAAAAAAAGACTTCGATTCTTTTAAATATATATATATTTTTAAGAAAATCAAATTCGTTGTGTGTCTTTGTGGTATTAAACGGTGCTATGGGATACGTACAGTGAAAAGGTTGGAAGAAACCAACATATCCACAGACATTAATTATCCACATACTACGTAGTTACTCACTTTGCTCCTGTGATAAGAGCATCTAAAAACTATTCCTTTATTCCTTTAGAATCAATCCCAGATGCAGTAGATTTGGATCAGCTACCCTCTCCTGTGGCACATTTACATATGTAGACTTGTTTGCTTACACACTCACTCACTGCTTTGTGCCCGTTTCTCCCCTGCTCTGCCTGCTTCTTAGAACTGGTTATTCTTGCTGTATAGTTGAATTTACTCCTTCTCTTCTTCCCTTCCTTCTGGTGATGTGAAAATCACAGTCCCTGTCTTAAAGGGAACAAGAGATAGTTCATTCTGGAGCCATTTTCCATGACGGTGGCTATAGGACACAGTTTAAGTTTACTTTAAATTCCGTGTTCCAGTGTGGAAGCAGTTTCAGAATGAGGAGAGAGTCATAAATCAAGACATGTTTAGAATACATTGGTGAGGATATCAGAGAGGTGGTGACAGCAAGATGGGGGAAGCTTTTCTCCAGGTCCAAGATGCCATCTGATGACAGTCTTAGCTTTTGGGTTACTGGAAGCTAATGGTCTGCTAAGTTAATAGAGTCCAAGAGGTTTTTTTATTTATAAGTCACAAGATGTTAGTTCAGACACAGAGGAGGCAAGAAATGGCTGTTCTGGAGAGCTAGAACTATCCCTTGATCACATAACTAGCCTCTGGACCTGCAACATTCAAATCTTTTCACAGTACTGTAGCAGAAAAATTTTGGCTGCACAACTTTGTGCTCCCAGCTGATTGCATGTGCACACATGCCCAAGAGCTATCTCAGATCTGAGAATGGAAAACACACACACACACACACACACACACACACACACACACACACACACACACCCCAGTTAATTTTAAAATGCCTTGACTACCTCAGAGGCTGGGCACTCCTAAACCTTCCCCTGCCACCCCCATCTACCCAACTATCCATCAACCCACTGACCCACCCACCCATACATACATACATACATCTACCCATCCATCCACCCACCCATACATCCACACACCCACGCACCCATACATACATACACGTACACGCCCCCACTCATCCGTCCATCCACTCATCCACCCACCCATCCATCCATCCATCCATCCACCCATCCATCTGTCCCTCTATCCATCCACTTGGGTTGTCTCTATATATGAACAGACACCTGAAGGAAACGAAGTCACAACTTCATGGGGTTGCCTACCATGTCCTCTGCAGTATTGATTTGATAACCTTTTTGGGGAAAGGTCTGGCATCTTTTGTCAGTGAAAGATCGCTTTGCTCATGCTGCCTTATCCAGAATGCCATATTTACACCTTCCAAAAAGAGATGCTCAGAGTGTAGGAGAAACAGGATGCACATTTTACTTAGAAATAGTCTTTATAGTTATATGCGGTGGTGTACACCTGTAATTTCAGCACTTGGGAGGTAGAAAGAGGAAAAAGCAGGAAGTTCAGGGTTAGTCTCAGCTATATAACAAACTATGAGTTTGAGGCCAGCTTGAGATACATAAGACCCAGATTTTAAATTCATAGTCCTTTAAAATCATATAATTTTTTTGAGAGCCTTGGCTGTCCTGGAACTTTCTCTGTACACCAGGCTAGCCTCAAACTCAGAGATCTACCTGCCTCTGCCTCCTGCTCAGCTATAATGTGCTTTTCTGAAATAGGTTTGAGAAAGAGTCTAAAGCACTTTTTCTCGAATAAGTGAATTCATGAGACCATTTACTGGTGAATATATATACGGTGAGCTTTGTGAGTGAGAGACCCTGTCTCAAAACAGAGGTGGACAGCATTCCAGGTATGACACTGAAGGCTGTCTTGTGGTTCCTACCAGCACCCATCCATATGGGCACTCCACATACATAGATGCATACACATACAGAGATAAGTCATCACCCTTGGCGGCGGAGCCATCTCACAGCCTTGCTTTGAGACTTGCAGAGAGAAATTGCTTTGGCCTGCACTCTGAGGATCTGAGTTCAATCCCCATGGTGGAAGAAAAGAACTGACAACTACAGGTTGTCCTCAGCTTCATATGTGTCCCAATGCCTGCTCATATTCACCCCCAAATTAAAAATAAATAAATAAATAATCCACCCCTAACAAAAACCTAAACTTGATCATATACCAAACACATTAAGAATATTTTAAAAATATATTGAGAAAGCCTGGCCTCAGTACCCTCGAACTTCCTGGAGAGAATAAGTCGATGCTCAAAACTGTGCAGGAGCTGTGGCAGCTACCCTGATGCCCTGAGGTCTTTGCCTTATTTATAAATATTGGTGAAATACTGGTGGACTTTGCGTGCTAAGGTGTTTGACCCAGAGGATCATGATTCTGAGTGTGGCTAAGTGTGTTGCTATCTTGATAATCACCACAGTCTGCCTCCTTTAATTGTTGGTCACACTTCTGTTTTGGTTATGCTAATGTTGTATCTTAGAGATGTTTTGTTTACTTATTTATTTATCATTTATTAGTTTTGAGTAGGGTCTCCCTATATAAACCCTCAGTCCTTCGAGTGCTGGCATTATAGGTGGTGTCAATACACTACGCAGCCAGTGAAGTGAAGTTTCTAACCATCTTGAGGTGAGCTATTGTAAGCTTTAGCCTGTTAGCACCCGTGCTATGTTAGATGAGAACCTGGGCAGTGTCTGCTGGCATTTTTGAGTCTCAGGAGTGGGACAGGGCTTCAGACCCAAGCAGCCAGAGCCCAGTGAGCATAATGCTCTCTTCACTCTATCCCTACCTTGTCAGCAGGAATCTCTGATCCAGAAGAACCATGGAGCCATGAGAGAGGTACTGTCATAGAGGAAGGAATACCAAGACTGGGAAGGACGGGCGCTCTGGCTATGTGTGTGATACTCATTCTTGTCCTATGTCCCCAAGGTCAGGAAGATTCTTTATATCTTACTACAAAGGAAGGTTTTCATCAAGGAAGCTTGACAGCTACAGTCCCCAGCTTGTCCCTCCACAGGGTGCTCATGGGTACGCTCTTCACATCATGGGAAAGCTCAGAATTATAGAGGAAGGAAAGAACTTCTGTCACCAAAGCTACTGCTCCTGGTGATGGTGCCTGATCTTCCTGGTTTGCTATAATTCACAGTGAACCCCAGGTTAGCACCCTGTTTTGAAGCGGCCAGCTCTGTTATGGCAGGAACCTTGGGTTCCTTTCTTCTGGGAAAAAACAGTGTTGTTTCCTTCCTCAAGAGGGACCCTTTCTGTAAGTGAATCTGTGTCTTTGTCCTGCCTCTGCCAGGATCATTATCTATGGATTCTCTTTTATTTTCTGTTTGCAGGTGTGTGTGTGTGTGTGTGTGTGTGTGTGTGGTGTGTGCGTGCATGCGCACGGGTGGGCACACATACCTATGTGTGTGAAGGCCAGAAGCCATTCTTCAGACATTGCTTCACTCCCTCTTAGGAATAGGGTTTCTTGAGGACTTGGGGATCATCTTTTAGGGGATCCACCTGTCTTCACCCCCTCAGTCCTGAGATTACAAGCACACCCCACCATGCCTGCCTTTTCATGGCTCCTGAGAATCAGACTCATCTCAGCACAGCAAACACTTTGCTGATGACCCTGCTCCCTACATCAGCTTTTTCTTTTGATGGAGAAGGAAGCAATATGACAGCTCATGTAAGGCTGTAAAACTTAATGGGACACAGTAGAGAGAATAATCCAACGTCTTTGAAAGAGCCCCAGTTTGATGGCAAATTGTTTCATGGCAACCACAAACTAGGTTACTTATGGAAAGTGAAGTTTAGGGGAACTGTGTGAGATCTGTGACATTGCCTCTGGGCAGCTGGAATGTTATATAAGAAAGTTTTAACTTTTTTCTTCCTCTTTTCTTTCTTTTACATTTAGAAAAACAGAATATCTCTTTGCACAGTGGGTTTTGAGGATAAACTAGAACTGAATTGGTTAGGGCTGTGCATATAACTTGGTTGGTAGAGTGCTTGTCTAGCACTTACAGACCTAGATTTATTTAAACCTTAGCAGCCTATGCACGTGATGGTGCATGCCTGTGAGTCTGATACTCAGGATGTGGAGGCAGGGCGATTAGAAATTCAAGGTCATCTTTGGCTACATAGGGAACCTCTCTCTGGCTCCTGCACTGGAGTTTTAACCAGCCATAAAGAATGATGTCATTTTCTGGAAGATGGATAGACCTGAGATCATTATGTTTAGCAAAATAAGCCTATATGAAAGTGTAACTGTCACTAGTTTCGAAGTTCCCGCCAGCGGGTACTCCATGCTGTGGAAATGCTGTGGAAGGAAGCCATTGATTATGGAAAGAAGCAGGAAACAAAGGAATGTGTTGGAGCAAGACGAGGTCCGATCAAGCTCAAAAGAAATCTTTAATGATACAATGTTTTAAACACACAAGGGCGGGAAATGGCAGGGGCG
>CM052714.1:72737042-72759922 GCA_028551405.1 Uromys caudimaculatus
AAGTCAGGGCCTAGAGGAGACACCTGCTGAGCAATCCCAGACATTGTGGCTAGCAAGATAAGTCAAAACTGAGATCTTTCATCTAGCAGACTTAGACAAACCTGGGATCTTTGTCCAGCAGATATGCAAAAGGCCAAGGCCTTGGTCTCCAACATGAAAGTAGATGTGAGATATGTGGGGATGGTCCTAACAGGAAAGGGAAGAGCAAGAGAGGGTAATTATGCTGGCTGGTTTTGTGTGTCAACTTGGCATAAACCAGAGTCATCAGAGAGGAAGGAGCATCGGCTGAGACATGCCTGAGTGAGATCCAGCTGTAAGGTGTTTCTCTCAACTACTGATCAATGCGGGAGGGCCTAGGCCATGGTGGATGGTACTCTTGATGGTAGACTTGGGTTCTATATGAAAGCAGGCTGAGCAAGCCAAGTGAAGCAAGCCACTAAGCAGCACCCCTCCAAGGTCTCTGCATCTGCTCCTGCCTCTGGTTTCCAGCCCTGCTTGAGTTCCTATCCTAACATCCTCTAATGAAGAAATGCGATCTGGAAGTGTAAGTTGAATTAACCCTTTCCTCCCCAAGTTGCTTTTGGATCATGGTGTTTTTGTCACAGCAATAGAAACCCTTATAAGACAATATTGATGAGGAAAAAAGAAAAGTATTGCATTTTTTTTCTAATAGAGAATTTAGAGAGAGAGAGAGAGAGAGAGAGAGAGAGAGAGAGAGAGAGAATATATATGTGCGTGCGTGCATGCGCATGCTTGGGGGGAGGAAAGTGAATAATAGGAGTAGCAGAGTAATGGATGGATATGAGGAAATATCATATGCAGTATGAAAATGTCATAATGAAACTATTATTGTTGCAGTAAATATTATTTGGGGGGTTTCTAGATCATTTAGTTCCCAAATAAAAGACACAAAACCTTTATATTATAATAAGCCTTAAAGCACTAGAGCTGGGCAGAATCAGCCCTCTATGCTATTCTGTCTATTTCCTGTCAGTAACCCCAAGATATCACTTGCTATGTTCTGTCTGGGCCACTCCTACTCCAACAGGCCATGTGTTCATGATCCATCTCCTCCATGGTGACTTCTCCTTCTGCTCTCTCTCCTCTGTCCCCTCCTCAGACCCCAAGCCCAGGAACTGCCTCTCTTCTGCCTAGCTTCAGGCTGCAGGCATCTTTATTAACCAGTAGTTTTAAGTTAAAATCAAGGTTTATACAACAAAAACTGGCACACATGAGGAGTCACTCCTCTTGAGGCACCTAGACCTTAGGATGCAGAATTTAGCGTTACAATACACAGCAATAGATCAAACCTCAACACATTATTCTATATGCTAACTAAAATAATTTTTAAAATTCACATAAAAAATTCCATGAAGTGAATACTCTGCTGGGTGTGGTGGTCTGTCTAGAATCCTAGCTATTTGGAGGCTAAGGCAGAAGTATCCCTGGAAGTCAGGCATTTGGGAACAGCCTGGACATCACTATCCATCTCTCTTTCTGCAGACATGCCATTGAGGTTTTGCGGTGGTTTCAATAAGAATGGACCTCATATGCTCCTATATTTGCATGCTTAGTCCCCAGCTGGCAGAGGAGGATTAGGAGGTGTGGCTTTGTTGGAGGAGGTGTGTCCTTCTTGGAAGAGATGTGTTGCTGGGGTGGGCTTTCATGTTTCGAAAGTGCACACCAGGCAGTGCAACCATGCTCCCTATCATGATGACAATGGAGTAAGCCTGAAAGCAAGACCCCAGTTAAACGCTTTCCTTTATGAGAGTTGTTTGGTTATGGTGTCTCTTCACAGCAGTAGAACACTGGGACAGGTGTATTATCTACACAATTCTAGCATCTTGATTTAGTAGTTTTTTTAAAAGGCCATTTGTAAAATGAAAACTTAAAAAAAAAACTTTAAAAAATAATTCTACGGTCCTAAAAAGTACATGACTTATGTTCTGAAGAAGATGTATTACAAAGCAAGTCCTGCCAAAAGGCCATTGATAAAAGCCTTTCCAGGAACCTGGTCTTCACAGTTCACACTAGGTCCTTCACAGCCCCTGAGGAGGTGTCTGCATTGATGTGAGCCTAAGGTTTTTTCACATCTGCAGATGAATGATTTAATGAAGTGGACAGTCATCACCAGAAAACCGACAGGCCTCTAAGGAAAAGAGCTGACGTGAGTGGAGGAACTTGGGAGGCTGTAATCAAGTCAGCCGTCTCAACTGCTATTAGGAGCTAAGAAGTAAGGACTTCGGCTTCGGCTGCTGGGGTCAAAGGGGCCCATGGGAAGTGGTGTGTACCCCCATGGTGACGGCACAGTGGCTGCTGAGTTGGTGCCTTGGATATTAATGTAAATTTCCTCGACTGCTAAGTGTTGTTAACTAATTCAATATTTTAACAGTCTGGGGGTGGGACCTTGTAAGCTAAACAGGAACACTGCATGAGTCTTAGGAGGCCACGGGCCACCAGTCTGAGACCCAGTGGTTAGAGCATTTTGTAAGGGACGTTGAGGAACTTTGAGAGCAAAGGTTGCCTGCCCTCTTCTCAGGAGAATCTGCTGCTGATGGTGCAGGGAGTTCTCACCTTCATTTTTTGTGACTTGTCTATAGCTGAGTTTTATGCAAGAAATGTGTCTCTGAGCTAGATCCCTCCTTGCAGATACAGTTCAAAGTCAATTTAGTTCTTCAATGTGTGTGTGTGTGCACATGTATGTGTGTATACATGTATGTGTGTGCATATATGTGCACCTGTAAGTCAGAGATTAGCATCATGTGTCTTCAATTACCCTTCGCCTTATTTTTGAGACAGGGTCTCTCACCGAAGCTGAAACTCACAGAATTGGCTAATCTGGTTTGCCGTGAACCCTGGGGTCTGCCTGTCTTTGCCACGTTGGTGTCTGGTGTCTGGGTTATAGCTGTGTGACACTGGACCTAGCTTTTTACAAGGTGCTGAGGACTAAACGCAGATCCTTACGCTTGCAGGGCAAGCACTGTACAAACGAAGACAGCTTCCCCATCCCATTTCTCAACATTTTTTTTAAACAAGCAGAGACCCTGTCTTTTCCCAGCAGTCACAAGCCAGTCTTCCGAGCTGAGTTCTATTACAGGGGACGTGGATGCTATTTCTCCAGTGCTTTCTAAGCCTGGAATACCCTCTACTTCCCTCTCATATATTGATCCCAACATGGCTTCTCAGTTGCAAATGACGGGAGTATAAAGCCAAGGCAGGGTATCGAGAGAAGGTGTCAGATTCACTAAGAGTCCACAGTGGTTCAGAGGATGAGCTCGGGGAAAATACCTCTTTCAGATCCTGATTTCTCCATTTACTCTAAGCCGCCTGAGCTTAGACAAGCTGCTTAAGCCACCTGTGACGTGGGCACAGCAAAATGCTACTGACTCTTGTGAAGATTTAGTGAGTTTTCAACAACAGCAACAACAAAAATTTATTGTTAGCTATTAGATAAAAATATTATTTGGAAGGGCTGGAGAGATGGCTCAGTGGTAAGGATCACTGGCTGATCTTCCTAAGGACCTGGGTTCCATCACCCACATGGTAGCTGTCTATAACTCCGGTTCCAAGGGATCCGACACCCACGTCTGGCTTCTCCAAGCACCAAACATGCAAGTAAGTGGTGCATAGACATGCATGAGGTGAAACATCTACGGACATAAAATTAAATTTAAAAATTAATCATATTCACCATCTTGGTTATTCTTTTCATCCTGGAATTATCTATACAGAAGAAACAGAAAATCATTCCCTCCAGGACAGTCACCTATTCTAACTTTAGGCCTTAGTGGAATTAGCTTATCCTGTCTAACAGAGGAGAAGCATCTAGAAGGATGAGAGGGTAGCTCCCAGGCCACAGAGTAAGGAAGCAGTTGCTGCAGTATGGGGTTAGTTTGTAGAAATTATTGGAACTGGGGACTAAGAACCTGGGGACCTCTGCTCTCTCCGATGCTCAGGGAGACTGAGTAATAACCACCGTATTGATCCCTGAAATGAGATGGTTGTGAGCTGCCATGTGGGTGCTGGGCATCGAGCTTCAGCCCTCTGGAAGAGCAGCCAGTACTCTTAGCTGCTGAGACATCTCTCCAGCTGAGGTGAATATGATTAAAAGTACATTATCTGTATGTACAAAATCATCATAAAGAAACTCTTTGCTCAGTACAACCAATATATTATCATAAGAATGATAACAAACATGATTATAATAAATAATTCCAAGATTTCTTTTTAAAGATATATCTTATTATCAATTATATGTGTGTAAGCACTACCATGTTTTGTTTAGACAGTACCAGAAACTGAACCCAGGACTTTGTGAGTCTAGGCAAGCACTCTACTAACTGAACTGTACCCTTAGTTCTCAGTTTTTGGGTTTGCTTTAAAATATTACATTTCTAATATTGAGTGTGTGTGTGTGTGTGTGTGTGTGTGTGTGTGTGTGTGTGCAGGTGCCGACAGAGGCCAGAAAAAGATTTCCAATCCTCTGGAGCTGGAGTTGCAAGCAGTTGGGAGTCACCAGACATGGGTACTGGGATCTGAACTTGGATTCTTAGCAAGAGCATTAAGCATTTCTAACTTCAGAGCCATTTCTCCAGCCCCTAACTTTTGGGATTTCTGGCAAGTTTTGTGTTTTTAGCAAGAATCCACTATGCTTTCCCCATTGCTAGGATCCGTAGGAGGTTTGTTTTCTCCTCCACTGTGCTGACCAGATGAGTCGCTATTCTCGGTGAGCCCTGGGAGTTGGGCACATGGAGAGGGGAGGCATTAATCATGGGCTGGATACCAATCGGTGTGACTTTGAGTTAATTATGCTTATGTTTTGCTATCACGCTTAACTCTGAGTCTGGCTCAGCAGAGATACAGCTGTCACCAACTCCAGCACTCTCGCTGCCTGGGGACCAGGAAACTCCTTCACGGTTGCTGCATCCCTTGTCTTCTGTGTATTACTTTAGCTGTTTTAACTAGGAACTCTGTCCTCCTAAGCCAGGTTGGTTCTGTTATCCTCATTGTTTATAAAGTTATTTTTGTAGCATTGGGTTGCAGGACATTTATGGACTGTGGGTTGGAAAGTCCTTGGCAAAAAGTCTATGTTGTCATTCACTAGGTCAACAAATAGTTATTGAGTTACTTCCTTATGTCCAGTGCTCTGCTGTGTGCTGAGGATGCAGCAGAGGACAAATCAGGCAAGTCTCTTCCTCCTCTGTGGAATTATATTCCAGTCAAAAAGAAGGCAATATAAGCAAGTCTAAAACTGAAGGACTGGCAGACTTGGTTCATAGACTGTTGTCCACTCGTGTCCTTATGTGGTAGAAAGAATGAAGGAGCTTTCTGGAGTCCTCATTGATTTTTTTTAAAAAAAGATTTAATTGCTTTATTTCACATGTATGAATATTTTGCCTACATGTATGTTTGTGCACCACATGCATGTCTGGTGCTCACAGAATTCACAAGAAGGAGTCAGATCCCGTGCAACTGTAGTTACAGATGGTTTTGAGCTGCCATGTGGAGCTGGGAACTGACCCTGGGTCCTCTGAAAGAGCAGCCAGTGCTCTTAATCACTGAGCCATTGCTGCAGCTCCCTAGAGTCCCTTTTGTAAGCCCACTAATCCCATTCACTGGGCGTCTCTTAAAGGCATGAGATACAAATACCATTACATTAGGGGGACACATAGCATTAAATCTATAGTAGACACTCAGTAGAGTTCTTGTCATGCTTTGGCAAAATACCTGACAAAAGCTACTTAAGAAAGGAAGGGCTCATTTTGGCTTAGAGTTTGTGAGTATATTCCATCATTGCAGGAAAAACACGGCAGAAGGAATGAAATACAGTGGTCATGTTGTAACCTCAGGCAAAAAGCACAGAGCAGAGTGATAGTATTCATCGTGCATTCTTTTCTCATTCAGCCCAGGCCCCCGGCTCATGGAATAATGCTGTCCACAGTTACAGTTGGTCTCCCTACCGAAGCTAACCCATCCTAGAAACCCTGTACAGCATCCCCAGAGACTTACCTCCTAGGTGGTTCTAGGCATTAACTATCACAGGGTGGGAGGTAGAAATTGGCATAAGAATGATTCTAGCTTTTTTCATTTATTTAACTGTCCTCACCCTATCAAATCATAGATTATTGGCAAGCCTAGTGGTGCAGGCCTGTAATCCTAGCTCATTGGAAGGCTGAACAGTAAGATCACAAGTTTGAGCCTAGCCTGGGCTACAGTGAGGGTTCAAGGCCAGCCTGAGCAACAGAATGAAGCCTTATCTCAAAATAGAAAGTAAAAAGAGGCCTAAGGATATAGCTCAGTGTCAGATCACTTGCTTATCAAGGGTGAAAGCCTAGCTTCAACCCCAAGTGTTTTGAAGAAAATAAAAGCTTATCTATTCCTTTTTATCATAGTAACATCCTGAATCTGTCACACAAAAGGTTTTATTCAAATTGCACAAACCTGTAAATGCCTTTAGGAAAAGCAACAGTTCCCAGCAGATGCAGGACTATCAGTTTTAATGCTGTTCAGGGAACACACTGGACTAGTGCAGCTGGGTAAATACCAAGACACACAAGGAACACTTTAGAAGAGAGAAAAGTGAATACAGAGCCACACGCCAGCCAAGCTCTTTGGTTTTCATTACTTTTAATCCCAATTCGTTGCAAAAGAAAAGGTGAAGGAAATCCCCTTGGTTAAAATTCAGAGATGTGATCACCAAGCAAAAAGTCTCTTGTAAATAAGTCACGGATGGAGATTCTATTAAGAAAAAAAAAAAGGAAAAAACTCACCCTCATGGTCACTTATTGACATACCAGGACTATCAACACAGTTGTTTAAACACACCAGATTGCCACCCTGTAGGCTCATTAGTCACAATCCAGCTTGCTCTCCAGAGAAAATGACTGGAGTTACTAAATTTCCACTCCATTGCCTTGACTTTTATTTAGGACCATTGATCAGATTGTCCTCAGTAGATGGCCAGAAAGCCATCAAAGAAACACAATGCACTTGAAGATGCCCTGGGAACGTATGTACTTAGTGCCACTTTGTTAAACTAACGTCTCCTGTTCCCGTCATCCACCTGAGACAGTTTTTAAGTCTTTGCTAACTTCAGTAACAGACATTTCAAGTAGTGAGTGAGGTTCCGCAATGAAAAAGAAGTCACTTTTATAACAAAAAGGCCTTAGTTGCATATGTGGACCTTAAACATTTCGATAGGACTCATTCTCCTTTACTGCCACTTGCCCTCTGTCCCCCATTAGTCACCCCATTTCCCTTGAGGCAGCTAACCACTCTGTGTACCATCAGTTCCAGGGTCTAATGCCCTCTTCTGGTCACCTTGGGCACTGTACACCCATGTGGTACCCAGACATACATGCAGACAAAACACTCAAACACATAATTAAAAAAACAACAACAAAAAACCCCAACAACCTAAAAAAAATCGTTGTTTCCAGGAATGATCCCAGCAGTGTGGCATCTGATATTCCCAGTCTTTTTTGGTCTCCAAATCTACCTCTGCTCATTTCTTAATGAAAAAAAAGTCTACTTCATTTTACTATATTTTCCAGGAACATTCTTTTCCAAAATAAAGCTGCTACCCAGCCCTCCACAGGAAACATTCAGGGGCCCTGTATCCTAGAAAGTCAACATAAATGAAGACAGTGAAAAATACTAATTACTAATCAACAGATATGTATTCCTTGCTGTTCATATGAATTGAGATAGAATCCAAAAGAATATAGTGCCGGATAGGTCTGCCTAAAACTTTATACTCTACATGGAATATCATACACAGACACAGGAAAAGTGAATTCTAACTCAGACCAGAAGCTGATCAGAGTTGTGGGTAGGACACCCTAGCATTTGGGTAAGTACAGGAAGGAGATGATTAGTAATCAGCTGTTCCTGTAGAGGTAGGGGATGTGAAACAGGATGAAGGAGAGAAAGAAATCCGTAAGAGGAGTGGAGGCAACCACTCAGATTTGAAGGGAGAACGGCGAATCTGAAGAAATGACCTCTCTGCTCTTGTGCATATATTTGTGACTAGTTGCAGTCTGAGCGTTAATCTCTCTCTTCGTGTCTCTCTCTCTCTCTCTCTCTCTCTCTCTCTCTCTCTCTCTCTCTCTCTCTCCTTCTCTCTCTCTCTGTGGTGTTTGTGTGTGGAGGCCAGAGGCTGACATGCAGTTCTCTCTTCAATTACTTTCCATCTTATTTTGTGAGATTCTGCTAGCCTGCCTGGCTAGGAAGCTCTCTGGTATCTACCTGTCTCTATCTCCCAGTACTGGGATAACAGATGCAGTGCCCACATTTCTGGGTTTTATGGCAAACACTTTGCCAGCTGAGTCATCTTTCTTAACCCCCACTCCCATAAAGAGTGAATCTGAAAGCCAGGCCTTGTGACAGAGGTCTGTGATCCCAGCTACTCAGAGGCTGAGGAAGGAGGGTCAAAATGTCAAGGCCTGTCTGCGCAATGTAGCAAGATAAAACAAAGGGCTCTCAGAGAGATGGCTCAGTGGTTAAGTGCCATTGACACCATCCATCCCAAAGGTGAAATATATTCAGTTCATCCATGCTCAGTTCTGTTAGGCTCCTTTGAGAGTTACAGGAAATAAGATCATGCCTCACCATCTGTCATAATTTGGATATAAAATGTCCCCAGAGGCTCCTGTATTTGAATCCTTGGTCAGCTGGTAGCACTGTTTTGGGAGTTTGTGAGCCCTTTAGAAGGGGGACCTGGCTTGAGGAAATCGGTTTCTGCTGTGTGTGTGTGTGTGTGTTATCTGTGTGTTGTGTGTGTATGTGGTATTTTTGTGTGGTGTGTGTGTGTGTGCATGTGATATTATGTGTGGTGTGTGTGTGTGTGTGTGTGTGTGTGGTGTTTTGTGTTGTGTATTGTGTGTGTGTGTGTGCGCGTGTGTGTGAGGTGTATAGGGGTGGGTAGGTGCCCTGAGGCTTAAAGCCTGACTTGTTTTGTTTCTCAGTCCACTGAGATATGAGCACTCAGTCTCATGCTCCCACTGCTACAGACTAGAGCCTGTTCCCCTGCTTCCATGTATCTTCCTACCCCATGATGGACTCACCTGTTTCCCCTTCAGCTGCTTCTTGTTGGGCATTTGGTCACAGCAATGAGAAAAGTAATACATCAACTGATTGTTTCTCCCACAGAGAACATTGATCTACCCCAACCACATCAATAAGAAATCATCACTGTTTGCCCTGAAGGACTTGTACTAACTGACAAAATTGGTCCCCACTCTTCCCAGAATTGATCTGGGAGGCTCATATAGTTTTTCCACTGAAAGAAAAATAATTTTCCTGTACCTTAGTTCCAGAAAATCAGGCTTGTCCAAGTCAGGTGGTTTTGAAATAATAAATTACATCATCTGCAAAAACATATTAAGGCTATATTTGGTTGGCCAGTGTCCTGATGCATATACTTTTCTGTGTACCCACAGACCAGGACACCTGTGACAATTTAATGAATGTACAAGTGCAAGTCAAGGCAAAGAAAGTGAATTTAAAGCCAGGCCTGGTGGCAGGCCTGTGATTCTTGCTACTCAGGCAACTTGAAGGAGGAATGTGGAAATTTCATGGCCTCTCTAGGCAACTTAGCAAGATTAAAATAAGGGAGTTGGAGAGGTGGCTCAGTGGTTAAGAACACTTCCTGCTCTTGCAGAAGGGCCCAGTTCTGTTCCGACCACCTATATCAGGCAGCCCCCAACCTCCTATAACTCTAGTCCCAGGGATCTGATTCCTTACTCTGTGCTCTGCAGGCACTGCATGCACACACATATGTGCATAAATACAAATACAGTTAAAAAAATGAAACCATGAAGAGGACTGGGGACATGGCTCAGTAGTAGAGTGCTTGCCTGGTATGTGTGAGGCCCTAGGTTCAGTCTCTACCACCACAGGAAAAAAGTGAATTCGTGTGACAGACTTATAGTATGGTTTCCATGCACTGGTGTACCTACACTCTTGCCATTCTTTGTAATCCTGGAAGGTCGTCAGTATTTTTGTGCTATTTCTCTCTCTCTCCTCTCTCTCTCTCCTCTCTCTCTCTCTCTCTCTCTCTCTCTCTCTCTCTCTCTCTCTCCTCTCTCTCTCTTCTCTCTCTTTCTCTCTCTTTCACTCTCTTCTCTCTCTCTCTTCTCTCTCTTTCTCTCTCTCTCTTGTATCTCCCTCTCCCCCCTCCATCTCTCTCTGTCTCTGTCTCTCTCTCCTCTCTCTCTCTGCCTTCTCTCCCCATCTCTCCTCTCTCTCCCCCTCTCTCAGCTAAACTTGAGGAGGAACTGAAGTTTGATGGGAGGATAGAGATGACCAGCCAATGGTCCATACTCCTTTTGGTCCCTGGGTCACACCCCGATGGACTCACTTTTCTGGAGCTCCGAGTGGTGAAGCCCCGAGGGCTCAGTCCCACAAGTTGTCAGTTTTCCTACTTACTACTAGTTTCCTTATTGTCTTTAAATCTAGCTGGATCTGGGTTTTTCTATAGCTTGCTGTGAAGGGGATATGGTATGGCCTTCCTGTTTCAGCTTCCAAGCCCGTCACTAGGACAGGAAGTTTGAGTTAAGGAGTGTAGGTAAGAAGCATGGGTATCATTATAAAAGCAGTAATTAGAACTAAACAGAAGGCTAAAACAGAGGATGGGAACTTATTCATCAATTAACCACCTCCTCACCTGCTCATTACAACAAATGCTAAAACAGATCACAGCACAAGTCAATGTGAATGGCCCTTAGTACCCTTCTTTTTTGTGAAAAACACCCATGTCTGATTTCACTTACCAAGAGAGAAAAAATTGTTTCCAAACGTTGTGAGTCAAGTTTCTGAGCTAAAACAAACGCTGTATGCCGTTATAATCTTTGTAATTCGTGTCATTATAATCTTTATAAACTTGTTTTCTTTCTACCAATTGAAAAGCTGATAGAAAAGCTCAAGTTTTTCTTCCATGACAGACCCTGAAGTGCTCTGAAGGACAGGCATGGGTTCTGCCATTGATGTCAGATATTAAAAACGTGAGATTTAAAAATAGGCAGCTTATAACTAAAAAAAAAAAAAAAATGTATGGCCCTGTTCCATGGATGTATGTGTTATCGGGGCCAATTGCAGCACAAAGGGGCCCCAGGAAAGTCCTATGCATATCCAAAGCACAGAGAAGTGAGGAGCATAGAAAGGCAGCTTTGAGAAGCAAGTTGCAGTTCTGTGTTGGCTGTGTAGATAAGAAAGACCTGGGTCAAAGCAGAGGCAACAGAAATGTGGAGAAAAGGGAGCTGGTGATATGAGATGACCTGGGAAGTTCCAGGGCCTTGGACTTAGTTTATTGTTCTGTTGTCACTGTCTTGAAATTCTTCACATTTCCCCCGGAATTTCATTTCTGGCTGACCCTACAGGTTATGCAGTGGGTCTAGATGGAATCATAGATTCGAATGTTCTCATGTTACTGAGAGGCCAAAGGAAACTTTGAAGATGTGACTAAGGACTTTGAGATAAGGAAATTGCCTGGGTTATCTGGGTGAGGCCCATGCAATCACAGGTCTTTATATGTAGAGACACGAGAGATAGGGTCAGAGAGCATGTGACAACAGAAGTGGGTTGTGCCACTGTGTCATGTGAGGTCCTGAGTCTAGGAATCCCATTGGCCCTAGAAGTTGGAAAAAGCAAGGAAACTTTGCTCTCTAGAATATTCCAAATGAATGCAGTTCATTTAAGTTTTCTGGCTTCCAGAATGTAAGATAAGACATTGGGTTAAAAAAAAAAAAGACATTGGGTTTGTTTTCAGTCTCTGCCCTTCTGGTCATTTGTTACATCAACAATGACAAATTGATACACACTACTGAATGTAAGTTTCCTATAACTCAGGATCGATATGGTCAAGTTAGCGGTTACCATTTCTTGATCACTTCCTATTTGCTAGGGACTACAGGAAGTCTATGTATATAATCTTACATAATCCCAGAACAATATTTGAGGTGTAATTAAGACCACGAAACCATCTAGAATGTATTAAATTTGGCATAGTCTACGTCCCTTTAAGGTACTCTGTGCGTTTATACTGACTCTTCCTTTTCACTGTATAGATTTGGGTTTTTCCTTCACGCTTTAAAGTATATTATAGATTTTCTGTGTTGGTAGAGGAGTAGTGGAGACACCAAGCGATGATACTCTGGGACTTGTGACATGAAGGAGGTGCTGAAGCCTTCTTGACAAGATGCCAGGTGATTTTAGGCAGCTGTAGAGGTGAGGAAAAAAAAGGCAAAGAAAGCTCTTGGGATAGCAAGTCAAAGATTCCGCCTGGCGAGGAAATCCTGGCTCCTGGAGGCCAAGTGGTGACAAGGAGCTACTGGCACAGCGCCTGAAGAGCTGCGGGGGGGGGGGGGTGGGCTTGTTTCTCAGAGCGATGAAACAGAGGTTCCACCACCTCAGACCAACCCCTAAAACAGCACCCGCTCTCCCGCCTGCTCCTGGGTGTTTTGGAGCCCTCGTGGTCCCTCCTCATTGGCCGCCGCGGAGCCCCGCCTCAGGGAGGCAGAGCGACCTCCGAGCCTGTAGTTCTCCATTTTCGATACCTTCACACTGTGGGGGGGCCCCAAGGGGCTACAGGGACTACAACTCCCAGAAATCTTTGCGCAGAGGGCGTGGTCACAACTGAGGACGCCGGGGGCGGGGCCTCCTGGGATGAAGCGGGGGCGCGCAGCACTGGTACATCAGTCGCTGCTGCTGGGAACGGTAGAGTGTTCCCTACCCGAGACCGGCGCTCAGACCCAGGGTCTTGGAGGTTCCCGGCTCCCGGGCACTGCGCCGTGCCGTCGTCGTCGCCGCGGCGGCCCGCCGTTCCCCAGCCCCGCTCGGCCGACGCGACGGCAGCGGCGGTGGTCACCATGAGTCCGGGGTTCCGCCGGGCCGTTGCTGGGCGGGAGGCGGTGGCCGCGGTGCAACTGCTTGTCACCCTGAGCTTCCTCTCAAGTCCTGTCAAGACCCAGGTAAGCCCAAGGGACCAGAGGCAAGGGACGAGCCGCGCCGGCGTCGCCGAGAGGCCGAGGTGCAGGTGCAAGTGGCTGGCCAGGGACTGAGAACCGCACCGGCTAATGCGGGAAACGTCTATAAAGCGCGTCGGGTGCGGGTACACGACACGCGTGGTGGTGGTTTACGGAAGAGGAAGATGGTGACGGCCAGTAAGCGCTAGCGGCTTTATTGTGATGGTGACAGGGAGACACTGGTCTTGAGCAAGACGTGGTAGTGATGGTATTGGGATCATAAACCTCTGACACCCTTCCCTCAGGAGATGACAGGGAGGCAGGTCCTCCACCCACTAGAGGGGACCTCACCTCATTTCCTTGAACTTGTGTTCTAGAGATAGCTAGGCTTTACCCGCTTTATAATTACCTACCTGTCTTCCATATGCAAAGTGGCGTGCCAGGTGAGCCCAGATGTGACAGTGGAGGGCCTAGGCCCCTACTGTGGGCCTCTTAAGTCTATAGTGAGGCTTGCTGGCTGGAGAGTCCGTTAGACTTTGAGGTTGCTTTGGTTAGGTGGGTATTACTGAAGTGTTCACCTAGAAAGCCGAAGCACAGCCTCTTGCCTTGAAAAGAGGTAGGTTTGCTTCTTTTTTTGTTTTTCTAAGTGAGGAAGTTTTGAACAGGTTGCTAGATGCTGCTGTATCTTGTCAGCATCTGCTGCAAAGTGTTAGCTCGAAGAGCCAAAAATGAAGAAAAACAAAAGTGTCTCAGATGGCCTGATAATGAGGGGCATGCAGTTTGAAGCAATTAACGCTCATTGCAGAGGAAAAAAAAACCGATGGTAACTGAGAGTAACCTTGTAAACATGTTTTTCTGACTTTATTCATGGTGTTATTATGGTGCCCAGCACTAAGTCCTAGAATGCATGAATTTTCTGTTTGTGTCCATGTGTGAGTGCTCTTTAAATGATAAAAATAAACAGCTGGGAACATTGGCATACACCTGAAGACTCAGCACTCAGAAGGTAAAACAAAACAACCAGGAGGTTGTACGCTGGTTTATATAATGAGTTTCTGGGTTAGCCAGGACTGCATAGCAAGACCCTCTCCCAAAAAACTAAACAATGAACCAATCAGAGAAAAAAAGGAAGAAAGGGAAAGGAAAAGAAACCTTTTGTTAAACATGGAGACTCTCTGACCCCCTTCTGTGTATTCTGAGTCCATCTGGAACTGAGCCAGGAATCAGCATTTTTAACAAGCCTTATAAGTATCAGTAAAGCAATAGCTCTTTCCACTACATTTTAGCCTGGCCTGGAAAACACTATGATAGAATTCTGAATATAGTTATCAGACTTAGAAAAAAATACATTTCCTAGGCTGTCAATAGCAATATTACTTTGTAGTCACTAGTTTGAGTGGAACTTACATTTAGAACTTTTTAATAAAGTCTAATTTCTCATTTTCTTGCTTGATATGTCATATATTAATTGTATACTTTTTAAAAAAATCACCAGTCTAGAAGCTTCACTTAAGGTTTCTCTAGCTACCAACGATCACACGTAATTAGTGGTTTATAATGTACCTGTCATTCTATTTCTTATATATAATATATCAACAATTAAGTATTTGTGCATTTCAAAGTAATACTGTGCCAGTCTACAAAAGTATATTTTGTTTCCAGAGGTACTTTCTAATACAGTTTTGATGACATTTTTAGATAGCACTTTAACCTGTGACATGTTTAATTATATATTACCTCATTTTGTTTGGTACTTATCATAGGTAAGGCTGTGGTGGTGAGTGAAGTTCAGAGAGACGAACTGACTTGTTGAGTAACATAAACCGGGGCCCTAATGTAGCCCTTCGTGCTCTACACAGCATTAACAAATGAGCATGCTTGCTTCAGTGTACACAGAAGCAGAGACCAGAAATCAGAAAGTGGAACTAAAATAGTTCATCCACTTCTCATGCATCCTAAACTTGGAGAAAAAAGAGAAAAGTAAAGGGAAGAATAAGAATTTTTGAAAAACACCTCTGTTCATAAGAAATCAAAGTCATTTAAGGAAATAAGTACTTTGCCTTCTATGTTGAAAGCAGGAAAATATTTTTGACTATGTGAAAGGATGTTCATTTGTATATCTGATGCCCCATTTTCTTATAAATGAAATGCAAATATGGTTCATGGCATGCTAACTTACAATTTTCCTGTAAAAGGATATTTCTGTCAGATATATTTGAAATCCTTTAAAATGCCCATCAGAGGTGGCATGAAATCAAGGAACATACAGTTCCCCTCTAAATGGAGGTCATAATGTGGGTCTCATAGTGCCTAGCTATTCCATTATCCCGAGGATTTGTTTAAACCTGAAGACCAAACTTCTAGTCTCACAGCTTCATGGGGGTAGAATTGACAAGAAATAACACCAGTGTCTTCCCTAAAATGGGAAAATCATGAGACCCCACCACAAAACCTGTACCCCAAAGAACTACACTGTTTGAAAAAATGAGTCCCATTTTGAGGAAAAGGAAAAAAGAACTTGCTAGAAGATGGGGATGAAAACTCCACTGAGAGCAGCCCTCAGCCTTTGCAGGCCTAGCTTGTGCCATTTGTGCTGGGATAAGCTTTGGCTAGAAGTGGAATTCACAGCAAGCCCAGGTTACCAGAGAAAGCAAATATCCATTCCTCCTAGAGAAGGGTATTTTCAACTCAAGGACTTAAGACTTTTCACAGATAGTGTTCAGTGGAATAAACAGCTAGGAGTGTGCCAAAACAGTAATCACAAACCACAAGGCAATAGGGTACCATGAATCAGATACAAATAGCCCCTGGTTTATGATGTAGCCCCTGGCTTATGATGGCTGGAGTTTTTTTTTTTTTTTTTTTTAATTTCACAAGTTAGAAAGCTGTATCTGCTTAGTAGAAACTACTTAATATTTTGATTTTTTTTTCTGTTATACTAGTTATGTACTTTCAATGCTAGGAAGGGACAGTGAGCAACAGTTCACCATCAGCTATGCCTACACAGGGTAAACAAATTGTGCTTTACAAGTTGTCTCCTGAGTTTCTGACCTATGCTGTATGGTAGGTTATGCGTCTCAACTGCATTTCCATTTGATATTTTTGTTTTAGTGGGTTTATTGGGGGACAATTTCTCATAGAAAGTTGAGGAACACCTATAGTGGAAACACTAGAGACAATACCTTAGGTTCTGAAATTGCTAGGTAGGTAATTTAATATCAGCTTTAGTGTACTTAAGAAAAGCATAGAAGTATAAAAAATGTAAAAGAATGGCCAAAAAGATTAAAAATAATGAAATTGACGTGTTCAAAGTAAAATTTAAGCCAAGTAAGGTGATAAGCACCCATAATCTCAGGTAGAGACAAAAATCAGAGTTCAAGGTTGGTTTTAGTTGCAGAGTCAGCTCCTTGTTAGCCTGAACTACTTGAATATCTGTCTCACAAGAAGGAAGGAAAGTAAAATTTAAAACTCAAAGGATGAATTAATTAAATAGATGATTATACCTAGCTTAAGAAATAACTATTACAGATCGTTATTACTATCTTAATTACTACTTAATCCTTTGTCATCTGCGATTCTGCCCTATCAGCTTCACACATAACAAAAGAGAATTTCCACAGAGTAATTCACTTACTGGTCTTTGTTACAGCTGTTGTGACCCTGTTGCTTACAGTCATGGATGAGTCATTTGTGCTCTTATAACATGTATTAGGGTCTATTTCTTCTTCCCCACTCAAGGATATGATTCCTTTCAAGTCTTCATTTCCCCCACCTCATTACTTTTTCTTTCCCTAATGAGCTGTTCCTGTCATCCTAGAATATGATCTTAAGTTCTTGGTGTTGAGCTCTGGTCCTCATTGAGCACTTTACTGATTGAGCTGCCCCTCCCCTTTTTAATTTCTGTATCTAGAAAAGTTCCTGATCTGTCTTCATTTTACTTCTCCTGTCCTGTTTTATTTAACCTATTCATTACAGTCAGATTCTTTGACTACTGCCCTGAAACTGTTCTCTCTTGTCAAGGTTACTAGTGTCTTCGTTGCTAAGACTGTAGTTCCTAAAGCTCAGGTTTTACCTGTTGGCAGAATTTTTTTTTCCACAATTCAACCCTTACTCTTTTAAGTGTTTACTTTCTTTGGTATTGAGGATGTTAACTTTCCTGGTTTACTTCCTTTGTAGTGGCCTAGTCTATCTTAAAACACTTGGCTTGTTTCTCCTCTGCCCTTGATCGCCAGTCATTTGACCCTTTGGGTTTGTGTTCATCTTATCTGGACACTTGGTTTTAAAAACCCATCTGTACCTGAGTTTCAAGTTTATATTTGAAGACAAGAAATCTTAGTTCTAGACCACCATATCCAACTTTTTATTCTTCGTCATTTACATTTGTGTGACAAATATCTCAAGTTTCAGAATCTGAAAGAAATAAATGTAGTACATTATCATTAGGACAAAAAAAAAATCCACTGTTCCCTCATACCTCTTTGTCCTTGTTGATTGGTAAAAATTAAACCATAGATTAATATTTCATTAGTATTTAGGGTGGCATGTCTTAACAGTAACTCTTGACCATTGGTGGTGAGATACAGACTTGATATAAAAACTTAAGAAGTCAACCTGCTATTCCCTAATAAAGCTGAATGTGTGCTTAGAGCAATTTTACACACAAAATTATCACCTTGATAAATTCTTCTGTGTTTCCCAAGATATATGTACAAACATGATTGCATAGCTTTGTTCTTTAGCAAAATTTATAATCAATAGGAATATATTTGTTCCCTGTGTTGCTATAACAAATCGCCACAGTTTAGTCACTAAAAAAAAAAATGTAATGTTTTTAATTTTATAGTTTTGGGGACCAAAAATCTGAAAATGAGTTTTTTTTTTTTTTTTTTTTTAAGTATAGAAAAAGAGTTTATTTAGGGCATGGGGAGGGGAGTTAAGAGGGTAGTAGAGGCAGAAAAGGCAGAGAGAGGGAGAGAGTAGAGAAGTAGAGGAGTGGAGGCCGGCCATGACCACGTGGAGAGAGGGTGGAAGGGAATGGGGAAAGGTAAGAGATAAGAGATGTAAGAGAGAGGCAAGAGAAAGAGATCAAAAATGAGTTTTAAAGTGATAAAATCTTAATTTTACCAACAAGGTGGGAGTCCTAGAGGCTGTAATTGAGAACTGTTTCTTGATTCTGCCAAGCTCCTAAAGGTATCTTTAGTCTTCGCCTTGTGACTTCTTCCTGTATCTTCTTCTTCCTGTATATTCTTCCTGTATCTTCACTGTAGTACTGTATACTCTTCTAATTTCTCCTGACTCCAGTACCCGTACCCCTGCCTCTTTCTGATAAAGAATTCTGTTAATTCTATTAGTCTCCTTTTATTAATCCAATATAATCTTCATGTCAGAAGATCCTTAATCACATCTTTAAATTTTTCTTTAGAATTTTTATATTGTGTGTGTGTTTGTGTGCTTGCACTTGCATGTATGCTTTCTTGCTTGCCATATCATGCATGTAGATATCAGAGGAGTTCTTTGTTTGCAACTTCACATGGGTTCCAGGGATCAAACTCAGGTTGCCAGGCTTGCCCGCTGAGAAGTCCTGCCTGCTCTGCCCTGGCCACATCTTTAAAGACAATGACTTTGTAAAGGAATACCCTTCTAAGATTAGGTTTGTGAAATAGTGTCTTAGGAATCAGGACTTGCATGCATATCTTGGGCTGTTCTGCATGGAACAAAATGGAATGGATAAGCGGTGATTGTTCATATTTTACAGCATTTACATCAGGGAAAGTGAATGAGCTAGCTACAAATAAAACTCACCATCATAGATAAATGCCAAAGTAAAATGTCAGCAAAAGCAATACCGTTGCAGAAGAATTGAAATGAAATGACTTTAATATTTCTAAAATGGGAATTGTGAGTATATTGTTCAGGGATGCATTACGAAGAAAATTACAACAGTACGCTTTAGTTTTAACCTCTGGGTAGGTGTACTTGAGAAAGAATTTCAAGAATACAGGAAATATTCACATCAACATTTCAAACTTTTGGTGATACACAGGTTTTAAAAGTTACAGATGTGTATTAACAGTAATTTATCTTTATCACAATGAAAATGGCCTTTGTTTGTGTGCACACATGCACATGGAGGCTAGCAGTTGACATTAGGTGCTGTCAGTCTTTTCTCCACAGTATTCTTTAAGACAGAGTCTCGATGAAGCCGGAGCTCACCAATTCAGTTAGAATGTCTGACCACCCAGCCCCAGGGCTCCCCAGCTTTTTATATTAGTGTTGGAGATCTGAATTTAGGCCTTTACACTTGTGTGGCAAGCATTTTGCTGACAGCCATCTTTCTAGACCCTGAAAATATTTAAAGAAAATAATAACCAAATAATCCTATCAAAAAATGGGGAACAGAGCTAAACAGAGAATTCTCAACTGAGGAAATTCGTAGGGCTGAGAAGCACCTAAAGAAATGTTCAACATCCTTAGTCATCAGGGAAATGCAAATCAAAACAACCCTGAGATTCCACCTCACACCAGTCAGAATGGGTAAGATCAAAAACTCAGGTGACAGCAGATGCTGGCAAGGATGTGGAGAAAGAAGAACACTCCTCCATTGCTGGTGGGATTGCAAGCTGATACAACCACTCTGGAAATCATTTTGGTGGAACCTCAGAAAAATGGACATAATACTACTTGAGGACTCAGCTATACCACTTCTGGGCATATACCCAGAAGATGCTCCAACATGTAATAAAGATACATGCTCCACTATGTTCATAGCAGCCTTATTTATAATAGCCAGAAGCTGGAAACAACCCAAATGTCCCTCAGCAGAGGAATGGATACAGAAAATGTGGTACATTTACACAATGGAGTACTACTCCGCTATTAAAAACAATGACTTCATGAAATTCACAGGCAAATGGATGGAACTTGAAAATATCATCCTGAACGAGGTAACTCAGTCACAAAAGAACAAACATGGTATGTACTCACTGATAAGTGGATATTAGCCCAAAAGTTCGGGATACCCAAGTTTCACTTCTCAGTAACCATTGGACTGAGTGTGAGGTCCCAGATGGAGGAGTTTGCAGCCCCATGGAGGGAGCAACTGTCAACTGGCCTGACCTCCTGGTGCTCCTGGAGACTGGACCACCAACCAAAGAATACACATGGATGGACCCATGGCTCGGACCACATATGTGGCAGAGGAGGGCCTTGTTGGCCATCGGGGAGGAGAGACCCTTGGGCCTGAGGGTGTTAGAGGCCCCAGTAAAGGGGAATGTCAAGGTGGGGAAGATGGGAGTGGGTGGATGGGTGGGTGGGTAAGGGAATACCCTCATAGAGGCAGGGGAAGGGGGAAGGGGATAGGGGGTTTCCAAAGTGGAGACCTGGAAAGGGGGAAACATTTGAAATGTAAATAAAGTATCAAAAAATTAGAATAAAAAAAAAAGAAAAGAAAAGAATAGTTTACAAACCAGAAGTTTTCAGTTTAAAAAGCATTACTAAGAAAGAACAGTTACTAGCTAAAGGGTTTTTGTTGTTTGTTTTTGGACAAGGTTTTTCTAGCTGTCCTGGAGCTCACTCTGTAGACCAGGCAGGCCTCAAATGCAGAGGTCTGCCTGCCTCTACCTCCTGAATGCAGGGATTAGAGGCATATGCTACCATGCCCAGATTAGAAAAAGTATTTAAACACACACACACACACACACACACACACACACACACACACACACACACACACACACGTATATATGACTGCTGTGACTAGAGAACCTAGAAGCTCAATGAAATTTGAGAGATCCTAGGATCCTAGGAAATAGGGTGATTAAGTGGAGAATTCCAGCCCTTGTTCCTTACGTAAAGGTAACATGTTGCTGTGTCTGTGTGGGATGGAGTTGAGAGAGACATTTCCACTCTGAGAAAGAAAAATAATTGGCTGAACTTGTGCTTCTGATCACTGCTTCTATGTCTCCTCCTATCTGAGGGCTTCCTGAATAAAACATTTAATAGGCAGAGTTCCATTGCTTTAAAACCTTGAACTGAGATAGTTGTAAGTTCATGTGCAGTTGTAGGAAATACTGTGTCACGTTACCAAGTTACACAATGGTAACATTTTATAAAGATAGAGTTATAAACAGGATGTTGCCATTGGTAGAATGATTTGATATTTTCCTGGTTCTATGTATATTATTTGTGTGTATGTATTCACATTTTGGGGGGAGGAGGTTGGATTTTTTGAGACAGGGTTTCTGTGTGTAGCCTTAGCTATCCTGGAACTCACTCTGTAGACTAGGCTGGCCTTGAACTCAGAAATTTGCCTGCCTCTGCCTCCCAAGTGCTGGGATTAAAGGTGTGCGCCACCACTGCCCGGCTGTATTCACATTTTTATTATATGCTGTTTCATGCATTCACCACCACAGTGAAAAGTATGGATCAGGTTATTCACTTTAAGCATCTATTCTCCTCCTCCTCCTCCTCCTCTTCCTCCTCCTCCTCCTCCTCCTCCTCCTCCTCCTCCTCCTCCATGTCTCTAATGTGTGGGTGGAGATGCTCAGTTGAAGCATCTATCCTGTTCTATCATCATCATCATCACCTTGGGGGGGGAGGGTGTATGTGTGTGTGGGTGCAGACACACATGTGGAGGTCAGATGACACCTTTTGGGACTTGCTTCTTCCTACCATCATGGGATCCTGGGATTGAACTTGGCTCACCAGGCTTGGAGGATGAATATTTTCACCTGCTGAGCCATCTTGTTGCTACTCCAGCTTGAAACCATCATACCTTCCACCATTTCTAAAACTTCAGAATATTCTGTACGGTACCACAACATGTGAGTCTGGTGAATGCTGTTTTTTACTTAGGAGACTCCCAGGGTTAATTCAAGCTGTATATATATATTGAGAGTTATTTTTAGTGAAGCTGAAGAATGTCTTACAGAATTTTTTGCACCCCATATGCACCTGTTTCTCTTGTTGGATTCATGAATACTTGAGTCGTGGAGAAGAACACAGACTTTTAAGGGCTGATAGCTTTGGGAGTTAAGCCCCATGTCTGTAAGGCACTCTTTGTAAGCCTGGTAAACCAGAATCGTCTTAGAGTGAGTTATTTACAGGGTAGTTCTAAAGAGTAAATGACGTCATATAGTAAAGCTCTTAACACCGTGGGTGGCACGTAAATAGCAACCTAAAGAAAGGTAGATGTTCGAGAGTTTTCCCCACTTTCTCTTCTATTAGATTCAGTGTAACTGGTTTTATGTGGAGGTCCTTAATCCACTTGGATTTGAGCTTTGTACAAGGAGATAGGAGTGGATCAATTTGCAGTCTTCTACATGTAGACCGCCAGTTGACCCAGCACCATTTGTTGAAGATACTGTCTTTTTTCCACTGAGTGGTTTTAGCTCCTTTGTCGAAGATCAAGTGACCATATGTGTGTGGGTTCATTTCTGGGTCCTCAATTCTATTCCATTGATCTACCTGCCTGTCAACTGTACCAATACCATGTAGTTTTTATCACTACTACTCTGTAGTATAGCTTGAAATCAGGGATGCTGATTCCCCCAGAGGTTCTTTTGTTGTTAAAGATAGCTTTTGCTATCCTGGGTTTTTGTTGTTCCAAATGAATTTGAGAATTGCTCTTTCTAAGTCTATGAAGAATTGAGTTGGAATTTTGATGGGGATTGCGTTGAATTTGTAGATTGCTTTTGGCAGGATGGCCATTTTTACTATATTAATCCTTCCGATCCATGAGCATGGCAGATCTTTCCACCTCCTGAGGTCTTCTTCGATTTCTTTCTTCAGCAACTTGAAGTTCTTGTCGTACAGATCTTTCACTTGCTTGGTTAGAGTCACACCAAGATACTTTATATTGTTTGTGACAATTGTGAAGGGTGTCATTTCCCTGATTTCTTTCTCAGACTGTTTATCCTT
>CM052714.1:72760422-72816311 GCA_028551405.1 Uromys caudimaculatus
AATATGGGGATGGGTGGGCGGGTAGGTGGGAGGAGGAATTCCCTCACAGAGGCGGGGAGGGGGAGGGGATACGGGGTTTCCAAAGAGGAGACCCAGAAAAGGGGAAACTTCGGAAATGTAAATAAAGTATCAAAAAAAAAAAAAAAATAAAAAAAAATAAAAAAATAATAAAAAAAAAGAAAGAAAGAAAGGTAGATGGTCTCAGCAGTGGCATTGCAGGCTGTGGCTTCTAGGTTAGTCTGGAATCCAGTGGCAGCTAAGATTTTTATTGATTGGGCAGAGTAAAGGCAGAAGTTCCTTCCATTTTGAATTCTAAAAGAAGGAGTGGTATTTCAAAGTAGGTATGTGTAATTTTCCTGGGTTTTGTTGTTTTTTTTATAGTCAACTGCTATAGTTAAAAAGTGACTGCTTTAATATTATAAATCTTAAAAATACTTTTTACAGGTAGTTATTTTGTGTGTGTTGGGGACTGAGCACACATGTGGCATGGCATGCTTATAACAGTCAAGCATATAATGGAGAACAAGTTTGAGGAGTTGATGCCCTCCTTCCACCATGTGGAAGGAGACTGACCTCATGTTGTCAGACTTGGCAGCAGGCACTTTTCCCCAGTAAGCCATTTCATTGGCCCTAATGTTACAAATCTCCATCAGGAAAACTGGCCAACCTGAATGAATAAATTATCCTTAAAAATAGTAGATTTATTAAGGTATAAACATTAGTGATTTGTATATCTTAGATCTTACACATATGTACATTCTAGGTGACTGGAGTTCTGGATGATTGCTTATGTGACATTGACAGCATTGATAACTTCAACACCTACAAAATCTTTCCCAAAATAAAAAAGTTACAAGAACGAGACTATTTTCGTTATTACAAGGTAAGATGGCAATTTTAATTCTGTTAATCCAAAGATTTCTATATAGTTGTCTGCAAATGTGACTTGTTTTATTATGTTTTTCAAAATTTTTAAAAAAAATATTATTGTGGAAAACTTGTTTACTATATATCAAGAATCAGAACCCCTCTTCTTATGTTTTGAGAACTATGAGAACTATTCTTTCAGTTTCAGGGTTGTTTTTTGTTGTTGTTGTTGTTGTTGTTGTTTTTTTGAGTTTAAGCAAGGTTTATTAGTCACCCTCTTTAAATTTGAGAAGTCATCAAACAAACAACAAAGCCCTCAGTTTTGAGATGAAGATTCCCTGCCCACACAGACTTTGTCAGCCTCTGTGAGCACAGTTTATGTGCTCTGGGACCTCACTGTCAGGCTGAAACTAGACTGGTACTGGTATAATGGGTGTGTCTTAAGCACTGCAGAGCAACAGAAGGTCACTAGTGCTCTTTGTGGGGGCTGCAAACTAAGTGATGCTACAAGTAGAACATACCTCCAGAGTAATTCTGTGGACTCTGTTTTTAACCTAGCATGAGTCTCTAGGCCTTCTAAAATACCAATGGAAAGGCGGAAACAATCTCAGAATATTTCAACAATCAGAATGCAAAGAAACAATTGTAATTTTATATTTCTAAGGAGACAGTACCAAGGGGGTAGCCTAGTGAGTTAAAACAATTATTTGTGTATATTCATTGTACCAGGCAGTGGACTGTATGACGCCTCCTTTGGTTGCTCAAGTACATTATGTACTTTGCCCATATTCACTCTCCGTTTCTTCAGTCCGTCTCCTCTGTGTGTTGCACAGAGTCGGTTTTACAGCTATATTTTAAGGCTACACTTGGCTTTACTTGGATCCTGTTCTTGCTCTTAGGATTTGGCTGGTATTTAATTTGGTTTTTATTTTAATTTGTTCTAAAATTTAAACATGGTTTATTTTTTTATCATGATTCTGAATAGATTATCTTAGTTCTTTAAATATTTTTGAGGTTGAAAAATTTAGTTTTTGGCAATTGTAGATTGTCGAAGAAGATAAATTAGAAAACAACAGATACAAAGAATATCCAGAAAGGAGTAAATGTTTCTTCTCTGTACAAACTCTGTTGGGAATACAGTTGGCGGATTTACTTCAAAGATAAATCTTTACCTAAAACTGTGGCTGATCTTTAGGTGTTTTTCATACAAATAAGAAGACAGGTGCTCCTGAGTCCCTGCATGAAGTGGGTGGCTGTGTGCATGGGTGTTTCCTTCCTAATATTAGGTGAAGCAAAGTGAAGTTGTTACTTTACTGTTTGAGATGGCTGAACATGCCAATTGCATACGGTTCAGTCTAACACAGTAGAAACTTTGTGTTGCTGTCAGAGACTGTGCTTTCATTTGGGATCCAGGTAACATTTTCACTGAATCTGTCCCAACCCTCACTCAGCACACTTCCCTTTGGGATTGCATCTTCTAATTCTGTATTCATAGAAGGTCTGGCCCATTGAGGAATTGAATATTTAGATGAATGGATATCTCATTTAATCTTCATGTGAAATTTTTGTTATTATCCACATTTTTGAATTGAAAAAAATAATAGGCCTGGATATCCTAAGTAGGATACTTTTGCTGACTAAAAACAAGGAGTTTAAGAGAAAAGATAAGTGAGTAGTTTACAAACTTAAAAGACAAAGTGAAGAAAAGATGAAAGGAGAGCAGCCACTAATGGGCGTTCTCTTTATGATAACACCAAAACTTGTGGTGGTTGCACCTAGGGGAACTAGGTAAGTGCTGCTCCACTGAGTTATAGCATCAGCCCTTCAGACCAAATATTCAGGCCAAATGAACTATTTCCCATATTTTTCTTGTTCTTTATAAAAGAGTCAAATTTCTGGAGGAGCAAATCATTATTGGTCCAGGAAGCCATGTGGTACCTTTACCGAAAGAAAGAAGGATACCTTGGGTGGCAGTGCTGTTCAAAGGAGCATGAGGGATCATTGTTTCTGAAGGGACATTAGACTGTTAGAGCAGAAGGGAAAGTGAAAGCTAAGTAAGGCAAAAATAACAATGTGGCCAATCAGCACAGGTGCTTCTTTTCCTGCTTGTTTAGAAATGCTCTAACATGATAAGGTTCCATACATGACCAATCATATTCATGCCTGTTCCCCAAGAAGGTGTAGCCCTGATCTGCTGATGCCTTCATCCTAGGAACAGGCAAGTATGCTCTGCTTCTGTGAGACAAATAGAAACATTTATCCATTCGCAGTACACTATACTAGTGGGAATGTAAGAGAAGTTGATTTCAAACACACACAATCTGGGCATTCTGGGAGCAAGGAGCTGGAGGTAGAAGCAACCACCCACCTTTGCAGCTAGGCAACTGATCACATTGATGACTTTGTGACAGCCTCTAGTCTTGATACTGTGGATTCAGTGGTGAGTAAGACAAAGCTTTTGTTCTGCTTGGGGAGACAAACAATACATAAGTAGACATTAAACTGTATTGTCAGATGTAAGGTGGCTACTATAGAGAAAATAAGGCAGGAGACAATATGACTGGGGTGAGGATAAGGAATACAGAGAGAGGTAGCCTTGCTTTGATGAAATGATCAGGAAAGGATGGTGTTTATGCTAGTGTGATATTTGAGCAAAGACCTTTCTAATGTGAAAGGATAAGTGGTGGTGAGATCTGGGGAAAACATTTCAGGGAAGTTGAGTGAATAGATTTAAGAGTTTTGACACAGGAGTAAGCTTAGTATATTTGAAGAATTAGAAGGTGGCTTAGACCACAAAAAGCAGGTGAATGAGGAGGAGGATTGGAGAGGTAGGTAGGGGCCAGTTTTAAAAACGTGAACATGTACACATGGCACATACACAAATACACAAACACACAAAAATGATACAGCAGTATATTGGGGGTTGGTTACATTTGAAGTACTACTTTAGAGTGTCTAGTCAAGGCCTGCTGCTGTCAAGAGACCTGAGTAAGGTCGAGGAAGAGGCCTTCTGAAGCAACAATAATTCAGACAAAGAGAATGGGCAGTAGAGAGGCTTTGGGGCCTAAGGAGCCCAGTGTATCAAGCAGAAACGCAGTGTAATAGATGAGGGAAGAGAGGCAGATGGCAGTGGTTATACAGTGGTGTGTAGAGCTGCTGCAGGTGCAGATTTGCTCCAAGAGAGCTGAAAGTGCACGGGCGGATTCTGAGCAGACACTGCAAAGGGCTGCCTTGGTTCTGATGTAACTGTGGCTGCGTGCAGTAGGTAGTTGGAGGAGGGAAACTGTTGCAGAAGCCTGGCCAGGAGATGGGATGGCGGTGGAGGTGGGAGAAAGTAACGAGGGAGGAAACAGAAACCTCTGGGGTTGAGCTTGGGCTCATCTGTGCGTCCTGATGGGTTGTCAACTTCCTGTTGTATGAAGAATATGGGAATCAGTGTTCACCATGTGACCTCTCTCCTTATTGTCCATTCTTTTTCTACCAAAAACTGTAGAACTGATGGTTCTTCATTCGTAGCACCATCAAAGCTCTCCATTGCTGTAGCCAAATGCACACTTTCCCCACCTTTTATCTTCCTAAAATATGGTCTCAGAGGATCCATCCGTCACACTATTGCTACAGAACTCCGGGTTTTCCTTTGGAACACATACCACAATTTGCAATGAAATAAATGTCTGAGTATTTGATTTTTCTTTGGGATATTATAAGTGCTCGAAGAGAAGGCTCTCTTTGGCCTTGAGCCTAGTCTGGTGTCTGACTGATAGCCAGTGCTTAGCACTTACTAAGGTAGTTCTGAAGCCCTAAGGCTAAGTTGTTGGTGTTTGGGGAATGAGTATTAAAGTCATTCTGAAATGCTGCCCAGTGACAACTGTGCTTGAACGAGCAGTGAACTTGAATGCCGTCCCTCTTTTGCAATGACGGAGAACCTATAGCCATTTGTTTTAAAAGTTACCACTCCATCCAAATGCCTGCAAAGCTGCAGTCATTTAATATCTAACTGTGTACCCACCGCAGGGTCAAGCAGCTTCTCCCTCCCTATCACTGTGTGTCACTGTGCCCAAACAGTGAGATCTGAAAAATTCTGTAATTATCATACCCAATTACTAATGTTGATTTGTTCTTCCTGGAAAGGTTAATCTGAAACGACCATGTCCTTTCTGGGCAGAAGATGGCCACTGCTCAATAAAAGACTGTCATGTGGAGCCCTGTCCAGAAGTAAGTATGGGGAGTGGGGGTGGGGCGGACTGGCTGCTTCTTGGCTTTTAAAAAGTCATAACCCATTGCCACTATCCTTGAGTTTGACCTTGTCAGCAGATCTTTTGGCTCTTATGACTAGACTTCTTAAAAGATTGGTTAGGATAGGTGTATCCAGTGGTGTTGGTGATGGGGTGTGGACATAGGTCTGATTCTAAATGGGAGGAAGAGCAGAGACTTATTCTAGGATTAGACCTAAAAGGGCTATATTGAACTGCATCTTGTTTCGTAGGCAAAAAGGGAATTCTTGGACCTTAAACTTCACATTTAAAATGTGGATTTCAAAAATAAAATAAAATAAAATAAAATAAAATAAAATAAAATAAAATGGGGATTTCAGTGCATTAAGTAGGACAATCCAATTAGAGTAGGTTTTCAATGCTTTTTTCTTTAAAGGTTATGTTTACTACCAAGAGAATGTTACATTCCAGGTAGGGGTATGTGTGTGTGAGCCACAATGCTGGCTGGTTCATAATAGGATTCTAAATTGAGTGTTTTAATCATAAACTCAACAATTAGTTACTTTCCATATGTAGTGTGTTATAGCCACTTCTGTGGTACATTTCTAGTAGGAAATAAGCACAGTGTTTATTTTAAAACTCACAATGAGAGAGAGAGAAAGAGAGAGAGAGAGACAGAGAGAGAGAGAGCGCACGAGAGCATTTGCTGCTCCTATAGAAGACTTGGCTTTAGTTACCAGTACTCAAATGGTAGCTTAGAGCCACCCATAACTACCATTCAGGGGACCCAGCACCATCTCTGGCTGCCATAGACAGTAGGCAAACACATGATGCACGTGTATATTTGCTGGCAAAACACTCATACACATAAAACATAATTTTTTAGAAGAGAAGTCATAACATAGGAAGCAAAAACCATGTGTGTTTTGAGATGTGTTCTTTTGGTCCCTCCTTTCCCTCTGATAGTAACCATGCTTTCTAACTGTCTTTTAAGTAATGTTCTTGGTTTTCTTTTAAGAGTAAAATTCCAGTTGGAATTAAAGCTGGGCATTCAAATAAGGTGAGTTACTTTTCTTCCTTGACTTTTTTCAGATAGTGGGGACAGTAGAGGGCCATGAGTCTACCTGGGAATGGGAACTCTTGGCCTCAGAGTTCCAAATGCTAACTCTTGAATCAAGCAGTGAGGTTATGCATGCTTCTTTTGAAATTATATCTGTTTTCAGAATCTCTAGATAGAAAAACTCTTAACTTTAATTGTAGCAAAAATACTAGTAACTATTTTAAGTCTTCTGTTTCAGTTAGTGTCTATTACATTCAGAGTTTATTGTATAAAGAAAAGTATCCCCAAGCTATTTGAGCCACTTACTTGGAAATGGTGTTAAGGTGTCCGTTGTGCTTCTTATTTTTATTTATTTTGGGGTAAGCTATGCTCTTAGCTGGCAGGTAGCTCTCATCCTCCACGGCTGAACACCCATGCAGATTTCCCCCTCTCTGCGTCCCTCTTCTGTACTGTCTCCTTGTTCTGTCCGTCTCTACCGGGCAATGATGCTCGCTGCACTCCCCCGCCATTCTACTCTCTCTTCACTTCCTTCTCCCCAGAGCCTGCCATTTCCTGAAGTGACTTGTGTGCTTCTACTCTTATTCCATATGTATCTGTCTATAAGTAACACTTTCAGAGCATGTGTCTTCAGTACAATGCTATATAGATTACTTTATGGAAAGTGAAAAACAATTTTATTAATATAAATTTCTTCAAGTTGGAAATACCTTTTAGTTTGTATTTGGCTCAGTGTTTTTGCTTGTAAGCCTCTTTCTCTGTATACACATTGGGTCTTGTGCGTTCACCCTTACCAGCTACATCTTAGTCATTTGTGTGACTAACAGTAGCCACCCTGCATGTGGACGTTTCAGTCATTCTGGTTCTTGGCTCTTACAGTGAAACACTGGCATTTTTGTACCTGGTTTCATTGTGTGCACATGAAAGTTTCCCTAGTACTGTGTATAGAAGTGATGCTGGACCATAAGGTCTGAGTATCTCAGCTTTTTGAAATGATACAAAATGCTAAGATGTTGTAATTTTAAAAAGTAAATTTGCATTGGGTTATGGTCTAAGTTGAAGACTCCTGTGTAAGGATTTATGTCTTTGTAAAACTCGAGATACGTATTTATCCAATTTCTCTCCCCATGACATCATCACCAGCCCACTATTGCATTCTTTGTAAAACTCGAGATACATATTTATCCAATTTCTCTCCCCATGACATCATCACCAGCCCACTATTGCATTTTTAATGCCTTTGCTCACTTAATGGTAGAGATTCATGCCTTTTTCTTTTTAAAAAGTCTTTCTGACTGTAAGGATTTTGGTGATAGAACATGTCATCATTGATTGCTAAAGAAGAGCTAATCACTATCATTTAACTACATATGAACTTTCTTGTAGTACTCGCAAGCAACAAACACCACTAAAGAACTGGATGACTGTGAGCAGGCTAACAAACTGGGCGCCATCAACAGCACACTAAGGCAAGTTTAATTGTACTTTGTTTATATCAGTGACTTATTTTGATTTTTTTTTGAGACAGAGTTTCTCTGTGTAGTTCTGGTTGTTCTGGAACTCACACTGTAGACCAACCTGGCTGACATCAGAGATCTGTCTGCCTCTGCCTCCTGAGTGCTGGCATGCACCACCACCACTGCCCGGCTTGTGATTTTGATAGAACATTTTTTACTTAACCGTTACATTTTCAGCTAATAAACTTCTAAAAAGAATAAAGCCCACAGTTGCATTAAATGTTGCATCCATTGTCCTATTTTAGCCTCACTGATAACGCTAGAGAATGAGTGAACAGGCAGGGCTTTTATGCTCTTCATGAACCTTGTGTGGAAGGAACTGAGCCCTTGAGTCTTTAATAGGCAGTAATCCAGTCTGTGTATTTGTAGTAATGAAAGTTGCTCTCAGCATTATATAAGTTTCATATTTTTTTCTGATGACTTTTATTTGCTCTAAAGAGAAACTTGCTTTTGAAGGCCAGCATAATTTATAATTTCAGATTGTTCAGTATAAAGTGACTCAGTGTGACTTGTAGTCACGAAAGAACAATAAGATGTTAACAGAGTGAGCTTACCTTTATAGCTGTAACCTAGTAGTGTTTATACTACCCAGATGACCATATATATTCCTAGCTGCTACCGTCTTCCAAAATTCACCAGGATTAGAAATTAGTGTTGCTTATTTATACAAATACAATAATATAAAATATTTTCCTTTGTATTTGTGGGTGGTTTTTTGTTTAAGGTCTTTTTTTTTTTTTTTTTTTTTGAGACTTTATAGCCCTGACTGGCCTGGAACTCACTATGCATACTAGGCTGGCCTCAACTTCATAAAGATCTGCCTGCCTCTCTCTTCTGAGGCAGAAGTACTGGGCTAAAGGCATGCACTAACTACCATGCCTAGTCTTCCTTTTTTTTGAGATGGGATCTCAGGCTGGCCTGCAATTCATGATTCTCCTTGCCTGAGGCTCCTAAATCAGGGATTACTGGTGTGTGGCATCATAACCATCTTGTGTCTGTCTTCTTTAATGTATGTTTATGGCTTCCTTCATGTTCTTGAATATATAAACACTTTTTGTTGGCACATAGTATTCTATAGTATTGTTGGAATTCAATTGATTGATAGATGCTTTTCATTTAAAAGCCATTTTAAAAACATCTAGGCTGTACATGTGTACATTTCTAAGAATAAACCCAGAAGTGGAGTTAAATACTGCCAAATGGTTTCTCAAAATTACTATAGTGAATTACATTGCCACTAGTGGTTTAAAACAGTTCATACTTTGAGGCCAGCAAGATAGTTCAGTAGGCAAACGTGCTTGATGCACAAACTTGATGACTTGAATTTGATCCCTGAGATCCATGTTAAAAGCCAGATGTGGTGATCTGTAATTCCAGTACTGCTGTGGCATAATGGGAGGTAGGGATAGGAGGAAAAGGCTGGAAGTCCAGGAACAGCCAGCTGGCAACTGAAAGACCCTGCCTCAAAACAAGGTAGGAGAGAGCTTTGTAAACACACACACACACACACACACCTCACACCCACACGAGTGCTGCACATGAGAGGAGCAGAGAAAAGGTATTCTCGTTCTGCATTTCTCTAACAATTAGTATTATAACTTTAAACTTTATGTTTAAGTCTAATTGACAACACAGTGTGATGTGCATATTTGAAATATACAACTTAATGACTGGACATTTGTACATGTGGCACCTACACTTGTCCATCTCATGTTTCCTCACATGTGTTTACCTGTCGTCTTTCCCCCTTTTGTGTAGTGAATGAAGGATAGCATCATGAGCTTTTGTAATCATTGTTGCCAGTGTGTATTAAATAATGAGAAGGCCTGAACACAGCTTAGAGCAGATGCGGGTTAGAGTTGATTTGAATGATCATGATTAGTCCTTATATCAGAACTCATTACTTTACCATAGATTTTTTAAAAATGTGAGGTGGAATGTAAAATAAATGGTAGACCACAATGGTGTGGCTGGTGAACTGGTGAATACTGCGTTGGATTGGGAGAGGGGAACAGTGCAGCCCCAAGCATGGGTGGTGCACACCTGTAAACCCAGCACTTTGATGGTTGAGACAAGCGTTGGGAGTTTATGAAGCCAGCCTAAGTTACGTAACACCACGCCATCTCAAAAATCCAAGGATTGGAGAATCAACTGTGTGGTAAGAGGACTAGCCTAGCATGCAGAGTGTGTGAGCCCATGCATCATAAATTAGTCAGTTAATACAATAAAGTTCTTGGTATTTGGGGGTCCTATAAATATAGAAGCAACTTAAATTTAAAGAATTCAAAGAACAAATTGAACTTCTATTTTTTAAAAAAAATACTACAATTTATATGTCAGTTGGAATGGTGACCTTGAGTTTTGTGTTTATTATATAATTTGTAAATTAAATTCAAGTTACTGAACTAGGGCTAAGAATTATTTTAAAGTAGTTAAATATAAACAACCCATGGAAAAGTGATAACAGTGTTTTTCATGACTTGCTTTTATCATTCCTTAATTTAACTACTGCTGGAATTTGTGGCTTCATCTTCTGAAGAAATTATCTTTATTTTTGTTCACTAGAATACAATGTTAAAATTTCAGTTTCAAATATAATTTTTTTTATTTCTTCCCTTAGTAACGAAAGCAAAGAAGCATTCATTGACTGGGCGAGATACGATGATTCACAGGACCACTTCTGTGAACTTGACGGTAATAAAATAAGCTGTCGCCATCACTTTACCCCGAATGCTTTTTATAAGCATTTGAACCATTGAAAGCATGATGTGAGGTAGTGCTTTAACCCTGGAATTTTCTGTGGAGACATTACTATTGATAGTGGCATGCACTGAGAGAGAGTGTGTTTGAGGCCCTGTACTAAGTACTATAGATATGTTATTTCTTTCTAATCTTTACAGCTTTCTTTAGATGTGTATTGTTCCATGGCTGAGAAACTTGAGCCTCAAAAAGCAAATAACTTGCCCAAGATCATGTAATAGCAAGAGGCATGATTCAGTCCTAAACCGGAGTCCCAAACCTGTATTCTTAACATTCTAGCGTGCCATCTCCTGTGGGCCTTCACTTTAGATCACTTGGTTCTAGTTCTGTGAACGGGCCATGAAAATTTGTCTCAGTTCATAGCGATTCCCTGCAGTACTGGGGAGGACTCTGCCTTGACATCCTCATAGCTCTCTTTCCAAGCATCCTTGGAAGGGTGAGTGACAGGGCCCTGGCCAGCCACGTGACTACCACTTAGCAAAAGAGAATTACAGTAACTCAAACTTTTGCAAGAGTATTTCCACTGTGCTGTGTATTCGAATCATTCCTTTGACTTCTCTCCACTTTTTACTGTAGTGTTAACTTGTGGAAAGTGGAAAAGAACAATGAGACTCAACCTACACAGATGAAAATGGAACGTGGGAAGCAGAAACTTCCCAAGCCCTTTAGGGTTCTCAGGTGGTTATAGTGCTTTGTAAAGGTTTGAAGAGGATTCTCAGATTGTCTAGTTTTCTATTGCTGTGATAAAATACCTCAACCAAGGTAACGTATGAAAGAAAGCATTTAATTGGATTTAACAGTTTCAGGGGGGCAGAATTCATGGTGGTAGATTGAAGGCCTGGTGGCAGGAATAGCTAATAGCTTAAATCTTGAACCTCAAGCACAAGACAGAGAGAGGAAATACCAGAAATGGTTGGAGTCTTGAAAGATGGAGCCCACCCTCACTGAGTCACCTCCACCAACAAAGCCATATCTTCTGATCCTTCCAAACAATTCCACTAATGGTACCAAGTATTCAGACATGAGTCTATGGGGACCATTCTCCTTCAGATGACACACAGAGCTATGCTGTAATACATGCTAAGGGACAGAGGGCTTCTGCTGTAGCAGAATCAAGATGAGAACTGAGAGCTGGGGTGCTCCCATGATTTATCTGGACACACCAGTGTATAACCAGTGCAATGTGAAATGTTCTCATTGTGAGGCTTAGAGCTGGTGGTTTTGTTAGAGCCACTCTCTGTGGCTGCTGTCATCTCTGTTTGAGTGGAAATACCTCAAGTAGTTGGCATTGTTTATTTTACGTCACTATTCTTTCATTTGCTCTGGTTGACACTCAAGTATGCTGAATGTCACAACTCATGCCTGTGATCTCTGTACTTGGGATGTGGAGGAGGGAGGATCAAGAATTCAAAGTCATCCTTGGCTACATTTAGTCTAGCTGTATAAGATCCTCATCTTGGGCTGGCAAGATGGCTCAGTGGTTAAGAGCACTGGCTGCTATTCCAGAGGTCCTGAGTTCAATTCCCAGCAACCACATGGTGGCTCACAACCATCTCTAATGGGATCTGATGCCCTCTTCTGGTGTGTCTGAAGACAGCTACAGTGTACTCATAAATAAGTAAATCTTTTTAAAAAAAATCCTCATCTTAAAAAAAAAAAATGAACCAAACAAAGCCTACTGTAATTACTTCTTTCAATTAAAAAATTAAGCATGGTTATTTTGGAGACTTTCATATTAATGTATTCTGTGAATATATATTACACTCAAAATAGGCATTTCATGGAATTCTACTCAGGGTTGATGATATGGCTCAGTGGGTAAAGCACTTGCCTTGTAAGCCCAAGGGTCTGGGTTTGAATCCTCAGCACTTATGTAAAGCTAAACACAGTGAACAGCAAGAGACCTTACCTCAGGGTAGAAGGCAGGGACAGACAACCACAGTTGCCATCTGATCTCTACATACATGCTGTGGCGCGCACCCACCCACACACACACACACACCCTCTCTCTCTCTCTCTCTCTCTCTACACATGGTATTAAAAGAAATAGCTCACCACAAACATTAGTATCCTTTCAGTCTGCAGGATGATTGTTAACACAAAAGTTGACATATTAGATAACCTGTAATATAGTGTTAACAATTTTTTTGTTTTTGTTTGTTTGTTTGTTTGTTGAGACATGGTTTCTGTGTAGCTCTGGCTGTCCTGAAATTCACTCTATAGACCATGCTGGCCTTGAACTCAAGATCTGCCTGCCTCTGCCTCCCAAGTGCTGGGATTAAAAGTGTGCACCACTATCTGGTGCTTGTTTGTTTTTTTGTTTTGTTTTGGATTATCTCTATGTTGCCCTGACTACCCTGGAACTCACTATGTAGAACAGATTAAATTTGAAGTCTTAGAGATAGACCTACCTCTGCCTTGTGAGTGCTAAGAAAGGCATGTGTCACTGTCTTAGTCGGTGTTTTATTGCTATGAAGAGACACCTTGGTCATGACGACTCTTATAAAAAGAAATCATTTAATTGGGGTTTGCTTACAGTTTCAAAGGTTTAGTCAGTTACCTACATGGTGGGGACATGGAAGCAAGCAAGCAGACTCAGTAGCTGAGAGCTCTACATTTGGGTCCAAAGGCAGCAAGAAGAGGGAGTACCACTGGGCCTGGACTGGGCCCTCGAAACCTCAAAGCTCACCTCCAGTGACACACTTCCTCCAACAAGGACACACGTATTTCAGTAAAGCCATACTACCTAATCTCTTTCAAGTAGCGCTTCTCCCTAATGCCCAAGCACTTAAATATATGAATCTATAGGGGCTGTTCCTAGTCAAACGACCACAGCCACCCTGCTCCAAGATCCCCTAGTTCTGCCTCCTGAGTGCTGGAATTATATTCCTGTCAAACATTTACCTGGGCTCTTGGGACACAAACTCTGGTCTTTAACTTTCAGGGCAAGTGTCTTATCCACTGAGATATCTCCCTAGCTCTACTTTAAGATGTTTAAGATTATGAATTTAAAACACCTAGGACTTTTATATAATTTTATGCATATGAAGGTGTGCCACTTACAGTTCCTCCCGATAGCAGTGTCCACTTGTGCGCTGTCATTTGTTGTTGTTGCCAGGCCAGGATCGTTGTTTAGATATGCCTGTTGTATTAATTGCAGTGGATTAAATTTAGAATCTCAAGAATATTTATTCAAATGTATTCATGAAAATGCCTGCATGCACCTGTTCCTGATGTTTTGTTGGTGTTACTTTGTTTGGAAGGAAGAGGAGCCCTATAGGCCAAGGAGTAGGTTTTAAATGCTTCTGTGGTTTAATCCCCCCACTAGCTCAGGCTGCTCTCCATGTTCCCCTGCTAGAATTCTACTCAGCGGCTGCTTCCCTTAGTTCCTATTTCTGCTCAGATGTCACCTGTTTTCACTCAGGCACCACACTGCTGGTTTCTGGGTACATACAGCCTGTTACTTATGAGGTTTGGTTTGTGTGCTGTCTGCCTTCTTCAGTTAGACTGTGATATACCTGTGGACAAGGGCTTGGTCTTTTGACTCAGAGCTGTATTCTTAATGTCCAAACTTGTACGTGGACATGGAAGTCCTTAATAAATACTTGCCTGAAACAACAATTGGTTCATTAGTAGCCTAAATAGTGTGATGGGTAGGACATGCTCATTAATAATTTGAAAACATTGTTCAAAGTAATCATTTTCAAATCTGGCTGTTACGATTACTTGAGCTTTATAAACTACGGATTCTCCTCACGTGTGCAGACCATGTTGTTAGAGTGAGTTTGGAACAAATCAGATAAGGTTAGTGATGGATAAGCTCAACCAAGAATCTTAACTTGTTTAATCTGTAATATATGCAACAATTCTGCACTGTGACTGTATTTTAAGAAATGTGTAGGTAAAGTTGACTGGGTTGTTTTTGGTATTCTAGAAAATGAGGTGCAACCTCATACCACTGCTACTAAATTAAGACAGTAAAAGGAAAATTCATTTGGAACAATGCTACATTTGAGGAAAGACATATTAATCCAGTTTGATAAATTTGCAGAATTACGGAGAGCAGAATCTCAGTCTTCAGCTCTGTAGATAGTTAGCATGGTCAAATAGAAAAGATAGCTTCATAGGGGGAAGAAAACTTTCAGGGGGAGGGGCATAGGGATTATAAACCGGTGAGAGAATACAATTTCTGTTTGAATTAGGTGGGATCAATGTCATAGCTGGCCTAGGGGGGGGATGGCCTCAGTGCCACCGTGGGAACTAGCTGCACTAGTTCACTCTGGACAGAAGGAAGTCCTTATCAGTGTAGGTCAGGGCTGGACAGGGGTTTTCAGTAAATGCCAAAGAGACGTCTTGGGGGCTTTGTAGACTTCATATCTGTGGCATTCTCTCAGTGCTGCCAGGGTGATGTGAAAGCCACATGGAGGCATGAGGGCAGCTTGCCAACTCCCTTACATAAGTTAACAAGTCCTACCCTTTTTGTGATTTGAAAAAAGTATTAAAAGGTTTTTTTAAATGAAAGAAAACCAAGGACAAAAGTTTTATTTAATGAGTTTTTTAAAAACTGATATAATTGCTTATATACTTAAAAAAAAAAACTTCCTTAAAATTCTTAGATGATTTGTATGTGGGAGCACACATCCCTGCTGCTGAGTATCAAACACAGGGCTTCCCACAAGCTAGGCAAGTATGGTTTCACTGAGCTACCTTGTTGACCCACTAAAATATATTGTAAATCGTCACAGTTTGATGTCAAGACTATTCTTTATAGTTGGTGAGTGGGTTTTCTATGGTAAGGAGACTGGTACAAGATGCACTTACACATTCATAGCAGACCCTGCACATGATATATACATATATAAGAATATATATGTGTATATACATGGATACATATATTTAAAATGAATATATATGTCTATATATTGCATATTCAAGAAATTTTATTTATAACCAAGTATGCTTTACAGAGTTTTAAAAATAGCTCAAAGACTGGGCAGTGGTGGTGCACGCCTTAATCCCAGCACTTGGGAGGCAGAGGCAGGTGGATTTCTGAGTTCGAGGCCAGCCTGGTCTACAGAGTGAGTTCCAGGACAGCCAGGGCTATACAGAGAAACCCTGTCTCGAAAAACCAAAACCAAACAAACAAACAAAAAAATAGTTCAAAGAAGTTAAAAATATGTAACTGGTGCCGGAGACATGGCTCAGCAGTTAAGAGCATTGGCTGCTCTTTCTGAGGACCTGGGTTCTCATGGCCTCTCACAGCTGTCTAACTCCAGCTGCAGGGGATCTAACACCCTCTTTTGGCCTTTGTTGGAACTGCACAATGTGGTACACAGCATACATGTAGGCAAAATACCTATGATTTTAAAAATGAATGATACAGGGCTGGAGAGATGGCTCAGAGGTTAAGAGCACTGACTACCCTTCTAGAGGTCTTGAGTTCAATTCACAGCAACCACATGGTGGCTCACAACCATCTGTAATGGGACCCAATGCCCTCTTCTGGTGTGTCTGAAGACAGCTACAGTGTATTCATATACATAAAATAAATACATCTTTTAAAAAATGAATGATACAGAAATTAGAAATAAAATGAGAAGGCCATTCTATTCCTTCCCTGGCCTCTGTTCCCTTGAAGTGTATCAGCAAAATTGTCTTTTTATTACTCTGGAAAAAATAGAAATTAAACAGTGCATTTTAGCAATTCTTATTGTTTAATTACAACACACATACACACAATCTCTGTTGTATTCAATCCATTTAATAAGACAATTTGTGGTTACCCTTTTATCCTCCTACATCATGATAGCAGCAGGTAGTCTTGAAGGGCACGGGCCAGGTTGCCAGTTTTTCCTACGATTATGGGGACAGTAGTCAATAAATATCTAATGCATCTTGTTCAGTGACAGAAAAATACATTATCAAGAAGGAAAGGAAGAGGAAGTTTAATGACCAAATTATTCTGTGGAGAATAATGGAAGCATCTTTGTAATATAAGATGTAACAAAATAGTGTTTCTAAGTCTATGTTGAGATAGATAAATTATAGAAAGAAAAACAGTCACATAAATCTGACTCATTTCTTTTTATTCCTTTGTGGTGAAATCTAATTCTGTTATTTCTTTCTATTCCTGGGTGGTTATAACTAAGGTGGAGAATGTTACATTACCTGAGTGAACTTTGAGGAGCCAAAGAAAGGAAGAAGTTGTTCTTTCCTCTCTTAAGTAATTTGTCCAAGTTCTACAAATTCACAGTCAAGTGCGGTCACAGGGGCTAAACACCCAACCGAGTGAGGTGGAGGTGACTTGAACCAGGAACTTCTCTGGTTGAGGAGTCACTGCTCTGTGATGCCAAGCTGTAGGTGAGTAGTGAGGTTGAGTGGCCTTACCACTTGCTCCTGGCAGATGAACGATCTCCTGCTGCACAGTATGTGGACCTGCTGCTGAACCCAGAACGGTACACTGGCTACAAGGGCTCCTCAGCATGGAGGGTGTGGAACAGCATCTACGAAGAAAACTGCTTCAAGTAATTGAGAGCCGGAGGGGGAGAGGCAGGTGTTTGTTTCTGTTGGAAAAGGTCTTACATATAAGTTAAACCATTTTACAGCTGAGCTTTGTGCTCTCTTTCAGGCCTCGATCTGTGTATCGTCCTTTAAATCCTCTGGCACCTAGCCGAGGTGGGTTTCCCATATGTTTCATGCTTTTTCAAATTGAAGAAAAAACAATTTTATATTTTGCTTAATTTTAGTGATTAAGGCAAGCAAGGTAAGATGTGAGTGATCTATGCATACCCCAGATTTCCTGAGAAATTCAAACTCTAGAGGCCAGGTCCTGCCTTACGACAGTAAATTAAGCAGCCAGAGCGTGAGGACCCTGTCCTCGTGTTTTTAACACTAGTTCAATGACTCTCAACCTTCCTAATGCTGGACTTTTTAATATAGTTCCTCATGTTGTGGTGTCCCCAACCATAAAGTTATCTTTGTTGCTACTTCATAACTATAATTTTGCTACCGTTATGGATTGTAATGTAATTATCTGTACTTCCTGATGGTCTTAGGTGATCCCTGTGAAAGGTCATTCAACCCCAAAGATGCTCATGACCCACAGGTTGAGAAACAGTGTCCTAGTTGGTGATGTGCAGCCAAAGTGGAGAGTCAGTGGCTCATCAGGGATTCATCACAGTGTACACAGGTTACCTGGGAGCTAGATGAGCACACAACAGGCTGTGCTCCACCAGAGACCTATCTCTGTGTTGCCTGGGATACCTACCTGTGGACCATTTGCACAGAAAGGATGATGAGAATGCAGGCAATCTGGCTGCCCTCAACACTGCTCCAGTCCCTGCACTTTTCCACAAAGTGGCCAGTTACAGGCTGGCCATTAAGTGTTGCTATGGTTAGTGTGAGCCTGGATTACAGTTTTGCATTTAAGTTTAGTTCACTAGATTTAAATGTGGCACTGCCATCTGCCATTGTCATCATATAAGAACCTTCATGTTTAGGCAGAACTCTTAGCCCACTGCATGTGACACCTCTTAAAACAGTTGCTTAAGGTACACCTTAAGCTAGTGTGCTGTTTAGATGGTGTAGCATGCTGTAGTTAGTAGGGCCATCTTCATCCTCTTATCTATGAGCAGTAATTTCCTGAGACTGACCCTGTAGCTGACCTACCAGTCCAGAGTTCAGGTCAAGACTGAGATAAAAGAGTTGAAATTCCTGTGTAGATTTGTACCTTCTGGCCTGAGGCCCAAATAGATGTAGAATAATTGATCATAGGCGTTGCTTTTAGATGCTGGCTCTATCTAGGCAAAATGCTATTCTCCAAGCTCATTCTGAAACTTCCTGGTAAGGTAAGGACTATGAACAGAGTAGTCATAACTTATTTTTTGTGTCTTTTGCTGCTTTTAGCTTTGGGTTTTCAATTTCAATGTCTTAATTATACAAAATGTTAGAAAAAGTGAGACACTGTCGAAGCTATATAAAGGACAAGAGGACATCCCTCTCTCTGCTGTTCCCAGTTACAGTTAAGGCTCTGCTTTAGACCTTTCCTGTGGTTACTTTGTTTCAAAGTAGAAAATACAATTAAAATTTTAAACAAAAGATGCCAGTTACAAAGAAACACTTTGTTGCCATTTACCATAAAATAGACAAGAAACTGCTGGGAAGAGGAGGGAAAGAAATCAAAAAGAAGATGGAAGAAAAGAAAACCTGGGACAAACTTTTAAAGACAGGCCAAGGCAGTGAGAGTGCACACAGTACCTCTGCTGCTCAACAAAGCCTGTAGCTCTGGCTGATGCTATTGGTGGGTTCCCTACTGACATGGAGGGCTCTTCCTGCTCAGAATAGAGTTTCTTCCACTCTATTCCTGAAGCAGTGTCAGTTCTAGGCCTCTGTTTTTCCAAAAGGTTTTAAGCAACAGAACCTTTTCCTGCGAAATAAACTGTCCTGCCAGACTCTGTCAGATAAAGACAACAGGCAGAACAACAGTGAAGCCAGCTCAGCCTTCAGACCTCTCCCAGCCCAGGAGGATGTTCTTGCTCTTGTTCAGGCCATCTGGGCAAAAGAATAACCATCTAGAAGAATACCCAGCGTGGAAACTATGCTGTCCACAGAGATGGTGTTTATGGGACTGAAGGATATTTTCTATATCTGATAAGTATTGAATTTAGATGCCTCTGGCCATCTCAGTTGCTTTCCTATCTTTTAATGTGGTGAAGATGGAAATCTCAGGCCTTGTGCACATTAACATTTTAGTGGGGCTACACCTCCAGCTCCCCTGAGTCTCACTGAGCTGCCATCCCAGCCTAAAACTCATAATCCAGACTGGCCTTGAACTCAGTGAAGGTCCTGCCTTCAGCCTCCCAAGCATCTGGAATTATGGATCTGTGTTCCAGGCCAGTTCCTTCTCCCTTTTCAGTTTCTTCCCTTCTTCCCCCTTCCTCTGTTTTGTAAAATGTGAAAATCTTGTACTCTTTGGCCTGCATTTTTGTTAAGAACCTTATTTTTTTGCAGGATGCTTGAAATAGTGATCAGAGATCATTATACAGTAAACAGTTTAACAGTGAGGATTAGTTTTGCATTAATTAGCAGGGCTGGACTCTGAGTTGGGTAAGACATTTTGTAATGTTTCTCTCTTTTTTCTTTTAGGGGAAGATGATGGTGAGTTGAAACTTGTGTTTACTTCAACCATGGAAGAACTCTTTTTACTATTAAATATTTGGTGTTTTTCTTTTTTCTTTTTCTTTCTTTTTTTTGAAAGCAGATGGCTTAGCCTATTTTTTTCAGAAATGAATGGTGACTGGTAATAAAATTTTCTTAATATAAAGTTGTCTTATGTTTAAAAAAAAAGAAAAAGAAAAAGCATGAGACCATGTAACCTAAATGTTTAGCATATAAATTAGGTCCATTTTCCAAGTTTCCCATTTTCTGTTGATGAAACCTTGAATGTTGTTGATAAAGACTCTTGCTGCCTAGCTTGATGGCCTGAGTTTGATCTTGAGGACCCAGATGATGGGAGAAGAGAGTCGATTCCCTTAATTGTCCTGTCACTGCCACACATTTGCTAGGGATGCAAGAATCTTTCCTCCCACCCACATATACAATGGGTAGTATTTTTTTTTTTAAATCTTCATGAAGATTCTGAGATGTAGCAAAGTTATTTTTATCAGATAATTTGTGACTTCTTTATTTTCTTATTGCCTTTGAAAGTTACATTTTCAGTCTTCAGTAATGTGCTTAATTTCATAAAGACTATTTTCCAGCATTTGAGTATGAAACAGCCAGAAAATTATTCCAGTCGGTTTCTCCTTACCTGTGCTCAGTGGCATTGTGCAGACTGAGAGGGTGTATAAAATGCACACATTCCTTCTGTGAGCCAAGGATGCACAGAGGGAAGACAAATGCAATACACAACCAACACCACACACATACAGAAACCCAGACACATAGCCCCACCAACAGGTGTAACTCAGGCTGAAACAAAGCACTCTCACGCATGAGTAAGTGATGAGAAAAGTTTCCTAGAAGAAGTGGTCTTTAAGATGAATTCTGAATTAAAGGAGCAGGTGTAGATGAGTAGAATTAGCTAATGCAGGCTTGTTGGAATAGCACAAGCCTAGAAACTGAGCAGGAAGTCTAGTGTATCCTGTGTGACTTGTTTGCAGTGGGAAGGACTGAAATCATCTAAAGGGATGGGTTAAGAGCCCACATGGAAGCTTTTGGGAGCTGCCAGTTGGGTTGAATTAAGTGTGATAGTAACAATCCTTAGCCAGTGTAGGAGTAACGGATGGCTGCAGAAAGCTGCCTGTGGTGTTTTGGGGTGAGATGGAGTGGCACTCATGAGGCAGAAGAACTCTCAAGGTTCCTCCCAGAGACTGTGCAGCACCTCTGTGGGCCGAGGTTTCTGTCATTCTTTCAGAAAGTACAGCAGAACTTCCCTTTCTTTCCCTCCCTAACTCAAAAGAGCGTTCTCCAGCTAGGAACAATTCTCTCTTTTAATGAGAAAAGTATGTGCACTTACCAGCAGTGTTTTCAAGGTGTGTCATGGGGAGTGGCCAAACAAGCTCAGTGCTATATAAATTTGTCTGTATACTTAGCTTCTTTTTGTGTCAAAGACACTTACAAATCTCTCACCAGTTTATAAGAACACAGGCATTGTTGATAACTCTGGTCTTCATGCTATGTAGTAGAACATACTGCTGCTGTGGGTGTGTTTCTTACCACTCCTCTCAGTCCCAGGGAGATGTCTTAGGTCCCACATATGAGTCACAGTCTAAGTATTACATTGAAAATTATCCTTTGAAATTTAGTCTTAGATAATTGAGGAAACACACCTACCTTTATTGGTTTAAGAAAAATTGAGTAATTATAATTTAATGTTTATATTCGTGGTTTATTGGTATAATTAAATACTATGTTTGTTACCTCAGACAGATTTATTGTTTGCACCTATGCTTTTGAATTTAAACCTTCAGTGAATAAGATATATTTTAGTATTTACATTGCATTGTTTTATCATGTATTTTAATAATCAAAACATCTATAAGAAAACTCTCCAGAACTATTTAAATTATCAGTGGGTTTTTCTAGATACATATGCCCATTTTACTATTTAGTCTAAAGGAGTAGACATTTCTAGAGGTAGTCCTCAAATGATCTGATTTATTGTTTATACATGAATATTTTAAATATTTTAACCAAGTTTTTGTTTTTTTTAAGGAGAATCATTCTATACGTGGCTAGAAGGTAAACTTTATACCTGTGGTTGATTACCTACACAACTGACACTTGGTGGAGGATCAGCAAGCTGAGTGACAGAGAGAAGTCATTGTTTCATAGCCATACACTTTCAGCAGTACTAAACTCTAGTCAATTCCATTGGTTGTTAATTGACTATTTCCTCTTATGAACAAAATTTGTTTGTTCTTAGTCGACTGCGTATGTATATATTGGTCATTATAAGGTGAACATGTATGAATACTGTTAGGAGTTATGTTAGAAAATACTTTTAGTAAGAGATGCATACTTAAGTCTAAAGATGTGGAAAGTCATTCAGATCAGGGGAATCTGATATTTTGACACTGTGATATGATACTGGGGTCTACAAATGTATTGGACTGCAACTATAGATATTCTTGGATACATGCTGCACGTGGGCCACAAGCTGGACACTTCTGATTGAGACTCAGAGAGGTAGTCAGAGACTTGAATGTTGACAATGGAGGAGGAGAATAGAGTCTCTGTCAGTGTTTGACAAGCTGGACACTTCTGATTGAGACTCAGAGAGGTAGTCAGAGACTTGAATGTTGATAATGGAGGAGGAGAATAGAGTCTCTGTCAGTGTTTGACAAGCTGGACACTTCTGATTGAGACTCAGAGAGGTAGTCAGAGACTTGAATGCTGATAATGGAGGAGGAGGATAGAGTCTCTGTCAGTGTTTGACCTTAGGCACTGTGCGTCCATTACTCCACCAATGCCCTGCTGTTTGGAGTCCCTGAATGTGGTTCCAGAGAGCACTTGTAGATTAGGTAACTGGCTCAGCCTTTTCTGAGATGATTTTGTCTTCTGGAGCTGGAGGGTGACAATAGTTGTGCTGCCACCTACAGTGTTGGTAGAGATACCAGTAAGAAATCTTGAAAACAGCCAAGTGACAGTCAAAGTCAGAACAATTCTGTGGCAGTAGTAAATCCAGCCTTCTTATGAGAGACATGTTTACATATATTCAGTGTCCCCTAAACCCATTGTTGAAAAATAATATGAATGCCATTAAATCTAAAAGAGATCTCCCTAAATTGGGTAGTCTAATTTGCTGTGTGATCATTAGAACTAGAAGTTGGTGGGATTGCCTTTGTAGGTTGTCTTTTGTGTGTTTTTTCAGAGCAAGAGGTGAAAGCTTTTGCCTGCCCTCATAGACAAAGCCCTACCTTTTTGGCTCAAGGTTGGACCAGAAGGAAGGTCTTCAGGACAGATGTGTGTCTGTGTAGTGCAGTCAGTTGGCATGTGTTGGATGTCAGCATTTTGTTTGAGGTCACCCAGATCGCAGAACTTGTATTTGTGCTCCACCTTCCTTGCTACACCTGCTCTACTCCAGCTTACGGGCTGTGAGCTTTGCAGACAGGAACTCCTCTTAGCTTCCCAGGCCCTGGGTTTTAGGCCTATGAATTATCATGAACTTGGCTTTACTTGCTGTTCCTTCTCTAGAATTCGGCCATTTTGTAGGACAGAAGTACCGCTGTAAGAAATAGAAATTGAACCTCAAATTTGACCAATTCCTTGTTGCATTTGCAAAGGGCCTGAGTTTGGTTCCTATCACCCACATGGCAGCTCGCAAACATCTATAACTCTAGTTCCCTGGGATCCAATGCCCTCTTCTGACCTCAGCAGGCATCACCCTTGCACACAGTACTCATACATACATGCAAACAAACATTCATGCACGTTAATAAATCATAATTTAAAGTTATTATTCTGTATTTTCATTTATTTTTAAATTTTCTATAAAGATTATTTATTCAAAAATTTCCTTTCTTCATGTGGTGTAATAAATACAGTGTGAATTTCCATGTTAGCCTTGGGGTTTTATTTTATTTTTTTTACTTTAGTGCTGGGAGTTGAGCTCAGGGTCGTGTACATGCTAAGCATATTCTTGGCTACTGAGCCTCGCTCCAGGCCCGTCTTAGCCATTTTCAAGTTTACTATTTGTTGTCACTAAGTGCACTTATAATGATATTATTATAAAAGAAAATCTTATGAAGTAGTAGCAGAAGGGAGGATTATGGGATTGTGTTGGTGTTTGCCATCCAATCTGAGCAGAAGCCTGTACAGGTTAAGGACTCCACATGAAGTGACTTTGTATCACATCCTTGAATGCCACATGATGAGACTTGTATTATAAATACTTGATATTTTTTAAGTGTTAAAATTCCTGGGAGTCTGTTTTCTAGGTTTTATTTCTCTGTAAGTAGAGAGATATGTAGTTAGAGGGAATTAGCCCATCCCAGGGCAAGAGGCCATAAAGGCCCTTCTTCCTCCACCACAAAGTAGATTCAAAGAATATAGAGGGAAGGTGTAGGACAACACAGGGATTGCTAAGGCAAAGCATGACTTCATCCTGGTAGTTGTGTTTAGTGCATTCTTGGTCTAAACTACAACCTGTGCAATTGCCTTCTGGTAGCCAAGAACTACACAGCTGCATCCAGGGTTTGGGCCATCTTCAGGGGCCAGGCCTTTCTGTCTTGTTCTTTGTTAAGTTTTCATCACATTCAGTTAAGTCCATTCTGAAACAAGAATCTTAGTGTTTTCTAGTCAAAATCTTCCTCTCACTGCCTATATAATTATCTCCTGATTTGTTTTTATTATCTGTGTTAGTTACTTTTATGTCAGGGGACCAACATAGTTGACAAAGTTTTTATATAGAGAACAATTTATGCTCCTCGGAGTTTGAGAGGGTTCACTCCATGGCTACTTGGCCCTGAGCCTGTGAGCAGATCACGACAGACGGAATGTGTGGCAGAGGACAGCTATACTGAAGACAGGAGCAGAGAGTGACAGGAAGCAGACCTGTATACTATCGCCCTTCCCCCTCCCCCTGCTGTATCTCCTCTAGCTAAGCTCTACCAGAGCAACAAGCAGCCCAAGCCTAAGCCCGCAGAGACACTGCACATTTCAGCCATAGCAGTATCCTTGACTATTAACCTGAAACCCATGTACTAACTGCTTTTGATTAGATATTTTGTATCTAATGGGCATGGGTTCTTTTTTCCTGTTTTTCTGAATAGGTTTGTGTCTTGAGAAAAGAGTCTTCTATAAGCTTATATCAGGACTTCATGCCAGCATCAATTTACATCTGTGTGCAAATTATCTTCTGGAAGGTAATCAGGTTTTGTAAATGGATTTTTTTTTTTTTTTTTTACTTTTTAGATATCATAAAAAGTGTTGGAAAGTAAAACACATATTTTGCAGAGCAAAACCAAAAACTTTTTATGCTAAAAGATAATGTGTTTCTATTTCTTTTTAGAAACCTGGGGTAAACCTAGTTGGGGACCTAATATCAAAGAATTTAAACGCCGCTTTGACCCTGTGGAAACAAAGGGGGAAGGTCCAAGAAGGCTAAAGAATCTGTACTTTTTATACTTGATAGAGCTCCGTGCTTTGTCAAAGGTGGCCCCTTATTTTGAGCGCTCAATTGTTGATCTTTATACTGGCAACTTGGAAGATGATGCTGACACCAAGACCCTTCTGCTCAGCATCTTTCAGGATACAAAGTAAGACCTGGCTTTCCGTGTCTTGGAATCCTCCACTGCTCAGGTGATGTGAAGTGAGGGGTGACAAAGACCTGACTAGAGGTTAGAGAAGAGGAACACAAGAGCAGTGTTAGCAATAGTAGCACAGTAGTTTTCCAGATGCTGAACAAAAAGCTTCTCTGAAGCTTGGCTGCAGAAGTGGTTACACTTGAAAATAGGCTATGTATATTTTAATAAAGAATTTAAGATTTTATATAGCATCAAAATGCCCCACCAATTTAGTGGTATTTCTATTACTACTTAAAGTTGCATAGTGTCATAAGTGTAAGCATTACACGAACATAAAGGTAGTTGTCTTAGGGTTTACTGCTGTGAACAGACACCGTGACCAAGGCAACTCTTATAAAGGACATTTAATTGAGGCTGGCTTACAGGTTCAGAGGTTCGGGAGCATGGCAGCATCTGGGCAGGTGTGGTGCAGGAAGTGCTGAGAGTTCTACATCTTCATCTGAAGGCCACTAGGATAAGATTGACTCCTAGTGGCTAGAAGTAGGGTCTCAAAGCCCACCCCCACAGTGACACACTTCCTCCATCAAGGCCACACCTACTCTAACAAGGCCATACCTCCTAATGGTGCCACTCCCTGGGCCAAGCATATTCAAACCATCACAGTAGTGTTAGTTACCTTCCTTAGCCTGTGAAACATATTCACTTCGTTGTTAAGCACGAAGGGGAAGGTAGATGGGAAGGACCTAAAGTAAAGTGCAGATCAAAGTGTGCAAGGATATCGAGTGTTGGCATACTTGGAGACTGTGTTCACTTTTAAATAACTTTAGTAGTTTTCTTAAGATCCTGCAGTCTTGGGATGACAACCCCATAGGAAGACCAACTAACCTGGACCCCTAGGAGCTCCCAGAGACTGAGCCACCAACCGAAGAGCATACATGGGTTGGTCCGAGACCCCCAGCACACATGTAGCAGAGGACTGCCTTTAAATATTCTAACAAAACTCTTAAGACCAATACTTGGATTTTTCATTGGTAACGTACTAATAATTTTGTCATTTCATCAGGTCCTTTCCTATGCACTTCGATGAGAAATCCATGTTTGCAGGTGACAAAAAGGGGGCCAAGTCATTAAAGGTAATTGAGAGTAGTGTGGAAACTACGTCGTAGTTCATCCACACTTCCAGCTGTCCTATATTTTAATGTTAGTCTGATTAAACTTTGGTTTAAATTGAGATCATTGTTATTTGAGAACCTATGACACAGCATGGCACTATGAATTTATAACAGCATCTATTCTAGGGCCAACGTTCTAAATTAGGTTTTACTTTACTTTTTCTGTTGCTGTGAAAAAGTACCCTGACAAACTAGATTTTAAAAGCTACTCGCTGTAAGCAGCAGTTCAGTTCTTACAAGTAAAGGCCTCACACTGTTAGCTTTCCAGCCCTTCATTTAAGTGCCTTCTCAGTAAAATGTGTTGAAATAATGTGCAACATGAATCTTCACTTCTATTAATGTCTGCTATTTTAATGTACTATGTTGTGTTATACAAATTCAGATTGTTTTAACTACTGAAAAACAACAGTCACTTGTAAACCTTAAAAATTTATTTTATATGTGTAATTCGACCAAATGTATCTTAATTTCAAAAGTCTAATTCAGATATTTTTTGCACACCAGGAGGAATTCCGGTTACATTTCAAGAACATCTCCCGAATCATGGACTGTGTTGGGTGTGATAAATGCAGATTGTGGGGGAAATTGCAGGTGTGTGTGTGTTATCTTTCCTTTCCAAACTTCGTAGATTCATATTTTCTGCTTCACTTTTATTACAATATCTTTTGCTCATTGAATTAGCGTTTGGAAACTGGCAGCTCCAAGGTCGGCCTTTCTGTATTGTTATGCAAAGACTTTACTAAACTTTATGAAAAAAACTACTAAACTGCTGGATATCCAAGAGTAAGGACATTTTTGTATTCGGGATCTTAGTACCATCTTAGATTTATTTATAAAAAGTAAAATACGTAAGTCCCAAACATCATATTTTGGAGATGGTTTGTTTCAGTGGTGAAAAGCTGCTGAGCACAAGATGCAAAAGTTGTGCAGGGCAGGCCTGAATTGTCAGGGCATTGCTTGATTTTTACCTCTTCTTTTCTTTCTTTTTTTTTTTTTTTGTTTTTGTTTTTGTTTTTGTTTTCAAGACAGGGTTTTCCTGAGTAACCTTGGCTGTCCTGGAACTTTCTTTGACCAGGCTGGCCTTGAACTCACAGAGATCTGTCTGCCTCTGGAATACTGGGATTAAAGGCATACACTGCTGCTGCCTGGTTTTCATATTTTCTCACAAAGATGATGATAATTACATCCCCAGTACTATAAAAAAAAAAAAAAAAAAAGTAGTGCTTTCAAGATTACAAGTCAAATACTGTGGTTCTGATGATAAAACAGACATCTTAATAACGTGTTCAACAAGCATCAAGCATCATTTGAGGTTGCTCAAATTTTCTGAGAAGTGTGTTTATGTGTGTGAGATCTGTGAGGGAGTAGACACTGCTTCGTGCATAGTCCAGCACTGTGTTGTAACGCTCCGTTCATAGGATTTTAAAAAGAGATTTTCTTTGTTTTTATTTAGGGGTATATGTGTGTCCACAGAGGCCTGTAGAGGGCGTCAGATTTCCTGGGGCTAGAATTACAGGTGGCTATGAGCCATTGGATGAAGAGCAGCAGCAAGCATTCCCAGCTGCTGGCTGTCTCTCCAGCTCCCTCAGATGGTTTTTAGTGTCCTCACTGAGTAATTTTTCATAGTAGCTATTGTATAAAGTTAACTGTAAATTTGTGAATATTTTCTTCAGACTCAGGGTTTAGGAACTGCCTTGAAGATACTATTCTCTGAAAAGGAAATCCAAAAACTTCCGGAGAACAGCCCATCTAAAGGCTTCCAGCTCACTCGGCAGGAAATAGTTGCTCTTTTAAATGCTTTTGGAAGGTAAGCTGGGGCCTGATCCCCACGGGTTCCTACATCCTGCAAAGATTATCTCCCCCAAAATGTATGCTTTGGTTTGCTTTGCCGACAGAAAGATAAAATGCTGGCTGTGGTGACACACATTCATAACGCCAGCATTGAGAAGTTGAGGCAGACAGATCAAGAGTTCAAGGCTAATGTGGCCTATGTAGTAAGGACCTTGTCTCAAACAAACACCTTAAATCCATTGTTCAGTGTGGCCTCCAGGCTGACAGCCAAGTTCTCCATGAGTCCCAGGAAGAACTGATAGTTTGCAGCTCCAGTACTTTTCAATTTGTTTTCTCAATTTCATGAGGGAAATAGTCTCCTAGTAATCTTTTCTTTGACTGGCTCCTGCCTGTTGTAGTTCAGAAGTAGATATAATGAAAACAGGATTGCGAAGTTAAAGACATGACTTCCATCCTCTGCTCTGTATTGCCTGAGCTGAGGAGTCCTCCTCTCCCATACACTCTACCATATACCGTGTGTGTGTGTGTGTGTGTGTGTGTGTGTGTGTGTGTGTGTGTGTGTCTGTCTGTCTGTCTGTCTGTCTCTCACAAATGGCTTTTTAAATAATTTGAAGTTACCTACAGAAATATATGCAGTGTTGGGATATAAAGCAGAAGGAAGAGAATCATAGAAAATAATATTTTGTGTTGTAACAGTAGAGCAAGATAAGTCAAATCACAGGGGAAAGTTTATTTTTAAAACCAGACCAAATGACAGATTAATATGTATGTTTTATGAGTGTGATTTTTAGGTTCAAAGGAGACCAATCACTCAAAGATAACTTAGCTATGTCCCAGCTTAATGCCAAAGCCTTCACACAGTTCCTCCACGTGCTTATTTTTGTCTAGGCAGGGTTTTGTTCTAATGCAACCTGACCTTCTCAGTGACCCTACCTCAGCCCCTCGTGTGGTTATACACATGTCAACTGACTGCTAGTCCAGCTCTTCTCTGTATTTAAAGATGTCTGTGGTAATTGAGATAACAACCACAAGGTAGATAGGATGCTGATTATGTTTTTATATTTCAGGAAACATTGTTTACATATTTTTGAGGTCTGAAGAAAAATATAGAAGAGACAAGGTGAAATGTAGATTATTTGAAGTGAAAAAGATCTTAAATAACATAAATGTTTTAAGCACAAACAAAATTAAATTGATAAAGGAAAAATTTAATTGGATATTTTGTTAAAATTACATTGGCTTTCATAAATGTTCCCTTCTAGCTTCAATCCTGTGTCTAGAGGCCATTCTCCCTCCAAGGGGTGCTGGCCAGGAAGTCAGTTTTAGAGTCCTGGGATCCTGGCCTGCTATTTGCCAGCAGTACAGCTCAGCAGACCTTGGCTCCATGCTCAGAACCCACATTGAGCCCTGGGGGGGATCCTTGAAAAATACTTGATTTGATGTTAATTTTACCTAAAATGTAAAAGCAAAGTTCTAGCTAACTTTTGTTGTTACGTTCTTTTAAGTTTATTAAGTATGTACACTTGACAGGTCAGATCATTGCCTGGAACCTCCTAAGTTCTCAACAAACAGGAATTTTTCAAATATTGGGGTAAAGAAAAAAAAAGGTAGTTAGCAGTGTACACTATATCACTAGGCTGTAGAAGAAATACTGGATTTTGTTACATTAACCCTGAGTACACAAGGAAAGATGAACTTGTAGGTTTTTCATTTCTTCCCATCCCACGGTTTTACTTCTGTGTTTGAGCTCTTTATTTATTCATTAAGCCAGTAATCAATCACTTGTACAATGCCATAAATAAAGACAGGTACTGGGATTGGAAGGGACTGTGTAGAAGACATTCATGGCCCTGTGTCCATCGCTCATCTATAGTCTTTTTGTGGTTGTTGTTTTGTTTTTCAAGACAAAGTTTCTCTTTGTACCCCTGGCTGGCCCCAAACTCAGAGATCTGTCTGCTTCTGCCTCATTAGTGCTGTAGTCAAAGGTGTGTACCACCACACCTGCCTCTCGCGGATGGTCTCAATGTGAAGACGAATTGGTTTCTTTTGCCATTTTAAGCATGCCCAAAGCTCCAAAGCTCCAAAGCTCCATGACTTGTCAGTTTTGATAGGATTGCAGCATTTCTATTTTAAATGGGATTGTCACCATTCAGTGTTTGGCTCTTTTAGATGTTTTTGCTTCCAGGTTAGATAGCTCAAGGACGCAGTATTGGCTATTTGAAGTATGTGTACATCATGCCACCAGTATGTTCTAATACGCACTTGTTTTCCTCCTATAGACTTTCTACCAGCATAAGAGAACTACAGAACTTTAAAGCGTTGTTGCAGCACAGGAGGTAATGAAGACTTGTCTATGTCTTCATAGACATAGTGGACTGTGTGAAGCCTTTTAGCCTTGGACACTGAGCAAAGAGACTAAGTGTTTAAGACTTCAAGAATTCTGGACTCTTTAAGAGAAAATTCAAATGTTCACTTGAATATTTATGATCCTTAATAGAATATCAATTAGAGATATTTATAAATGAAGTATATACTTTAAAAGTGTAAGTTATACTAATGCCATGTTTGGTTCACATTTTGTTTGTACTGTATTACCCTGCATTCCTAGTTGTCAAACTTTAAATGACTGTCTATCCTGAGAAGACTATTCAATCTGTTGTAGAAAAGGAACCAGGGAACCAGTGCTGCCTAGAGCTGGTCCCAGTGACAGAAATCTATAAATGGTGTAGTTAGTGTTTTCTACTTGCCTAACACTGTGTCATCCTCTGTAACACAGGGCTGTCACTATAATGAATAGGCCTTTCAGTGACTAGTGAGAGGTTCTGGATGGCTTCCCAGGACTTCAACCCTGTTAAGATGTTTAGTTGCTGTTGCTGCTGTGGTTTTGGCCTAAAGGGACCTGCCTTGGTGAAGGTGGGTAAGTGCCCGTGCTTACTTGGCCTGTGCTCTTGGCCCAGGCTGGCTCAAGAGTGGAGTGTCCTTTACCTAAAGCCTACAGCTTCCCTTCTGACTTTTCTCTTGGTTCCTCTCCTAACTATATAGACATTTTCAGTTATTTTATGAAAAGCCCTATTTAATGGATTTTTTTTTATTCACAAAATTTGAATGGGATCCTATGGGTTTATAATGCTAATTGGATTATACACAAATTTGGCTGTTTTAAAGTAAGCATTTTAAATATTTGATTTTGAACACAATCTATGCAATCCTCTACCTCTTTTGTGTGACTGTCTGGTGAGATGCTTCAGCATGAGTGTCATTTCCTCCCTATTCCCCCGTCTTCAGTTCATCCCAGATCAGCCATCCTTGGTGACTTACGACAGTGAGGACTTGAAGGCCCTAGACTGTCATTTTCTAAACCTGGGATTTAAAGTCTTTAAGTATTTTAAATCTTGGTTCTTTTAAAGGTGGCAGTGTATAATGGGATTACTTGAAAGGTTTTTATTTGTGTGAAAGTAATGCGAGCCCAAAGTTTCGCTTCTCCTTAGGTTCCGTCTTTCTGAAGTAAACAGTAAGTGCTCTTAAATCCACATCTTATCTGCCAAAGTCTGAACTGTGTTCCTTGTACCTTCATGGTGTATGCCAGATTATCTAGTTGGCCCGTTCCCCTCTTTTGATGCCTAGTCTTCCACTGTGGAGGTGTGATGGGGACTGAGGCCTCTAGAGTGATTTCTGATCTTTGTAAACTTAATGTTTTGTTGATAGTGGTGAGTTTTGTAGGTTGATTACTTTTTTTTAAGATGGCTTGAAGTTTTCCTTTTATTTGCTTTTTATTTTTTAAAGAGTTGCAAGTATTACCATATGATGGGAACAGGCCACTGTAAGACAAAAAGTCCTCAGAGTGAATACCAGTGACCTTGCTCTAATATATCAGTGGGTTCTGTAGTGCCCATTTAGAATGTAGGGAAATGTGGAGAATTTGCACTTTGTCTATTTTTATTTTAAATGCAGAGGTTGTTTGCGAATGTTACTTACCACCACTGCAGTTAGATGCTATTGTTTAAACTATTTTCTTAAGGGGGAAAAAAAATCTTCATTTCCACTTGCTAAATTTTTTTTAACTGTGATTTGTTCCAAGCTTAGGACACACAGTAGTACAGAGTGTGTTCTAGGAAGTTGAAAGAAATGGATGTTAGAATGTCCTCAAAGCTGTAACGAAGTAAGGGAAGTATTTTGAATTTGGTATTTGTTGGATTAACTGTTACATAGGTTATGGTGTGTTGGTGTGTGCATAGCCGACATAACCACGGTATCTGAGGACTGTGGAGACTGTAGGAGTGTTTGGTGACCCTGGTGATGGGTCTGTCTGTAGGAGGCTGTCTGCCACTTCTGTCACCTGTGCGGGGGGAATGTGAGCACTGCTTCTATTGTGAGATTGCTTGTCAGCTGAGTAACAAAACACTTGCTATTTGTCTATGTCTCACCACCTACTGTAAAAATCTAGTACTTGACAGCAAGATTGACAGAAATGATTGTACCTGGTGCCATAATCAATGTGAAGAGAAAGTATTTTCCTTTCGTGACCTCTACATTAGACAGCATACATACTAAAATGGCCAGTGGTCAGTACTCCACTTGTTTTGAATTATGTGGAGGGTCAGTCAAACAAGAAGATAATCAATTTTGAAAGTTGACAAGTTAGATGTTGGGCTCCTGTATTTTGTGTATGAAATGCTGTGCCGTGTTTCTTGACCCTGCCTAGGTGCCACGGTATATAAGGAAGGACAACTGTGCTGGTCTTCCTCAGCATTGCCTTCAGCTGGACCCCTGAAAACAGTTCACAGTTGAGCAGTTTGCAGACTGAAGTTCCTACAGAAGCCATAGCTAGTCACCAAAAAGCTCAGACCAGGTACACGCTGTCATGGAAAGTTCTCAGTACAAACCAAGTACATAAATCCATGTCTTTTATTTGAAATAACATCTACAGGTACAGCTTTGAGTTTTCTGAGTAGAATTCCAAATAATTTGCTATTGTAACCACCAGAATCTAAACCATGAATTAAAATACATGTTTCTGCAATCTTTTGTTTCTTTGTTTCTCCCTCCCCCCCTCCCCCCCGCCACCTATATATCAAGTGCTTTTTATGAGACTGATTATAATTTTTATGGATCAGGAAGAAAATAGACTTCTGCATAGTCTGAGGGGGGACTCTTGCAGTCACAATGGCAGTCGTTGGCCATGTGTGCTGAGGACTGCATGCAGCAGCACACTAGGTGGTAAGAACAGGTGTTTCTTAAAGCATGAAAACAGCTGAGGTCTGAGACTCAGCCAGAGCTTTCTATTCTATTCTAAACTCAAGGTTGTAGAGCCTGGGCATGCCACCAGAACCTGTACTGACAATGTGGGCCATTTGTGTCATTTCTGTAAATGGCCTATTACCATTCGATCAAACTGGAGGAACAGTATTCTATGATCTGTATTGAGTCATAGGCTTAAAAAAAAATGCTTGTTTTATTTAACTTTCCAAATAGGTGGTGCATTCACATGGTTAAAAAACACAATATATACTAAAAATACAATGTCTTCCCAGCTTCCCATAGTGCGCACACATGCCCCTGGCTTTTTGTATTTCCACCCATTCCCCCCTTTTAAAAAAATGCCAAGATATAGAAATAGAAAGCCTTATTTCTCTATTCACTCTTATTTTACTTGGAGTACTATCACATACACACCTAATTATTTTATTGGCCATGTACCACAGGTAGCTTTTTTACTTTCCCGGTTGCTTGGTACCCTTACTATGGCTATGTCAGTATTTAGTTGAGTGGTACCATTCGACTTGTTTTCTAGACCTTGTCCACATATCATGTCACATTTGTATATGTACATTTCTAAGTATTCAGAGTACACACTTGTAGATTTGAGAGATACTAACTTGGACTCATCTTTTCTATGACTAGCTTGAGGAATCATGTAGATAGGACGGCTCTCTGACACCTTTATGGACTTAGCTCTTTATCTAGGTTTAGGTTCTGTCTCCATTTCATCAGTCCATTTTTCTATATGTACCAGTAGACATTGTTTTAATAATATTAGTCCTTGGTCCTCTCTGAGGTCACTTATGACTTAAGATGCTATCCTACTGTGTGCTCGGCTTTTAAAAAATACAGTGTTAACAATCACCCTGACTTGTCCTTGGATTTCTCTGTGCCTAACTGTGATCTTAAGTCATGTACTCTTCATGTCCCTGACCAACAGTAATGAATGAGTGTCCGTCTCAGTCAGGGTTCTATTCCTGCACAAACACCATGACCAAGAGGCACGGTGGGGAGGGAAGGGTTTATCCAGCTTACACTTCCACGCTGCTGTTCATCACCAAAGCAAGTCAGGACTGGAACTCAAGCAGGTCAAGGAGCAGGAGCTGATGCAGAGGCCATGGAGGAATGTAACTTACTGGCTTGCTTGCTTGATTCCCCTGGCTTGCTCAGCTGGCTTTCTTATAGAACCCAGGACTACCAGCCCACAGATGGTACCACCCAGAAGGGGCCCTCCCCCCTTGATCACTAATTGAGAAAATGCCTTACCACTGGATCTCATGGAGGCATTTTCTCAACTGAAACTCCTTTCTCTGTGATAACTCCAGCTTGTGTCAAGTTGACACAAAACCAGCCAGTACAGTATCATTTGCTGAAAACAGCAAACACAGAAGTTGAAAGCAATCTTCTAAAATGAATATCCACCATGAATGTTCCACACAACATTTGAATATTGCTCGATAAACAATAGTGTTTGAAATACTGTTCTCTGGGTCAGTTGGGCTTAATTAGAATCTGTGATTTAATAATCCCTTGTAAAACTCTGTTAAAGATTTCCATTATCCCTCATTCCTTCTCTGTGCTATGCTTTCTGGGCTGCTCAATAAAGAACAAAGCCCTTTGTGACAGATGAACACGCAGGGATAGATTTACAAGATAGCCCTCAGGCAGGCACAGATTCAGACTCGTGTAACAGACTCAGAGGATGAGGACAGAAGACATAGGGAACATGAAATAGAAAATCAAATCTGAGTTCACTCTTGGTTAAATGACACTAAGGAGAAATGCTTTCTTTCCTTAATGTGACAACAACACATTAGTGGTGATTTGGAATTTACTATTAATGTGTTTAAATTGACCACCCACTCTTAATTCCTTCCCCTGCACCCTTTTATTTTTCCTAGATAGTAACCCTAGATAGTATTTGTGATTCCACATGAGCTTTAAAAAATCCTCATAGCATGACAGAACTGTTACTGTTGCGGGTCCCTCCCTCATTCCCTCCCTGTCATTACTTTGAGGGTCTTGAGTGTCTCAGAATGTCCTCAAAGTCCATACATAGCCAAGGATGGTCTTGAACTTCTGTTTCTTCTCTTTGTCTCCCAACTTCTAAGTGCTGGGATCACAGGTGTAAACTGCCATGCCCATTTTATGCAGGGTGGGGGATTGCACCCAGGGCTTCCTACACATGGGTGAGCACCCCACCTACAACTACAGCCTTAGAGTTGAAGGTACTTTTAACCGCTTGATGTCTTTATTCTTCTAACTCAATGGTTCCGTTAGAAGAATGTAAAGACCATTTTAGATTTTCTTTTTAGCTACCTGGGGTAATTTTGAGTACTCTTACTAATTGGAGCAGTTCATAGAGGTACGGCATATCACCCATAAAGTCAGAGTTCATCTTGTAAGATGACATCTCCAAGAATGATTTTGGGTTTACCTTTATTTAAAAAAAAAAAAAAAAAAAAGTCCCCTCCTTTCATTTGTCCAAAAAGTTGGACATCTGTTAGAGACTCACGCAGCAGGCTTGAAAAGACAGTTTACTGGAATGCATGCACTCTTTTTTGCTTTCGTTAGGGCACTGAAGGAAGACCATGACTAGGAGTGACTAGTGGGTGTCAGTGTCTTGGGTAACAGTTGCATGAACAGGAGTTGGTAGAAAGGGAAGAATTCTGAGGCTCACAGGAGCTAAAGAAAGTGGGTCTCTGAACTCCAGTCCTGACTAAGCTAAAGTTCAGGACATATGGTCCACTCAGATTATAGAAATCAGAATTTGAGGGGTGAATCAGCTAAGGCTTAGGGGAAAAGAAGCCACTAGTAAGCTATCTGCATCAGAAAATGGAGGCAGATCAAGCTTTGGAGAAGGTAGGTGTGGGTGCCTGTAGGCATTTGGATTCAATGAGTCCACATTGAACACAGTGCCTACCCAGGGCCAGGACGAGGCAAAGGCATAAGGAGTGCAATAGTTTGGGACATAGGGATAACCACAGCAGGTATCGGGTGTTTTGTTCCATTGGGAGAGGGTTTTTCATGTGTCCCTGCCAGGAGCTGAGAGGAAGTTTATGTGTGATTCTCTTAGTATGGTCTCAGATCCAAACTCATGACAACTGACCAGACCAACAGAGACACCCAGTAGACTAAATTCCACTGTCTGTCGTCACGGTCTCATTTTAAAAGTTTTCTCACTTTAATTGTCCTATTTAATTTAGTCTTTGATGAGAACTCTGATGGGAGCCTGCTCCTTTTTCTAATAGCTCTGCCATCTGGATCCATTAGAAGCGTGAACATACTGGATAAAGTATCATGCATACTGGATAAAGTAGACCTGCACACTGATGTGTCTCTGCACCAGTCTGTTCTTTAGACTGCTGCCTGATAAAAGTGAAAGCAGGATTTATTTTCTACATAGTTTGCTTAACTTGTAAATTTTGATAAATTATTTGTAACCTTGTAGTAAAACAAACAGCAAAGGCTAGAATGTGTGTAGCTCAGTGGCAAAGCACTTGCGTAGCCGGCCTGGATTGGATCTCCACATGCATATGCATGCATAATAGTCTAACAGACAATATGCAGCTCCAAATGAGATTCTCACATTGCTTCTGAAGTGCCCAGTGACAAACGTTTCTTTTGCTCTTCACAGGGGTCCAGTGTTGGTTCCACAATATTGTCTACAAAAAGCAGTTGAGTTTTAGTGAAGGAGAAACTTGGGAGACACCGGAGTTTACCCAATCTATGCAGATAAACACAGGACTAGAACAGCTATTATGAGTGTGTCTGACACAGTCAAGACGAAGTTGGCAAGAGCCGAGGAGTATAGCTCAGTGGTAGAGCACCTGCCATGTATGGCGTCGTCCAATAAGGCATCCTTACTACAGCCACCAAAAAACCCCAAAACTAAACCAAACCAAACCAAGACCCAACTAAATGTGACTGGGACATATGCTAATAACCTCTAGTTCACAAATCTACTTGTAACACTCCAGATATTAACTATAAGGAATATGTGTCAGTGATGGATATGAACACAGCTTAGCCAGAATTCTTAACTGCTAGGGCAAATGACTCAGCAGCTAAAAAGGCATCTTGTCCTTGTTACAGCAGACCTCACTGCTGGGACCATGTTTACACTTTCAGTGGTATTGCCTCCTTCCCATGAGCTTACTTACCTCAGAGCATTGCTCCAGCCCAGGCTAACCTCATGCTTGACCTAGTGCTGGGATTCTAACCATAATACCGTACTTGGCCCCATGTGCTTTAAAATTACCAGGGTTTAGTTTCATGATGCTGTGAACTTTTCTTTTCCTATGTTCAACACATTAGGAACAGTTTTGTTAGCAGAGGAAGTAAGGGAGAAGGCTCAAAGCCAGTTCAGACCTCCTTCCTTACATGTGTCCACAGCCACTGCATTCGTACTCCAGCATGTGTTGACAACATTTAAGAGCTGTGTCTTTTTATTGATGACATGAATGCTGACAACTTTATTGTAAAAGTGGATTATAGCTTGTTTGTTACTGTAAGAAACCCAGCATTAACCAACTGTAAAGTATGCATGTGCTACAAATGAGTGCATATAGAACAATTTTAATGATGCTGTGCTTTCCAGAAAGCCTTGTCGTTGCTGACAGGTACAGACCTGCTGGAGACAAGGACACAGCTGCAGGCACTGATTGCGACAGCCACATTATTGCAGGTATAGTGACAGATAAACTTTTATACAATGCTATTGTAAACTACTGATTTAGGCAATTTGTGTAGGCTTTGCCAGAATTCACCCTAGCAAAGAAACGATTTTAAATGGCTTGCAACCCAGGTGTTTGTTCATACTCAAAGGCAAAGATGTGGGGCTATGCAAGGTCTTCAACTTTGTGCTCTATACAATGAAAACCCAATCACAACCCATTGAAACTTGGGCTCCCAATTTTAAATTATAACAAAATAGGAGAAAGTGGGCTTGACCCTGTTAAGTTAAAAGGGGGGAGTGAGTGAGGCTGTCTGTGGCTCTGTGACATCTAGGACCAGACGATGCATTTTGTGAGAAGCCAGAGCCTCCAGCCTCTAGGAGGGCTACATTGGTACACTGGTTCATTGGGTTCCAAGAGTTTTCCCAGGACAGCCCAGAGATGGTACATGGGGACCATTCCCTGGAGCACTCTCTGGCTGAGACAGGGATGCTGCTCACATAGGCAGAGCCCACTTTTTTATACACATAGCTTTCAGTAGACAGAATGCTATTTAAAAATAACAGGCAGTGAGTACCATGTCAGTCTCATACACATTACAGGCATGTTTTACAGAAAAACTGTCAGGAGTCCGCAGTCCTTTAGAGCTTGAAGGCCAGAAATATTTATTGTTAATACTCCGTGGCTTGTCATTGACTATAGCGAGCACTGGCTGAGTCAGGGAAGGCACAGTCCTTCCATCCTACTGAGGTAGTGAGTATTTAGTTACGCCGGGCAGAAGAAAACACTACAAAATGGCTACACACACAGCAGAGGAGGTTTAATAGTGTGGGTGACTAAACCTCGACAGTATCCGCTTGTTACTGGAGTGCTTAGTGCTTTCAGATGAAGAAGCAGCAGACTTAGGACAAAGTTTGAGAGAAACTACTGCTGCTGAGCCTGTTAGGTACAGATCATGGTGCTCTGCTTCCCCTTAACTGGACCACTGGAGTGGCGGTTAAAGGAGCCCACCACTGTGGCACTTACAGGAGTGCTCTTCAGAGGTGTGATCTGTGGAAACTGTTCCAAAGGCTTTAAACTGTTAGACCACGTATTCTATATGTTTTTTAAAGTGAATTATGCATGAAAGTCTGTGCAAACTACAACATACATTGCAATTAACAACCAAGGAAAAAACCCTAGTATACTTTAGCATTAGTATTTAAGTTATATAAAATACATCTTTATAAAAGTACAGATTCTCTTTTAAAAGTTTAAATTATACCCACTGAAATGGCCAGGCTCTCTGCTAGTACTGAAGGGTTTATTGCTCTAAATCATTGCTTAGCCCTATGGAGCCATTTAAAAAAAGAGTTCTGTTTTATAAGGAAAACTGCCTTAAAAGCTCAGCTGTCATCCAGTCTGGCTGGCTGGAGGTTTTCAATGGAGGACTCTTCCATAGGACTGTCAGCTGGTGCTACCCTTGGCTTGCTTTGTCTGGATCCAAAGTGGAGTCTTGCTGCAAAGTTCCTGCTTGTGCCAGGAAGCTGTTATTTTGTTGTCCCCAATCATAGTAGTCTGGAGCAAAACTTGAAACAAACAAACAAAACCAGTTTAGTAGCTTGACACAGTGTACTGCATAGATGTGGCATGTGGATTCTAGCAACAGACCTGAGTTTTTCAGGTTGGTATCTTGCCCATTTTCTACCAAACAGCTACACACAGTGCTGGCAGCCTGAATTCAAGTCTACGGAACCCCACAGAGCTTAGAAACTTGGAACTACAGAACCTAAAACTAGCTACTGTGGAGAACATAGGTTTAGCAAAAAATTGTGTCTGAACCCTAAGGTGGGATTATCATGTGTTTTGGATAGATAATGTCTATGTCTCAAGTTCTTTGGGGAACAGGAAAGGAATTAGCAGTTTTCTTGTTGGCTGTTGTCAGGGTTGAGTGAACGCCTATAAAAGTCCTCAAGAGCAGTATCTAAGCTATCATTAGGACTCAAAACACTGTTGTTATTTTCCTTTATCATGGAAAAGGGTCTTTTCTTGCTCTCTGTACAGGGTGAGTACTCCCTCTTTGCTCTTGGTAACTTCTGGCAAGTAGTGGTTAGGGATACTCCAGCAGGGTTACAGGGGGAAAGCGTGGAGCAGCTAATTAGATAAGAGAAAAGTTTTAGGAAGAGGTAGAGCTGAAGACGATTGGAGGACAGCTCTTGGCCCTGAGAAACCTTTGTATGGTGGCTTGCTTCCAGTGTCTGTACTTGATACCTGCTGCTCTGTGATCTCCCCTAACTGCTACCTTGTCTTGTTTATCTGGTCGGAGTCTCAGCAGTGTGTTCTGTCTCAGTTCTGTATCCCAAACTAGAGTCCTTCCAGAGTTCTTCCCCCATTTCCAAGGACTTTCACTGCTATACAGAGCAAAAAGCAAGCACAAGTGGCACTTCCCATGGCAAGCCTAACCCTGCAGAACAGCTCTGCACAGTAGAAGTCTTCCACTTCCATCTGTTCAGTGGCCCAGCACTCTCCAACAGGAGCTGGCTCTTACCTTCCCTGAAGTCCCTGAGGGGCAATGTTCCAGGCAAGGTCATCATCACTGTCATATCTTCGGGGGTTGTCAAAGAAGTAAGATCTGGGACTGAATCCATGGCTGGGGACCATCCCAGGATTGGTCTAGAAGAAGACGTTACCATTTAGCATCCATGCAGACAAGTGCCTGCTAGATGATAGGGGGATGGTCTCATGAGGTCTCATGATGGTCTCATGAGGATAGAGTGCTCTCACTCTTGAGTGTTTAATGTGCCTGTGCATGTTTAGGGGTCTCATGTATCCCAGGCTAGTCTCAAGCCAAAGATGCCATCGAATGTCTTAATTTTCCTCCCTCTACCTCTCAAGCACTGGGGATTGAATCTAAGTTTCCCTGTATGCTCCGTAGCACTCTACCAATTGAGCTACAGTCCCCAAATTACAGCATGGGGGAAGGAAGAGCTGCTTTCTCCTCGAGGATCTATAGGTTTTAAAAAAGGACCTGAGAATAGGAAGAGGCCTGACTAGTTGGTGAGACAAAGTAGATCAATAGGAAAGAGCAGATAAACAAAAATGTATGCTTGTGTAAACACCACAGTGAAATCCACTATGTACATATAGTTAATAATGCTTATAAATCCATAGCCCTTACTTCCAGTGATGAATATACTGTCTTAAGCCTCACTGATATGTCCAAATAGCCAGGCATGGTCATTCATGCTTATAACTCCAGCACCTGGGAGGCCAAGGCAAGAAGTGTTTTAGCTCAAGGCCAGCTGTGCCCTACAGTGGGTTGTCTCACGAAGTTCCCCAAACCAAAGCAGGTGGTCCATGTAGAGACACACCTGCATAACTACATAGGCTCTCAGGGGAGTTTCTTACCTCGGGATCCCCCCTCGATCTCTTCATACTTTTTGCCCCAAACTGAATTCTCAAAAATGCAAGTATACATTGTTGGAGTCCATCCTGGCAAGGAAGGCATAGCTAGCCAGGTTGGGCTTCATCTCCCATCTCCCCCTGCTCTGTTTCCTGTGCCTGGCTTAGCAGTGAACACCCAGAGGTGAGTGGGGAAAAGAGCAAACTGTTATCTGGGTATGGACCAGGGGTGTGCCATGTCTGGGCATCCTTCTGTGCCCTCCTCCCTGCTCAAACTGGCCAGAACTTCACTCTCTACTCTCCTGAGTGTGTACGCATCAGGAAGGCAAAGCTGTAGCCTAGTTTCTGTGGTGCAGCAAGGCTTCTAGGGGATTCTGAACTTGACTTGGTTTTTTCTTCTGTAGTGTTGGTTAAGCAGAAGATGTGGGTGACTTTTAGCGTGGTCACCATGATGCCACTGCACTGCTCTCCCACTCCCTGACGAGTGGTCATCACTCTGGGGATAAAGTGAGTCTGTTTTCCTTTTTTTTTACTGGTGCTTTCAGACAAGGTATCATGTAGCTCAGGCTGACCTTGAACTCATTATGGAGCCAAGGATGACTGAATCTCTCTGATCCACTTGCTTCTATCTCCCCAGTGCTAGGATGACATGCCTGGTTTTATGTGTAATGAAGGATCAAACCCAGGGCTTCATACATGTTAGGCAAGCATTCTACCAAATGCCACATTTTCTGCTTAAGGAGTACTGTATGTGTTTGGGGAACTGACAGTGAATACTGTCCCCAGGCCGTGAGATGTACTTAACTTTCATTTCTTTCGTTAGATAAAGCTAACTCCCCAAACACATTTTCTTTGAAAGAATTAAGGGAAAAGAAGATTCTCCTTGAAAGAGTCCTGGATGACCTACTCCACAAAGAGCTGCAAGAAGCTCCACTGAAAAGGGGGAGTGGGGCATATCCTATTCATCAGTGTCAGGAAGGTGAATCCAGCAAACAGACAAGCGGGTACTTACAAGGTCCTTTGTGGGACTTCTGACTCGGAAGAAATAAACCACCAAGGTGGTGGGTAAGAGCTCCCACACGAAAAGCACCACGCCAAACACTATGTAGCCAGCATCGCCCAGCTGGTTCTTCAGATCCGCCTGTTCAGAGTAGGGAACAGTCATGAGACTGAAAACACTCCTAGAAACAGTGAGATGCTCCCCCTAAAGCTTGCACTTTGAAACTTGGTTGCAGCGATGACCGGCCTTGGACTGTGGAGACCATTTAGGATGATTATTTACGACTGGCTACTCATTTACTTTTGTGGTTCAGGAATGGACCCTGAACCCACATTCCAACCCTGACTCCTAAAGGAGAGCAGCTTGTCTGTCCAGAGTCATCCTAACATTTGCCACACTCTATTATTCTCCACCCATGAGAGCTGACCACAGGCAGCTTGTCCAGGAAAAGTCCTCTGAGCAAGGCAAAGCCCAAGGGGATGGCTGTGGAGGCTTCATGGAGGGAAGGTTCCAGGATAGAGGGGAACCAGTTGTGGCAGCTTCTCAGCCCATTACCAGGAAGAGAGCACCGAGTCACAGCCTGGTCCTCAAACCTTTTCTAACACATTGTGCTGAAAGCACAGACCAAATGTTCCTCCCCAGAGTGATGATACTCATGTCTCCTACATCACCACAGCTCAGCCCTGTGTGGTCTCCCTTTCACTGAAGGCACAGACACTTTAAGCCACTAAATGAGCATCTCAAAAACATCACACCCCAAGCATAGAGCTTTTAAGCTCTTGATTGAAAGAAAATTGGAAGTAATTTGTTAAAAGCAAATCTGCTACTTGATGAAACTTGAGTTTGGAAAGATTAAAAAAAAGCTCAAGTGGTTAGCAGTGATGGTTTGCATGCTACTGCCTTTCTTGAAAACCCTAGTGCATAAAGAACAGTTCTATAAGCCACCACTGCTTAAAGTCCAGAATGCCGTGTCTGGTTTTCCTCAAGCAGCACATGGACCTAAGCATCTCTGCCCAGCTTGCTTTCTCCCTGCTGTGCCTGTGGGACAGGCGTTGCCAGCATTGCTAGGTTATAGTCATAGTTTTGTCTTTTCCAGGGATAAGGTGCATTTAGCCATTTGGGATTTTAGGCTCAATGTAGTCATTTTTTTTTTTTTTTAATCTCACTGTCTTAACAAATCAGCACCCATTGTGACCACTGGTGGGATTTTATAGCTAGACTAACACACTTGTGGGCATTTTCTGTTTTTCTAGATGATACTAAGGAATATTTGCAAAACAATCCAATAGAGACCTATTCAAGGAATTCATTTCCCACCACACTGTGCCTAACCTCACTGGGCAATCAACTCCCACAGGGCAGGAAAGATGCCTGTTTACTTTTGTACATCTAGCACTGCATAACAGCAGAAACAGGGAGTTTGGCCTTCCAGTAGGCACTCACTGCAGCCTACTAGTTGGTTGGTATTGGTCCCCATGGAGGCAGCATCTTACCACATTCCACTGATCTGGTCCCTGTGCAGGTAGCACCTTGCCCAGACTCCATGTATCTGGTCCCCACAACCTGGTCCCCAGTGTCATAGCAACTCACTACATCCCACTGATCTGGTTCCTGTGCAGCACCTTGTCATGTCCCACCTACCTGGTCTGATACATTGTACCAGTCATAATCAAAGGAACGGACGTTCTTGATCTGAGAAAATGACAGGATGAACAGGTTGTAGCAGGCCCGAGAGGTATAGAGCAAGATGACGGTGACACCAATGGCAGTTACCTGACACACCGATGAGCCCTAGAAGACAAAGCCAACAGGAATGAACCATTGCTGGTGTACCCACTGCAGGTACACTAGCTGCCTCCCTCCCTGTGTGTGTGTGTGTGTGTGTGTGTGTGTGTGTGTGTGTGTCTGTACCTGGAGCTTGCTGATACTGTCTCCTGCTGAGCACCAGGATTACAAGTACATACTGTTGCACTCAGATCTTAATATAGTTTCTGGAGGAATCGGACTCAGGTTCTTATGTATGCACTTTATTGACTGAGGTATCACCCCAGCTCACAACGATCGATGTTTAAGAACAGGCTTTGCAACTCCATAGAACAACAATACCAACCAACCCTCAGTGCTCCCAGGGACTAAGCCACCTACCAAGGAGTACACATGGCTCCTGCTGCGTATATAGCAGAGGATGGCCTTGTCAGGCATCAATGGAGGAGAGGTCCTTGGTCCTATGAAGGCTCGATAGATGCCCCAGTGTAGGGGAATCAAGGGCGGGGAGGAGGGAATGGATGGGTGGGTTGGGGAACACCCTCATAGAAGCAGGGGGAGGGGGAGGGGATAGGGGGTTTCTTGGAGGGGGGAAACCAGGAAGGGGATAACATTTGAAATGTAAATGAAGAAAATATCAAACAAACAAACAAACAAACAAAAAACCCAACAAAACAAAACAAAAAAACCCCAGAATATCAAAAAGCTTATCAGATCTCTTAAGTCCCACTGTTCAGTAACAAGATCCTGGCTGATTAGCATACCAGGCTAGCCCCAGTCGGGAGGCATATAAAGTGTAGAAGAACCTTTTAGGCTGGGAGCACAGAAGTCCAGCTTGGCCTCTGGGATGGGGTCACTTGAGTATCTGTGACTTATCGATCTTTATAGTTTGTCAGTTCCTGCAGTCAGTTAAAGGACCCCCATCTAGTTAACCGGAGCACAGAAAGGCAGAGCTGACTTGCATCCTGCATTGAGGAGTCATTAACTAAATCAAAGCATCATTTATTTTGTCACAGGGGTCAGCTAAGTGCGTGACAATATACGATGTAATCCTTCCTTTTAAAAAAAATGCAGTTTTTCAAAATTTTTGCACAGCTCATGTATAAGAGATAAGATAATGAACTTTACAGCAAAAATCAAGGGTAAAATTCATCAAGATTTACAAATGAACAAACTGGCCCAGCTAATCTGTAGGATTTTCATGAGTCCAGCTGAATCACAGGGTGCCTTGGGCTTGATGCAGAAATCTTCATCTACTGATCACGTCTAAAGACACAACTTGATGGGAGCCCAGCTGCCCTGCAATTCCCAGGCCAAAGGCCTACCAAGGCCAGAAGAATCGCAGAGGAACACTACAGCAGATCTGTCACGGTGCATAGGCTCTGCCTTCAGAAGCAAAGACTCTGGAAAAAAAATCACTTAATGTCTTCACAACTGGCAAGGCTGGGCAAGAGAAATGATGAGGGTAAGGATGAAGGTGGGGGTCAGGCGCCTGGCTAACCAGGGCCCAACACTGCTCTCTGCATACCCACCTACCCCATTCTTACCCACCTAAGCTTTCCAGGGCTTAGGTTGGGAACCTGTCAGAAAAGGAGGTTCAGGTGCCTGGCTGAGGCATTTTGGTCCCACAGGGTACCTGTCTATTTGCCCGTCTCATAACCCTGGGGATAAGACTGCACGGAGGTCGGGCTCTGAGACACACTGGTGGTTAAGAGGCACGAGCTGCCTCCTTGTTTAAGTCTGACTCCGTCTTGCAGCAAGTGCAGGGGAACATTCCCACAGCCAGGGAGAGGCTGGTGAGGGCACAGCCTGAATCTGAGTCTTCATGGAGGTATAACAAGTGTTGTTATCAATGTTGAACCCTGGCCCTTGATAGCCCACATTCACTTCAGCTTTGTATTTATGAGCACTGACCTGGGACAAGCTTCTTGATCTCTCTCGTGCCTCGATTTCCTTGTCCATTAAATTGGGATTTAATACTACCTACCCCATTGAAGTGGGAGACTGACATTAGCTCATGCACTAAAAATGTTCATCAAGTCAGATCTGCAGGTGTTAAGTCCATAATCCCAGCTATGATGGTGGTCGCTAAAGCAGGAGGATTGCAAGTCCAGCCTAGGTAACAGTGAGTTCAAAGCTAGCCCAGGCAACTTACAAAGATCTTGTCTCCAAATCGTTTTTAAAATGTGTGGGGCTGTAACTCTGTGGTGGATGCTTACCTAACACACACAGGCCCTGGGTCTGAGATCCAATACCACAAAAATAAGTTAACAGTTAAACACTTGTAGTTCTAAAGCACACTGAGTTTTCCCAGAGACTCTATACACCCTATACTATGCTAAACCACCTGAAAACAAAAGTTCACAAGCTCAGTGAACCAGAGTGAGCAAGATCTGTTGTGTCCTGTGTGCAAGCCAGGAAGTCATTTTCAGAATAAGGAAACTTGATCACATTCCCACCTTTACCTTTGACTCCAAGTAGATGTTGGCCAGGGACATCTTGGAGATTTTGTAGAGGCAGACGGAGAGAGAGATGGCACACAGCACAAAGAGTGTGTCATTGATGGCCACTCTCACAGAGACGATAACCTTCCTGTCCCAGTCTCCTGACTTCACCAGCACAGCGCAGGTCAGGTTCACCAACAGGAAAACAAGGCTGATGAAAAGTGAGACCAGGTAGAGGGGTAACCTGGGGTAGACAAGTGAAAAGTGAGGCTAGGTAGAAGGGTAACCTGGGGAAGACAAGTGAAAAGTGAGGCTAGGTAGAGGGGTAACCTGGGGAAGACAAGTGAAAAGTGAGGCCAGGTAGAGGGTTAACCTGGGGAAGATGAGAGACATGCTTCAGGATCTGTCACTTCATATTAGATAGACATTCTGGGTCAGTCTAGAAAGAAGCTGGGATGTTGGGTTAACTGCTGAGGCAGGAGCATGGCTCTTGGTGATAGACATTCTCAGCTTCAAATTACAAACTGAGCACTTTCTGGGCCCCGTGCCTGAGGATCCTTCACAGGGTCTCACTTCTAAGAGGTGGTGAGGTCTGTGCCTATTGGCTGGCTAGCCTGTGCGTGAGGATGAGAGCGCGCTTGGGCTCAGAGAACTCCAGGGGGAGCACAGATGCCCTACCCCATCATCCTCAGTAGGGTGGAGGGGACACAATACAGTCTTTTGAGCCTCATCTTCTAAAAATAAAACTGTGATGCCTGCCTTACAAGGCTGTCTCTGAAGACGGATTGTTCTGTCCTCTGTACTCACTGTGTCCATATCGTAGACTCAGTCAGCCAAGAACCAAAGCAGCTGAACTGCATCTGTGCTGAACACCTACGGACTTCTCTTGATCTCTGTGGTGGTCTGAAAAGTTATGGCTTCCAAAGACTCTCGTGTCTGCATGCTTGGCCCATAGGGAGTAGCACTTACTAAGAGGTGTGGCCTTGTTGGAAGAAGTGTGTCCTATGCACTTGTTGGTGGGCTTTGGGAGCTGCTATGCTCAAGACACATCCAGTTTAGCACACAGCCTCCTCCTGCTGCCTTTGGATCAAGATGTAGAATTCTGAGCTCCTTCTCCAGCACTATGTCTGCCTGCGTGCTGCCATGCTTCCTGCCATGATGATGATGGACTGAGCCTCTAAAACTGTAAGCCAGCCCCAGTTAAATGTTTTCCTTTATAAAAGTTGCCTTGGCCACTTCACACTTGTGAAAAGTAGTGTCTCTTTACAGCAACGAAAGCCCTAAGACAATGTTATTCCTCAACACACTATTTTTATAACATTCACATTATGTTAGGCACTTAACTTAGAGACGTGTTATACACTATAGTGGATGAGTTCAGGCCACACACCCACACCAAATTCTATAAGGAATTTAAGCATCTAGAGTTTGCTATTTGTGGGTCACAGACTCTATTCTTTGCAAATGTAAAGGTCAACTGAATATGTTTAATACAATCATTTCTATAATGTGTTCAGCCCTCCACCCACCCCCAGTTCACTAACTGCAGAGAGTAAAAACCTGCAACAAGGGGCTGAAGACCTGGCTCAGAAGTTAAGAGCGCTGACTGCTCTTCCAGAGGACCTTCCAGAGGTCATGAAGAGATGTCATGCCCATGGCAACTCTTATAAAGGAAAACATTTCACTGGGACTGACTTACAGTTTCAGAGGGTTAGTCCATTATCATCATGGCAAGGAGCACCCTGCATACAGGGTAGACATATGCTGGAGAAAGATAGTTCTTTATCTTCATCCATAGGCAGCTAACAACTGCCTAGAACTCCAGTCCCAGGGGGATCCATGTCTCCTGAGACCAGGCACACATGAGAGACATACATATACATGCAGGCAAAACATTCATATATAAAATGATGAAAGGTGTCAGACAGACTAACACCTGCCTCAGCTGGGCTGGGAACATAGCTAAGAGGCAGAATACTTGCTTAGCATAGAGGCCTGGATTCGAGCTCTAACTGCAAGAAACTCACAGTACAAATCTACCACAGCAAGTAATAAATGCCAAATGGACAAAAATTGCCTTTTTAAATTTTATTTTTCTTTTGTAGTACTAAGAATTGAAGCCAGGGCACTGCACACCCCTCCGTAAGTGTTCTAATACTAAACTACAGAGCCCAAGTTCTAAACTGTTCACTTTACTGGCTTTCTCAGAGCTACACATGTGCAAGATACCTGCACACAGGCGACACAGACTCCTCAAACTCATTGATACTCAAGGCACCAGCCTCAGGTTCCTCTCACAGCTCCCCATGTTACGTTCTCTTCTGGCAGACCCATGTGGTAGACAAGCAAAAAAGACTGAAGTTGTGTGCCTCAAAAATGGATTTGTGTGAGGGCTTTACAGATGGCTCATCAGGTGAGTGTTTGTTTAAACCTCCAGAACCCACATAAAATGGGCATAGCTACACACATGTGTAACTCCGGTGATGGGGACGGGGTGTAACTGATGGGAGCTGTTGGCCACCAGTCTAGTTTCAGATTCAGTGAGAGACTACCTCAAAGGAATGAGGACAGGGATGGCACTGGATGTGCAGTGCCAATGTCTCCTCTGGCCTCTGAGTGCACAAGTGGATTCATATACATGTGTATAACCCCCTACACACACACACACACACACACACACACACACACACACACACACACACACACACACACACACACACACACGACTGGTAGAGGTTGCCTGTGTTTGTAATCTCAATAGAGTTAGACCCCATGATCCCAGGAGGCCTTTTTCTCTCTGGCTTCCAGTACAGCCTGTAACTCAGCTGAGCTCAGCCAGCTGCTCCAGAGGCCTTTGCCAACTCTGACCCTTCCATACCTGCACACAGGCACACTCCCTTGTCTTTGCTTTCCTGGGTCCCTTATACTTAAACTCCTCCCTCCCACCCTCCCTTCCTCCCCCCCCCCCCGACTTAGAAAACTCCATTTATTGATCCTCAAATCCAACACAAAACTCTATGCACAAGTTTTATAGGCCCTTGACCTTTTGGACACAGCTATGTTCGCTGAAGTCAGCTTGCTTTGGTCTCTTTGGCCTCTGATTCTGCTTTCTGAGACAATAAGAGGACTTCTCGTGCTCTCTTCTATAGTCTCTCAACATTGGTGATCATCACTGGACGCAGGGGGAAAAAGCCAGAAAGACCTAGAAGTTTCTCCACAGGCTTAGAGAGGTGAGCCCCACAGCCAATCCAATGCCAGATCCAGTCCAGGTTGAGGGCAACTAGTTTTTCTCCATAACTGTTGGGTAGTGGATCACAGGAGCCCAACTGTTCCACAAATCGGCCATCCCTGGGACACTTGTTGTGAGCAGTCACAATGCGGTAAAAAGACCAGTTAGTGCAGCCACCCAAAGCAAGGCAGATGGTTAGGTGGCCTCCATGGTAGGCTTTGCATAAAAAGGTTGTGAGGTGGACCATGGTGCTTCGGTGAGCCGCTCTTCGGCTGTCCCCCTGTACAGACCTGCTCCAAGGAACCTGAAGACCTATAGGTCTCTTATATTTAAACTCCATGAGATGAGAAACTAACTCATGCCTCCACCTATACAAAGTTCAGAGTCTGAGGCCTAGCTGTGCCCACACTCCAGCAGGCAGGGGTTCCTGCCACTGTCGTGCATGTTTTGAGATGGAAGGAGCGGGTGGAGGATGCAGCTTGGCTGCTAGAGTGCTTGCCCTGGGTTGGTCTCAGTGCTGTGTTGGCTGGGAATGGAGGTTTATGCCTGCCATCTCAGCATTTGAGACGTGGAAGCAGGAGAGGACCAGAAGTTCATGGTCCTATTCAGTGACATAATGAGTTGGAGGCCAGCCTGGAATACATGAGACCTCACCTAAGGAGGAACTCTGGCCCAAAGTCCTATGTGAGAACCTGAACCTGACTTCCTCTGTCTCCCAAAATACTCTATCACAACATCTTCTTGTTGGAGACAGCTTGCCATGGACAAGGGACATCTTCCCAGGTGGACAGAAAGGACTATGAGCATCTACTTGCAGCACAGCCCTGAATGCTGAGCCACATGTACCTCTAGACCATCTGATAAAAGGGGAAGCAAATAAGCCAGCCAGTTCTAATGACTAGGGGCTCTCTCTCTCTCCTCTCTTTCTCTCTCTCTCTCTCTCTCTCTTTCTCTCTCTCCCTCCCTCCCTCCCTCCATAGATAGATAAGGTCCCAATGGATTGGGGTTGGACACTGGCACTAAAGTGCAGTTAGGACAGAGGAGGGCTAAGCACGAATCGGCTACACAGGCCATCGCCTGACCACATCCAGGCTTCAGAAAGGACTTAGCAGCACTGGGGCAGGAAAGACTACAACCTGTGCCTTCCCAGGGAGCTCCAGGAACAGTGAAAGTGATGCCTGGGATCTGGAAGCAAGTATATTCCAGGGAGTCAGTGGGATCTGAACCTGAAGTAGAGCTCCTGGGGCACTGTAGAGTCTTGTTCCCAATCCCAGCCCTCTAAACCCACCACACTTTCTCTTTTGCCCCTCCTGTGGCCCCTCTGTGCCCTTTGGTGTGCGATGCACTCGCTGATTCAGCTCAGACACATGCACCACTTCAACCCCATCTTAGAAACAAGGCCATTTCCCCAGTGACTGCTTCCCTTCCCGGAACCTATGCAGCTAAGGCTGTGTCCCAAGGCCTGTGGCAGGGGGCGTCTGGAAACTATAGCTCCTGCCAAGGTCCTGCACTGCTTAGTATCTGACCTAATGGTTGACAAGAAGGGAAAAAAAGCTTTGCCAGGGCTTTGCGCGGTAGCCTACAAACTCAGCACATGTCGTACACATAATTAGGAGTTTATTCTATACTGAACGAGGAGGTAGGATTAGTATATAGAGGTTGTACTGGCTGGTTTTGTGTCAACTTGACACAAGCTGGAGTTATCACAGAGAAAGGAGTTTCAGTTGAGAAAATGCCTCCATGAGATCCAGCTATAAGGCATTTTCTCAATTAGTGATCAAGGGGGAGGGCCCCTTGTGGGTGGCTCTATAAGAAAGCCAGCTGAACAAGCCAGGAGATGCAAGCCAGTAAGCAGCATCCCTCCATGGCCTCTGCATCAGCTCCTGCTCCTTGACCTGCTTGAGTTCCAGTCCTGACTTCCTTTCGTGATGAACAGCAGCATGGAACTGTAAGCCGAATAAACCCTTTCCTCCCCACCTTGCATCTTGGTCATGATGTTTGTGCAGGCATAGAAACCCTGACTAAGACACAGGTGAATAAGGAGGGAGGCTTATCTAATTTCAATAGGGATATCTCTGTAGGGACACAGTCTCAGGCTTCCAGGAAGAAAGTACTGTGGACAGTTTCCACACACATTTGCACACCAACCAGGGAAATCTTGGCCATTTTCCTGAGTCTTACCCAGAGTCTTGGTCACTGTTCTATTGCTATGTAGAGATACCACGACTAAGGCAACTCATAAAAGGAAGCATTTAGTTGGGAGTTTACTTGCAGTTTCCGAGGGTTAATACATGACCATCATGGCAGAAAGCAGACAGGCAAGGCACCAGAGCAGTAGCTGAGAGCGTTACATCTTGATTGACAGACAGCAGACAGAGAGACACTAGGCCTGGCATGGGCTTCTGAAACCTCAAAGTCCACCTCCAGTAACATTTCCTTCAACAGGACCACTCCTTCCTATCTTCTTCAACAGCTTAACACCCTGGTTACTAAGCCTCCAAGTATATGAGCCTCTGGGGGCCATTTTCTTTTTTCTTTTTCTTTTCTTTCTTCTTTCTTTCTTTCTTTCTTTCTTTCTTTCTTTCTTTCTTTCTTTCTTTCTTTCTTTCTTTCTTTCTTTCTTTTTTTTTTTTTTTTGGTTTTTCGAGACAGGGTTTCTCTGTGTGGCCCTGGCAGTCCTGGAACTCGCTTTGTAGACCAGGCTGGCCTCGAACTCAGAAATCCACCTGCCTCTGCCTCCCAAGTGCTGGGATTAAAGGCGTGCGTCACCACTGCCCGGCTGGCCATTTTCTTTGAAATGACTACAGTCAGAAAAGGCTTTGCCAATCCAATGTATCTGAGGCACTGGGGGTCCTTGGCATGGCCAAGCAAGGCACTCACTCAGCTCTTCCACTCCCCACAAGAGCCTGCAAACTTGGATGAGTCTTCTCACCAACCACAGTCACTCTTGCCTAACTCAAAAGGACATGTGAAGCTGTGACCATCTTATCTGTTTTCTGTGTGTGTTCACAGAAACAGAAAATGTGCCTATGAGGGAAGAAGAACAGATGTAGGCTCCTGAGCAAATTACAGGGCATGCTAGCTTCTAGAAAGCCCTTTTCAGTGTTCTGCTAGCAGCTGCTGAGCTTTGGGGAAAGGCACAGATTGTGACTCTAAACTCTGCAGGCATAGGCACACAGACTTTCTCAGGACATCCCCAGGCTCCACTAAAACTACGGCCATTCTTCTTTCATCACTACTGCAAAGCACACTGGGAAAATACCAAAAGGATTAAGTGTGAAAACAAAGGGCACCACAGGGCACCACGGAACACTAGGAGCATCATGGAGCACCAACAAGCACCATCCAGTAGCACAGAACACCATGGTATATCATCCAGCAGCACGGACCATAGCACCTGCTGCCAGCTGTGGGTGGGTCCCTGCAGTCCACTTTCTATCTGGTTGCCACAGCAAGACCAACAAACCTCCATTTCCCTCTTCCCTGCTGCCCTTGGCCCAGTACACCACGAGAAGAGGGTATGGGATGCAGGCTAGATCCACAGTTCTCCATTGTGGTCTTTACCCAGGCTGATCTTCCTACCTGTGACCTTCCTTTCCTAAATGTCTGGGTATCAAAGCCTGTTCTCTGAACCTTCAGGATCCAACAGTCTTTAGAGTTAGAATGTGGGACTAAGGAAATGGCTCAGCAAGTAAGAGTGCTTACTGCAAGATTGTGAGGAAGTGAAAATCCAGGTGTGGTCACATCTGCCTGTCATGCCACCACTGTGGCTGGTGACAAGAGACAAGAGGATTTCTGGGGCAAACCTAGTTCAAATTTAGTGAGAAGCCTGAAAATGGCCTCCTCTGGCCCCCACATGAGTATTTGGGGTGAGCATCCCCAAATGCATGATGCACACTTACAGTCTAGCACTGGGGAGGTAGAGGCAGGAGGATCAGGAGTTCAAGGTTAGTCTCTGCTACCTAAGGCGTTTAAGGACAGCCTATGCTGAAACACTAGCTCAGATCCCACCCCCACCATGCTAAAATAGAAAAGGAAAGAGGAGGTCAGAACACAGACTTTTAGATGCTTTGTCTGGAAGACACAGAACCTCAATGGCATATATCACTGTAGGTCCTGGGAGGCGGAAGAGCTCAAGAGGAGGCAGCTTCAGAAGCTCTCACTTCTTTCCATGTGTCTACAGGCTGAGTATCACTAATCCAGAAACCACAAAGGTTACAGGGTCAGCCTGGTTAGTACACGAATGGGAGAATACAGTGAAAGGGAAGACTAGCAGGTTTGTTACCATATGACAGCTTTCCATTTAGACTCACTTCAAACTGTGTATCCCTCATCCAAAATGCTTGTGACTATGCAAAGCCCTGGTTTAATCCCAAATACAATTAATTATAAAAATCAAGTTGTTTTAAAAAGCTGGGAATGTAACATTAGAATGAGACATCTATCTTGGGAACAGACCCCAAGTGTAAAGAACAAGCAAGTCACTGATGTTTTCATATGCATCTTCAGGTGCTTGAGTGTTGAGGGCATTTGCCATTTTGAGATGCTCTGCCTCCTGGCTCCAACATCCCAGCATCTGAGTGAACCCCAGCTCCAGCTCTACAGTGTAATGGAGACACATACTGAATACCCAGCAGTGGCGACAGACTGCAGAGCAGTCAGTGGTGGGCAGACATTCTCAATCCATACACAATTTTCTGAATTTGAGTCCTGGATACAGACCAGGGGTATAAGCCATCTCTTCTGGGGGCTGAAGAGGTGGCTCTGTGGTTAAGAAAGTGTATTGCCCACCCAGAGGACCCGAGTTCAATCCCTAGCAACCTTAGCAAGCAGCTTATACTTCTATATAACTCCAGCTCCAAAGGATCCAAGACCTCTGGCCTCCTTAGGTATCCCCATAAATATGCATATATTCACACACACACACACACACACACACACACACACACACACACACACACACACGATTAAAACCATTTAAATAAATTAAGAGTAGATCTGTGGCTGGGGACCTCAGCTTGGGCCACAGGGCTCCATAGCCAATTAGCGCTGGGAGAAAGCTACCCTCCCAGGAGCTTGGAAAAGCCAGGAGTGGGACCAAGGCGAGCACCACTGCTCACCAGGAACCGCCCCGAACCTGCGGGACACAGGGACTGAGGTAGGCGGGCATAGGAACCCTTTGATTCCCATCTGTGGCAGGAGACCTCTGACCGGGGCCACTAGGGTTCCATAGCCAAGCAGCACCGGGAGAAAGTTACTCTCCCAGGAGCGTGGAAAAGCCGTGAGTGGGGACAAAACGAGCACCAGTGCTCACCGGGACCTGGAGACCTCAGCCTGGGCCACAGGGCTCCAGGAGAGAGCTGGTATCCCAGGAGTGCTGACACACCTTCGAGCATAGGAAAACCACCACTTCCGTTCAAACTCACTGGATCAAGAGGGACCCTTGCAGAGCCATCAGGACACAGGAACCAAGGGACAGGTGGGGACAAGATCTTTCTGGTTTCTGTCTGCACCCCAGATCTGACCCTGTGCCACAGCACTCCAAACCCAAACACCTCTCAGAGAGAGCTGGTCTTCAAGGAGTATTGATACAGAGGCCTGCAGCAGGGACAAGCCATAGCCAGAGTAAGATCAGCTAACATCAGAGTTAACAAGATGGCAAAAGGCAAGGGCAAAAACCTAAGGAGCAGAAACCAAGGCTACTTGGCAACATCAGAATCCAGCTGTCCCACCACAGCAAGCCCTGGATTCCCCAACACACCAGAAAAGCAAGACTCAGATTTAAAATCAGTTCTCATGATGATGATAGAAAACTTTAAGAAAGAAATTAACACCCTTAAAGAAACACAAGAGAACAGAGGTAAAGAACTAGAAGCCCTTAAAGAGGAAACACAGAAATCCATTAAAGAATTACAGGAAAACACAATCAAACAGACAAAGGAAATGAACAAAACTATCCAGGAGCTAAAAATAGAAATAGAAACAATAAAGAAATCACAAAAAGAGACAAC
>CM052714.1:72816811-72827526 GCA_028551405.1 Uromys caudimaculatus
GGGAGCAACAGTGTCAATGGGCCTGACCCCCCCCTCCCCCCATCGTCCTGGAGTTTGGACCACCAACCAAAGAATACACATTGAGGGACCCATGGTTCGGACCACATATGTGGCAGAGAATGGCCTCTTTGCCCATCAGGGAGAGGAGAGGCCCTTGGGCCTGAGGGTGTTAGAGGCCCCAGTAAAGGGGAATGTCAAGGTGGGAATAAGGGAATGGGTGGGTGGGTGGGTGGGAGGTTGAATTCCCTCATAGAAGTGGGGAGGGGGAGGGGTTAGGGGGCTTCCAAAGAGGAGACCTAGAAAAGGGGAAACATTGGAAATGTAAATAAAGTATCAAAAAAAATAAATTAATTAATTAAGAAAAATAAATAAATTAAGAGTCATACTTTTAGAAGTTGAATAAAAAAATGTCTGAAGAATCCTCATTACATACACAGTCATCACCTCAGTACCTAGAAGGGATTGCTTCCAAGATGCCAAAGATGCCAAAATCCAAGGGTACGTGGACAACCCTTACAATGGGCTTATTTGTTTAGACCTTATGTGTATATATTCTCTTGCTTAACCTGAATCAAGTCTGTGTCATGCATGATACCCTATATAAATAACTGAGAAGAATAATGTCTGTATTAGTTCAGTACTGACAGGATTTTTTTTGAGGGGTTATTTTGGCCTTTTGTATGTGTGTGCAGTGTGTATGTGTGCGGGTTTATATGCCACAGCACACAGGTAGAAATCAGAGGACAACATATGGGAGTTACTTCTCTCTGCCATGTGGGTTCTGAGGCTAGAACTCAGGTCATCAGGCTTAGCAGCAAGCCCCTTCGCCCACTGAGTCATCTCACCAGCCCATTTCTTAGTATTTTTGAGCCATTGATGGTTGAATCAAGGATGTGGAAGGCCAATTGTATTTAAATGAAATCTATGTACATTTCTTGGTGACACAAAGATTCACTTTTCCAGCATTTTGTGCCCATGGTGGTAGAGAGCTTTGGGACAAGCTCACAAAACACAAAGAATGCCTTGTGCCCCAGACCTCCCTGAGGCCTTTCCTTAATATGTCCTCAAACCTGACTATTCCTGCTTGCCTTTGATGAGATGGGGTCTCATTAGCCCAGATTAGCTCAAAATTCATTACACTACACATAGAGGCCTCAAAGGCACGATCCTGCACCCAAGTACTGAGATTCCAGCTGTGCACCATTATACCTGACCCAGATCTGAGCGTTCCACGCTCTGGAGAATGACTGAAATGCAAGATGAGCATGCACTGTCACCTTTCCCTTAAACCGGGCATGTCACTCACAGTCCCTGCAGACCACGCCACTCTCCTAGGCTCCTAGAACAAACCAGAACAGCCTCAAACTTGGTATCTAGCTGAGATGACTTGGGACTTCTGGTCCCTCTGCTTCACCTTCAGAGTCTGGCGATCACAGGTGTGCATCAGATCTCATTTTTACATACCAGGGATTGAATGTAAGGTTTTGTGCACGCTAGTGAGCACTCTATCAAAAGCTCCATTATTTTAAATAGAGTTTGAGGCGAGCATGATTGTGCATACCTGCAAATCCAGCAAGCAGGACCCTGAGGAAGGTGGATAGAGTGTGCAAGGCAAACCTGGAGGAAATGTATGTGTGTGTGTGTGTGTGTGTGTGTGTGTGTGTGTGTGTGTGTGTGTGTTGTTCCAGAGGTCCCTGCAAATCCTATCAATGTACAGGATCTCATGAATAAGAACATATTCCACTAGGCAAACAGGACCCCTACAGGGCTGTCTGGATGTTTACAGAGGGGTAACTGTGTACACATCAGCTGGCAAAACAGGTTCTATGTGCAAACACTTCACCTTCTGCCTGAGAAGCAATGTTCTGGGGTACTTACCGGTATTTGAGTAATTCTGGAGAATATTTTGACTTGGCCTTGAAAATTACCTGCAATGACAGAAAAGTAAGGAAGTTGGGCATAGAATATAGACAGCAATAAAATGTCATCATCACTTAGAGTCCCCTCCTTTTACAGCCAGATATCATATGCTTTTCCTGACAGTATGAAGCAGTCCTTAGAAGGTCAAGATAAAGAGGGCACCAGGTTCAAGGACTGCCTAGGCTACAAAGTGAGTTTAGCAACTTGGCAAAACCATGTCTCAAAAAGTAAAATACGGACAGCGGGTGTAGCTCAGGGGTCAAGAACTTGCCTAACATGTGCAAGGTCTTGGGTTCAATTCCCAGTACTGAAGAAAAGAAACCCAAAAAAACAAGAGGCTTAATATCCAATGAAGAAAAGACAGAAACTACATTGTTTTCTAAGAGTGTTTTTTTTTAAGATTTTATTTATTTTATGTATATGAGTACACTGTAGCTGTCTTCAGACACACCAGAAGAGGGCATCAGATCACATTGCAGATGCTGTGAGCCACCATGTGGTTGCTAGAATTTGAACTCAGAACCTCTGGAAGAGCAGTCAGTGCTCTTAACCGCTGAGCCATCTCTCCAGCCCTCAAAGAGTGTTTTTGAAGCAGGCATGGTGGTATATAAACCAGGCATGGTGGAATATGCCCACCATCATCCCCACACTCAGGAGATTCAACAATTTGAAGCCAACCAAGGACAGGACTTTCTCTCTCTCTCTCTCTCTCTCTCTCTCTCTCTCTCTCATGCACGCACACATACACACACACACACACACACACACACACACACACCGTTTGATCTTACCATGATAAATACATCAGGTTGTGCCACAGTTGGGGGCTCAAAATATATAACTTTGCCTAACTATCTACAGGTTCCCAAGGCTCTGGTGACTTTACTGTGAGACTACCTGCCCTCATCCACAGTGCCTCTGGGAACTGCATTGCCAGGCAGGGCACAACTGAGTGACCCCATCCAATGGGCTTAGCTCCATGCATGATGCTGTCAGAAAGCAGAAGGCAAAGACCAGCCCTGCCTTCAGTGCCTTACAGTTTCACTGGAGATAAAGGACCCAGATACACAGAACTATAAAGAGGTTTCTAGCTGTAGCTGGTGGGAGCACAGGCCTACAGGCCATGGACTCAGCCTCAGGCTGGGCCACCAGCTCTGCTCTCAGCATCTGCTATTAGCGTGTGACCTAGGTCGCATAATGACTCATGAAAGAGACTATGAGTGGATTAGTGTGAACCCAGGGCTCCTGTGGTGTCCCACATCACTCCCAGCTTTGGCCAATGCTATGTCTGTTTTCCCTGGGACCTACAGAATGATGTCCTCACTCAAGAGATACATAACAGCCCAACAGTCCCATGGGCAGGATAGCCCACCTACCAACTATGCATCTTATAGACAAAGAAAGTTTTTTTGCTTCCAACAGTCCTGGCCCTGCAGCTCTGCCTGCCCACTTTCAGTGAAGGACACATTGAATGGAGTCAGGTGAGATAGGAAAACAACCCTAGCTGTGACCCTTGAAACTCCTTTCCCAGTCCTGAGTAAAGGACAGGTTCTCAGTTCCAGCCTTGTAACCATGTACCAGCTTCAGCTTGACAACTACACCTGTGAGAATTAGCTCTGAGACAGAACCTGTCATACTAGCCCAACAGAACTGGAAATCAATAATAAACATTATTGAAAATTGGAAATGTGGTCATGTGAGGAAATACGTTTAGAAACATTAGAAAACTATTTAGTTCCTTAAATTATTTGTGTGTGCATATACATGGGCAGAGATGTGCCATGGCATGCAGGTGGAAGTCAAAGAACCACCTTGAGTCTTATGTGAATCCCAGAAATCAAACTCAGGCCGTCAGACTTGGCAGCAAACATCTTTACCTACTAACCTATCTGGCTGGTCCAGAAAACACTTGCTCCCTTACAGGAATTCTCAGAGCCTTTAAAAGATTACTATAATGTTAATCTTCAAGAGAAATATGCTATACAGCAGTTTTCCAGGCTTAAATTTAACTATTCAGTCTTCTCAGAGAACAGACAGACACAGGTAAACACTGCCCTGTGGTACAGATGGGATGTCCATGGCAGCCTGAGAAAGACCATAGCAACAATGATACCAACAATAATTAGGAAGAGAAAGTTTAAAACGATACCCAAGTTTTAGTCCCTGGACATAAGCTCAAGTAATGCACTGAGTAGGAGAGCCCTCTCTCACCCACCATTACCAACCCTAACTGATCTCACCACTAGGTCTCATCCATGCCTGAAGGGAAGAAGTCACCCCAGATGAAGCCACTCTGATAGAAGGACATCACTATGGTCCTCCCGAGCCAACAGCCAGGGTCACATCAAGATCAAGACAGAAAGCTCTACCCACCTTCCATGTGTGGCGTGCATGACATCTCATCTGAATTCAGCCGGGCTACTCAAGCTTTGCTCTTCCTTCACTCTTAAATTTAAGTTCCCTAAAGTTCAACGTAAGCGAGGTGGGAATGGGAATTCTATAGATAACTTTGGAGAGAATATCTTGTGTGTTGTATAGATGCATCACCTGTCAATTAAAAAATCTATAGCCTATTGGAAAGGGTAGAATAGAAGTTGGGACATCCAGGAGGCAGAAAGGATCCTGGGATGGTGCCAGGCATGAGAGATTGGCCTTGGGATATGTGACAAGACAGACACATGGTACCTGAGTACAGGTAACTAGCCATGTGGCAGAATATAGATTAGAATAAATGGGATATTTTAAGTTATGATTTAGTCAGAGAAGAGCCTAGCTATATGACCAAGGTATTATTTTGAGTCCGAGTCTTATTTCTGGGAGCATAGGGCTGGGAGGAAGAACCAGGCCTAACTTCTACAGATAACATACTCTATGTATACATGTATAAATATATTTTGAACATGAACTTTGTCCTCAGTAATTAAAAGACATGCACATACAGACTTTACAAGTGTAAGTTGTAAAGTAATAATAATAAATCTAACTTGTCCTATACACTCACTCTGTCTGCATGGGCTTCATTAAAGAATGCTAAAAACTCAGTCTGAAGTGACCTCCTGGTCCCTGGGGACCTCTTACCCTGCTACCCACCTCCATGAGCCTGCACTGACTCCTACTGACTTTTGCAGAGACTCAGGAGTAGAGAAAGGGGAGATGGGAGGTAAACATACATTAATAATAATAATAATAGTAGTAGTAGTAGTAGTAGTTTTCAGAGCTTTTGACAGCACAGGCACCCCAATGGTTACAAAGTCAGATACAAAAAGGATAAAGGAGGAAGACCCCAGTCAACTGAGGTTAATGGATGAATTCAACAAGAGATTAGGGAAACCATTCTAATGGGCCTGTTGAAGGACTCTGAGCACAGGATGGGCACCAGGCATCTGGCTGGCTCTGAAGGAGCAGGAAGGTCTGAGAACAAGCGGGGAGATCTGAGGAGATCTGAGGGGTAGGGGAGGTTAGAGATGAACGGAGATATCATGGGAAGGAGTTATCAGAGAGGGCATGCAGAGACTTGAAGTCTAGGGAAGTCTGCAGACATGAGCTGGGAGGAGGACGTGGGAGTTATAGGAAGGTCTGAGGAGATGATGAACGAACGTGTGAGCAGTGGACAGGAAGTGTGGCGAAGTGTCAGGACGTGAGTGTAGGAAGGAGTGAGGCGAGGAGAGGCGTCACTCACATGTGAGGAGGGGTGAAGAGAGGGGCAGAGGAGAGAGCACTGGGGAGGTGTGCAGAGGTGTGAGGAGGCTGGGAAGGCGTGGAGCACTCCACAAGATGTGAGGATCTGGGTCTCAGGGGCTTGGACTTGTGGATTGATGAGAGGCTGGGAGGTAGAAGGCATGAAGACTGACAGAGAGCTGTGAAGACAGATGGTGGGGAGGTGAGAAGCCCAAGCGTGAGGACACAGAAGATGAGGAGTAGGGCTGTCGGGAAATGTAAGACAGTGTGAATTGTGAGGATAGAGAAGTATTGAGTGTGAGCCGGGGGAGGGGACCCTGGCACAGTACCACGGCTGCATCAGCTAGTACCATCCTGGCACTGGATTGGGAGTGTACACGCCCCAGGTAAGAACCATGGAGGGTTTTCGGTGAGAGCTGCTCAAAAGGGCCACACTGAAAAGACTGAGTGGGCAGGCAAATCAGAGCCATGCTGTTGATGAGTGGCTGTCTAGGCTGGAAGGTGGTGAGAAAGTGACCACTAATGGATGGGGTGACAAGTGATTGTGGTGGCAGCTGCACAACTCTGTGAGTACAGTGTTGTCCTTTTAAAAGGAGAGTTGGGCTGGAGAGATGGCTCAGTGGTTAGGAGCACTGACTGCTCTTCCAGAGGTCATGAGTTCAATTCCCAGCAACCACATGGTGGCTCACAACCATCCATAATGGGATCTGATGCCCTCTTCTGCTGTGTCTGAAGACAACTACAGTGTACTCATATGCATAAGATAAATAAATAATTTTTAAAAAGAAACTAAAAAAAAAGAGAATCATGTGAAGTGTGAATTATCCCTTAGCAAAGCTGTGTTTGTTTGTTTTTGTTTTGTTTTGTTTTAGAAAGGAGTCACGGGGCAGCCAAGGTCAGTCTGATGAAGTGTGGGGACCAGGAGGATTGTCATATGTGCTGAGAGGTGAGACAGTATGGACTGGTCACTGGGCCTGACAGCTGGGGAAGGCCTGAAGGGAAGTGCACACCCAAAACCACAGGCAGAGGGAAGTGGGAGTCATGAGTCAAATCTGGACGTAATCACCCTTTAAAAATGTACGCAGGTGACATGTAAGACAAAGGTTATTTGAGGGTGTGAGGCCCTTGTTAGAATTTTAAGACTGGGAGACCTGAGCAGGGAAAAGATAGGCCCCCAGCAAAGGGATGGAGTAGTCAGCCCTCTGGGATGACTGAATAAGAGCCCCCCCCCCCCCCATGAGGAGACATAGTCCCAACTGGCCATCTCTTGTCACTAAAAGAAGCATCCAGTACCAGGTTTGGGTTACATCTAATTGGGTTGTTGGCCAAAGGGACCCCATGGGAATCTCTTAACAACCCAGGATGTTACCAAGACTATAATTGCTCTCTGCAAACTGACAGCAAGGCCCCATTGCTGAAGACAACATTCACACAACTAACTGAACATGGACATGTCCAGCTGGTGCCTACATAGAGCCTTCGTTCCCTACATTTCAGTGTATTTGTTACAGGAACAGCCTTTGCACTCGACCAAAAGAGAACTGTAAACACCAAGTGAGCCACAAGCCCTTTACCTACAGTGGTGCACTATCAACAAGACATGCTAGGGTAATGGTGGCACAAAGCTTATGTGAGTAACCAGCCAGGAACTGATTTGACCTTTAAAGTCCACTCTAAGAGATGAAACCCATCCCTGACACTGCCTGGGTGACCATGGGCCCGAGTCTAGATAGCCCAGGGGTGTAAGTTTAAACCAAATAATGTAGTCTAAAAGAGGAAAAAAAAAATGTAGCAATAAAATGACTCCTAATGATATTCTGCTATACTCATAGATCAGTGCCTTCTTCAGCCATCATCAGAGAAGCTTCCTCCTGCAGCAGATGGGAACAAATACAGAGACCCACAGCCAGACATTACATAGAGAGAGAGAACTTGGAATACTCAGCCCTAAACAGAACGTCTCCATCAAATTCCTTCCCTTGGAGCTCAGCAACCACATGGAGAGGAGGCAGAAAGAATGTAAGAGCCAGAGGAGGTGGAGGACAGGGGAACAAGTCCCTCTGAATCCACATGAGCTCATACAAGCTCACAGAGGCTGAGGCAGCATGCACAGGGCCTGCACCAGGGCCTCTGCGTATATATGGCTTCCTGTTTAGTGTTTTTATGAGATTCCTGACTGTGCAAATGAGTGGGTCTCTGTTTTTATTTCTCTTTTCCTTCTGTTGCTCTGTCTTGTCCAGTTTTGAGGTGGTAGTTTTTGTTTTTTCTTATGTTTTATTGTTACATTTTTAAAACATGACTGACTGACTGAATGAATGAATGAAAACCTAGCCACTAGGGTAAAGGTTAACAACTGAGCTGTCCTTTGTATCTGTTGGCAGAGGGAAAGTCAGTTTTCTCCAATGGAGTGACACTGGGTATACCAACCACTCCTGGGCAGGCCTCATGTTCAGGAGTAGTTGACCATCATACAATGGACTCCATGGTATTTTTGTGTGCTTTCATTTGGTTACAGTTTGGTGTTTTGTTTTGTTTCTTTTTGGTAGTGTTTGATTTTGTTTTCTTGGTTTTGGGTTGTTTTTCTGTTGTATTGAGCTTTTGTTTTTTGACAAAGAATCTACAGTTGGGTGTGTAGGGATGGGGAAAGGATCTGGAAGGACTTGAGAGAGGGGGAGAATATGATCAAAATATAAAGTTAAAAATTGTTTTAAATAATAAAAATATAATAGAAATTATTTTTTTTTAAAAGAGTGGTCCCCCTGGGCTGGAGAGATGGCTCAAAGGTTAAGAGCACTGACTACCCTTCTAGAAGTCCTGAGTTCAATTCCCAGCAACCACATGGTGGCTCACAACCATCTGTAATGGATCTGATGCTCTCTTCTGGTGTGTCTGACAGCTGCACTGTACTCATATACATAAAATAAATAAATCTTATAAAAAGAAAAAAAGACTGGGCCTCCATAAACTCAAATATTTGAATGCATAGTCACCAGAGAGTGGAACTATTTTGAAAGGATTAACAGGTGTGGCCTTGTTGGATGAAGTATGTCACTGGAGGTGGGCTTTGAGCACCTCCCCTTCTCCTGCCTGGGGATCAGTACTCTCAGCTACTTTCTCCAGCACTATACCTGCCAGTATTCTACCACGCTTTCTGCCATGATGATAATGGACTAAACCTCTGAAACTGTAAGCAAGCCTCCAGATAAATGTTTTCTTTTATAAGAATTGCCTTGGTCATGTGTTTCTTCACAGCAATAGAACAGTGACTAAGACAGGCTCCCAGAGACTGGATCGGGAAATAGGTGTTTCCTCTTTCCTCTCTCAACCTCGAGACCAGGGCTTTTAGGGGATTCCCCAGAGTGAGAAAGAAAGGGAACAGAAGTGGCCTGAAGGAGGGAGAGGACACATCAGTCTCATCAGAGACTCCATAGGCCTGTCACCTCTGGCCTCTTCCATGACAGAAGCAAAGGGGTTGGGGGGGGGCATTCAAGATATGGTTTCTCTGTGTAGCCCTGGCTGTCCTGAACTTACTCTGTAGACCAGGCTGGCCTTGAACTCAGAAATCCACCTGCCTCTGCCTCCGCCTCCCGAGTGCTGGGATTAAAGGTGTGCGCCACCACTGCCACCTAGTTTGCAAAGGGGCTTTCCAAAAGTTTCAAGGTGCTTGTAAAAACTCCTTTTAGTTTTATCTTAGCTTTATCAGCCTTTTGTTATCATTGTGTGTGGGGGTAGGGGAGTTCAGTTAGCACGGGCTGGCATCAAAAAAAAAAAAAAAAAAAAAAAAAAATCAATCCTCCTGCCTCCATCTCTCAGGCACTGAGCTTACAGGCCCATACCACCATAGCCCACTTCATCTGCTTTACATTCTACCAGGAGCAGAACATTTATGATGCAGGCCATTTAGAAGGCTGAGAAGAGAGGATCCAAGTTCAATGTCTGCCTGGACAAATGGATAAGGTCCTGTCTGAAAACAAAAAGTAAAAGGGGGCTGGGTATACAGTTCAGGGACAGCTTGCTCGCCTCCCACCCACAATGACTCAGATTCTGTCTCCAGCAAGAGGAAAGGGAAGACAGTAATACAGTCTACCCCAGTACGGTCTGCCCTAGCAGGGCCCAGACAGGGTCTCACACAAGTCATCGGTGGCACTCCGTAACTTCTTCTCTATGCTGATGGCTGCATACCCGAGTTTCAGCCTTGAGAGGCTCCAGCTGACAGACGATGGAATTCGGGGTTCCTGCATGGTGGTATCCTTCATGGTTTTCTGACTCCCCCTAACTACAGGCAACCTTAAAATCCCTCAGGAACTTCAGGCCGTTCGCTACATCCTTCTAGAGGACAAAGAAAGGACCAGGGCCCTGCCAGTGACGCAGTTCTTTGAGAAGTGGCTGACCTCTGCAGCTCTCCCCTAGTAAATCATAGGCTGTTGATGTCACAGGCTGTCTCACCTCCGTGGAACTCCTGGTGATTTATGTTCTCAACCATTGCTTAAAGTTGGTGCTGACATTCACGCTCCCCACTGTCACATTAGTTGGTCCTGGTAGACACAGCCCACACTCCTGACCTTTCAGTGTGTGGCAATGTCCTCTGCTGTCCCCAGAGACACAGCTGTGCCACGGAAGGGTCCTGCGTGCTTCCTAATTGATACTTTCATTATTTTCAGGATGTGTGCACACACTTGTAATCCCAGCATTTGAAAGGCTGAAGCAGGAGGAGCCTAGCCTAGGGCTGTATATTGAGACTGTCTCCAAATCACCCACCTCCACCAAAAGGAGTTCTTTCATAGATCCTTCCAAAAACTAACCATCTGAAGAGTCCCCAGTTCTGTATCCAACCTCATGAAATGCTGTCCACAGAAAAAGACTGGCTTAGGGGATGCAACACAACCCCTCACTCTCTGCAGGCTATGACCCTGCCTGTGGGAGAGCCCAGGGAAAGCCCCTGGAAGTAACTGGAAGCTGGCGGTGCACACGCAGGTTTGTGAGCATATGCAATCTGGCCTGGGAATGTTATGAATAGACAGGCTTGCAGTTTTAGCACTTCTTTTTTCTTGGTGCTCGGTATTAAACCCAGGGTTCTCACACACACTACACAAGACTGGTATCATTGAGCTACATCC
>CM052714.1:72827626-72872729 GCA_028551405.1 Uromys caudimaculatus
TGTGAGTGAGTGTGTGAGTGAGTGTGAGTGAGTGTGTGTGAGTGTGTGTGAGTGTGTAAGTGTGTGTGAGTGTGTGTGTGTAAGAATGTGAGTGAGTGTGTGTGAGTGTGTGTGAGTGTGAGTGAGTGTGAGTGAGTGTGTGTGTGAGTGAGTGTGTGAGTGAGTGTGTGTGAGTGTGTGTGAGTGTGTGTGAGTGTGTGTGTGTGAGTGTGTGTGTAAGAATGTGAGTGAGTGTGTGTGAGTGTGTGTGAGTGTGAGTGAGTGTGAGTGAGTGTGAGTGAGTGTGTGTGAGTGAGTGTGTGAGTGAGTGTGTGAGTGAGTGTGTGAGTGAGTGTGTGTGAGTGTGAGTGAGTGTGTGTGTGAGTGAGTGTGTGAGTGAGTGTGTGAGTGAGTGTGTGTGAGTGTGTGTGAGTGTGAGTGCACACGCACTTGGTCAACATCATGAGTCTTCTTCCTTCCTAAATCATTCTTTGGCTATTTTTTGAGAATGTCTCTCACTAAATCTGGTAATTTTCAATTAAGCTAGGATGGTTAGTGAGGGAACTCCAGGAATCCCCCTGACTCTGTCTTCTCAGTGCTGGGATTACAGGCATGTGTTACTATGTATGTCTGGCTTTTTTTTTTTTTGAATGTGGATACTCAAGATAAGAAATCAAGTCCTCATGTTTGTGCAGCAAGCATTTGACCAACTGAACCATCTCTTTGGCTCTGTTTTGTCTTTAATAAAATCACCACAATTGCCAGCTAAGCCCTGCTCAGCTCTGTCCCCTTCAGGGTGATCTGGCCAGGCCCTGAGGCTAGTGTTTTTGATCCAGGCTGGCTTATACTTTTACTAGGTATGTGTATGTATGGCAGTAGTCCCCAACCTTCCTATGGCTGTGACCCTTTAATACAGCTCATGTTGTGCTGACCCACAACCATAAAATTATTTTTGTTGCTACTTCATAACTGTAATTTTGCTACTTTTATGAGTTGTAATATAAATATATGTGTTTTCCAATGGCCTCAGGCAATTCCCATGAAAGGGTCATTCAACCCCAAAGGGGTCATGATCCACAGGTTGAGAACTGCTGGTGTGTACAGAAACAAACTGTGGGACTGTCACACACAGGTCTGTATTTCTTGTGTATGCGTCCATACCGTCTGCAGCCTTCTCCGTCTGGCCTGTCACCATGACAACACTCAGAACACACAACTCTCTAAGCCTTACTTCTTCACCTCGTTCCACGCTACTGTGTCTTCACAGGCCACCTCAAGCAGAGGAACATCTAGACCAAGAGTAGGGAGTCTTTTGCTGAATCCAAGCTAGAACCTAGCTAGCCTCACTAATTATCAGTTGTGCATCTGGGATAGAGACCTGACCTTCCTGCTCATCAAGTATCCATAAAATAAGTTAGATAACAGCACCTGCCTGGTATGTTTCTGAGGCCTAGGTGAGTCAAATGTGTAAAGGTTAGCCGAACACCTGCCTCCTGATAGGTACCATGTAAGCCTGTGCTGGTCTTATATGGCTACTAGGATTGTGTGTCATCATACATGTCTCCAAATCATGATTCTAAATGTTAAAAGACTACCCCGGATGCTTTCTTGACCATAAAAGGAACTCTCGTCCGAATCAGGTGATGAAGTCAGATGCATACGGGCTTCTACTCATGGCTCTGCTGCACTGCTACTTCCTGAGAGACTGGGGAAATCACATAAACCCAGAAGCCCTGGTCCTCCTCCCTCCTCCACTGCCTCCCAGCACCAGCCATCACTCCACTGCTTCAGGGTGTTGAGCTGCCCCCTTCACAGAGCAGGATGGGGGACAGCCAGGGTCCCTGAAATCAGGTGTAGAGTGCGCCCCTTCCTACAAAATTCCCTGGAGAATTCAGAGTCACTGTAGGGGATCTGCAGCTGAGGTCACCATTGCAAGACAGCAAGTTGAGAGTGTGCTTTTGCATTCTCTGTTAATTGTCTTCTTCCAGGTAGAAGATATGGCTAATGGTCCTGGGTCTCAGGACCAGAGGAGGGTTTGCAATCCACAGCTATGCCTGTGTCCATGACAGTGGAGCTGACTGGACTGGCCTGCCTAGGCTACGCTGTGGTCCCATGAGGCAAAATCATCCTTGGTCCCACAGGGATGCCCTGTCACTTAAGAAGGGCAGTTTGAGCTGGATGTGGTGGTACATGTCTAATTCCAGTCTCAGGGAGTCTGCAGTGGAAAGATGATGAGTTTGAGGCTAGCATGAGCTACACAATGACTTTAAGGCCATCCTCCTATGGAAAGCTCTTCAAGTTGAACCCAAAGACACACCAAATGCTCGTCAGTGGTACTCCTGCTTCTCCCTGTCTGGTCTGCTGAGAGCCAGATTCAGGGACAAACATGCTGAGCCCAGGAACAGACTGTTGTCTTGTATGGACTCAGCATCTGTCCTATAACCAGGGTGGCACGCACATTCATCTGAGTGCTTTCCCGGAGATGTCTGTACCCTCTGTCCTTGGGTGCCCACAGGTATCACTGTGGCCCTCTTCTAAGGGGCCGTGCAGACTTCTACCTGTCCAGTGGAGAGGCAGAGGTGGCCTAGCAGCCTCGAGGACAGTTTCAGTCTGAGCTCTGCCCTGCCCATCCCAAGCTGACAGGGAAGCACTATCTATCATCTGTGTTGGCATGGAAACTAACCACCGAGGACAGCCTCTGTCCCAGGATCTCTCCTCAGTCCCAGGAGTGACAGGGCTGTATCTGACCGGGCGCTATGATCATCTTCTCACTGAAAGCCCCATCACAGCTTCAATTCAGTAGCCAGGCTGCAACAGTGGTCCACGGAGACTAACTAGGTGACAGGGAGGAAGTGTTTCTCCCCCAGGAGGAACTAGTTAGTCAAGCCCAAGGGCTCCGCACAAGAGGGTCACGTGGCCAGCATGTAGCAGGGACCCTCCACAGGGTTCCTTCTTGGAAAGCAAAACTTGCAAAAACCACAAAACAAGTTAGTGCCAAAAAATGCCCAGGTTTCCTCTGATAGAGTAACTTTCTGCTTCAGAAATAAGGCAAACATGGAGATTTTATACTTTCCCAGGAACCCATGACCTGTGGGTCATGCAGCGCTGGATGGTGTTTCTCATGTTCTACAATGAATAACAGCTATGAGAACTCCTGAAGGGGAAGTGGCCTGGCTCAGGCCTCTTTTTTTTACCCCCTCTCATACTGGGGATGGAACTTAGGACCTTGTGCATATTAAATAAAGTGTTCTTCCACAGAGCTGTATCCCTAACCTTCTCTTTACATTTTTATTTGAAGATAATGTCTTACCAAGCTGCCCAAGCCAGCCCTGAACTCATTCTGTAGACCACGGAGGCCTTACAATGTTAGTCCTTCTGCCTCAGTCCCTTGCATAGCAGGGTTAACAGGCCTGTGCCAGCAGGCCCAGCTACTGAGTAGGACTCTAAAGAACAGCCATCAGGAAGGAAGGGACAAGTCTACATTGCAACAGAGAAACAAGGAAAGGCACTAAGTGAGGACAGCTGGTTTCAAGTAGAAAGGCAGCTTTGCCTAGTGGGCAGGCCTGTCGTCCTAGCTACTTGGGAAGGTGAGACACAAAGATCACCACTTAGCCTGCCTGGACTAGAGTGAATCCAAGGTAGCTCAGGGAACATAGAGAAACCCAGCCTCATAATAACAAGTAAAAAGGGAACTGAGGATCTAGCTTAGTGGGCATGCGTACGTGGCATATGGGAAGACCTAGGACCAGTGCCCAGCACCAAAGAAAGAATATACTAAGTGAGGCAAGCTACGTCCATAAGAAGAGATGGTGGTGGTATATGAGGCTGACTTGAAAAGAAGGGACGGCTGCTTAATGGAAGCTACGGTTGGTTGTGATTTGCTCCCTGAGGCTCTGGATGTTGGAAGTGTGGTGTCTCTTGTGGTCATACTAAGTCGTAGTAAAAACTCTGACATTGAATGAATGTCTTGCCTGCAGGACTTGCTTCAGCAAACCTCACAGAATAAAGGTGGGATGAGAGCTAGGAAAACAAACAGGTTTGTCCTAACCCCAGGGCTAGCCGACTTCAGAGCACTGACCAAGACCCCAGGGCTAGGCAACTTCAGTCCACTGACCAAGACCCCAGGGCTAGCCGACTTCAGAGCACTGACCAAGACCCCAGGGCTAGGCAACTTCAGTCCACTGACCAAGACCCCAGGGCTAGGCAATTTCAGTCCACTGACCAAGACCCCAGGGCTAGCTGACTTCAGAGCACTGACCAAGACCCCAGGGCTAGGCAATTTCAGTCCACTGACCAGGACCCCAGGGCTAGCTAGTCACCTGCAGTTCACAGACTGAGTCCACCCTGGAGGCTATTTTTAAAACCTATGTGTTAAGGATGTTTTTTACCTTTATAAGGACTATTTTAAAGTACAATAAAGGGGTAAAGGGACATGTGACAGAGACCGCATGTGGCCACGGGCTGAAGTCCTGGTCACCCTGGCATCCCTTCCTTCCCACTATCTTCACAGGATGCCCGGGGAATGAGCATCTTGGAGAAGAAACTACTAGGCTTCACTCATCCCTCCCAGGTAGACCTTAACCTCAGCTGAAGAATTAACTAGAATCTCTGAGCCTCTGCTTGAGTGCTTGGTGAAGCTATTTTTCTGTCTTAGAAGCCCTGGTCAGCTGAAGTTCAAGACTGGCAGGACTTCCAATCAGGAAGTGGCTTCCTCCTCACAAGGAAATTCAAGGTGACCAGGAAGGGCTGAAGGAAGTAGACACAAGACTGGACCTTCCCCAGACTCTGGATCCTAGCAGGGAGGTGTTGTTCCAGAGTGCCACATGGGGCAATGCCTGGCTGCTCAGTCCTTCTCATGCTCCCTGCCCTGCTTCAGAGCTGAGAAGCTGGCAGGAGGAACATCCAATGGACAGGGAACAGGATGGGCCTGGCAAGCAAGCCTGGGAGCGGTGGCATAGGCCGCCAAACTCATCCACACAATAACACCAACTTAGGACCATGAAAACGCAGGCACTTAAATGTAGGGCGCCAGTATTAGGAGCTCCCAAGAGTGACTACTACTGTGCAGTTTTCTCAGCTAAATCTCTGAGGGAAGCCAAGGTCAGAGGACTTGAACCACAAAATACAGTGGGAGGTGTCTGCCTGTTCCCAGAAGGCAAGCCTTCAAAGGAAGTTTGAGAAAAGGGAGGGAACAATATGCAAAGAATAAAGATGTTAAAGTTACATCTGGTAACTCAGGCTTGCTATCCCAGCTGTTACTCAGGAGCTGGAGTCAAGAGTTCAAGGTCTGCCTGGGCTATGTGGCAAATTCAAGGCCAATCTTGACAACCTGGTGAGATGTTGTCTCAAAAAACAGTCAAAGACAGCACTGAGGGACAAGAGAGGAGCCTGGCCTGCTCAGACAGGAGGTTCTACCCAGGAGGCACTGGGGGCAGGAACACTGACACTGAATGTGGGCTCTCCATGAGTAGGCACACAGACACACACACAGGTCACACAGCTATCCAAACACTAGCTCGTGTGAATATGAAAAGGCACATACAGATGTAGACAAGCTGATATTGAGAGACACATACAAACATGCATAGCAAGTGTATACCCAAAGATGCACATAAGCATGGATATATTATGTATACACACACACACACACACATACACACACACACACGTGCCCACACACAGGCATATACACCCAAAATATAGACAAGCATGTACACACAGGCAAGTTTTCACAGATGTACACAGGGGCACACACATAGGCATATACACAGTATAAGGGTTCACATCCAGCATACAGATACACAGGTACATGTACTTGCAGGCATTTGTACACACATACACACAAGCATGAATACATAAACAACTTCTCACAGATGCACACAGACACTGACAGGTAAGCAGGCGCCCAGGGGGCAACTCAGTACATACAGTGTTGGCAACACCTTTGCTCCTATGGTCACACATGTAGCTTACCAAGAAATGCACATAGTTTTCACTGACAAAGAGCCTGGGGAGTGGCTGCAAGGGCCAAGAGCACCTGGACTATTTGTAGTGCACAGCCCAGACTAGGCATAGTTCCAGCTCTGACATGAGACACCTGGGTGCCAGCAAGATCTGCCTTGTCTGTTTCCCAAGCTTTAGACTACTTCACAATCACCAAAAGGCCTAGGTGTTTCCTTGCCCCTCCCAACTTCCAGAGGTCCAATATACAACAGGTATTTAATAGATAATTTTTGACTGAACTGACTGCTAGAAGCCATAACAAGAATACTCTCAGTCCAAAATCTGCTACCCCGTTTTCTGGTGGTGGGGTGACATAGTCCACAGACTTGATTTTCTGATGTCTCCTATTTCCTAAGTCAATGTTCATTTGACACACTACCTCTCCCACACAGAGTTCACGCCTCCCATGGCAGGACCTTGTCATGGGGTCCAAGAAAAAAGTCTGTATTCAATCAGCCAACCTCAGGAGTCGATAAAATTGAAGTCCTGGACTAGAAATTTCTAGGGTGTCTGGTACACACAGCAACCAAGATTTCAGAGCCCCGACCACTTAATGACCTTCAGCCTCTGCTGTGAGAATAGGTCTGCCCCATGCAAGGAGTTGAGGCCTTTTCCTTTGGACCATCTGCCCCTATAGCCCAGTAAGGGGGACACTACAATATCCCATGCACAGAAACTTCCACAGGCCTCAGTGTCAAAGCCCCATCCTGCCCGAACTATGAAGAAAAGGATCTGATGTAGTACTCAGCAGACTTTAGGTCCAAGGCTTCTGTGTATGTCTGGTCCTCCCCTGCAAGCTGTGTGCAACTCAGTCGTCCCATGGAGTTGGTGCAAGGATCCACCACTGGAAAAAAACAGGTCCTTAATACCCTGTATACTAAATAGAGCCTAAATATATAGGGATAGCATACACTCACACTGATACAGCTTTCTTCCAATTAGCAGGCCAAGCCCCTCAATCTTTCTGGCTATATAAGAAAGTGAGGATGAAATAAAGAGTCTCATAAGCCTGCTGGCATGAGAGCACCTCCTTCAGGGTCCCCGAGGGACCTCAACAGGCACTTGCTGGCCTGAGAATCTGTAGGCCCAATAGGTACAGATGTCCCAGAAAGGTGACTTGCTAAGGGAGTTCTGGCAGAGCTCACCATACTGAAGTCCTACTAGTCTGAAAGCCTCAGCATCTTAGAGGGTGGTGCCTGCTCTCAGCTGTTTTCAGTAGGGGAGGGGGCACTCTCATCAGGCCCGAGAAACAGGCCCAGATAGGGAGTCCAGAAGATACTAGTAGGCACACAGCCTAGCATCTGTGTGGTTAAACAATACAGGGGATCCCATTACTCCTCAGGCTTCATGCAAAAGAACCAGAAAGTGGGCCAGAAGGAAAGTAAAGCCTACCTCATAGACAAAGTAGTCACCCATAGAAGCAGAGACAGGGCAGGACCAGGGTAGGCAGGTTGAGCTACCAAGAAAGGCACTGCTCCTCTGACGGGCCCTTAAAGAGAGCAACAGGCTGAGAGAGCGGGACACGCCCTTCTCCAAACTGCTGTGTGTGTGTGTGTGTGTGTGTGTGTGTGTGTGTGTGTGTGTACAACAAAAATACTGAGGGGCATTCCAGGGGTGGGGTCATTCCACCTGGCATGACCACTCACTCTGTGGGTGATGCCTTCTTTTTTTGAATCTTGGGAGGAAAAACAGCTCATGATTTAGAAGGAAGGCTGAGTGACATTAGTGTGCCAGGTGTAAGGTCTGTCTGACAACAGGAGGCAGCTTCCTCTATCTCCCAGACTCTCTTCTTGATCATTCCCAACCCCTAAGTCATCGAGCTCTCTCTTACCCACCTCCTGCCTCAGGACCTCCATCTCTGGGGATGTAGGCACTGCCTGGCACAAGTATCCCAGTCACCCAGCTCTTCAGTCCCTTAAGTCATAACTGGCAGGTGTGTGTGTACATATCTTATCACCCCAAACGGATTTGAATATTTTGGGAGGGGGGACTGAAATAAGTCTCACTCTGTAGTCTAGGCTGGTCTTGAAATTTCAGCAATCCTTCCATCTCCACCTACCACGTGCTGAGACCACAGACAAGCACTTCTGGGCCCGGCCAATATGCACTTCTCAATTGGTAGTCATGGCCCTCCCCAACACTGTGGGTTTATATGGTGTGAGATGGGATCCTTGGAAAGCCATATTTCAGCCCAGCAGGCTGGAGTCCAAAAGCTTTCTAACTCTCCAGAAGGACCAGAATTCTTGTCAGAAAGCTAGGAACGCCCTCACTGTGGTGCCACCTTCTCCTGCCAGTTCTCTGAGTCCTCAGACAAAATGCCCATGTCAGTGGGGGGCATAAGGGAAACAAGGATAGTGACTGGGGCCTCCTGACCAGTGGTCTGTCTGCCTGATCACTTTTCCCCTTGCTCAGCATTTACTCAACAACCAGCCGATGGTGCAGAAAATGTGCCGGCTGGCCCCTAATCCGACTCTAAGAGCAGGCTTGGCATATGACTGCCAGAGAGCCAGAGCAATGTACTGAAAAGGGACAAGAGATAAGACCTCCATCTGAGACATGGTTTCCAGGTGACACCACCTTACCTGACACGTGCATCTTGCAAGACCACTCTATTTTCATCCAATTACAAAACTTATGTATCACAAAGCCCAGTGGCCTGGACTAGAGTTTAACAGCAGCACTCTGACAGGTCATGCCCATTACCCTTGGACTGGAAAATATGCTGACCCACAGGACCACTAAGAAGTCTCCAAGCAGAGACCGAATACATATATTATTATTAAATATTAATATATATGTATACGCATACTCCACTAAATATTACATTTGATTGGGGGAGGGATGCAGTGTCTCTTGCTGTAGCTCAGGCTACCCTGGAACTCATAGCAATCTTCCTGGCTCAGCCACCCAAGTTCTAAGATTACAGGTATGAACCACCACACCCAACATGTCTGAGATCTTTCCTCCTCCCTCCTTTAGATTCCCTACAGTTTCATATATCCCAGGCTAGCCCTAAATTTGCAGTGTGGCTGAGGCTGGCCTAGAACCCCTGATCTTCCTGCTGCCATTCATCAAGTACTAGGATTTCAGGTGTATACCAACACACCTGGTATTTGTTAGTCAAAAATATTTCTCCCAAATTTTCAACCAGCAGTTTCTACCATACAAGAACAGTTGCGACCCTAGCTAGTCAGGCCCACTGCTCACTGCACCACTGACCTGCACTCCAACAAGGACCATTATTATCTCTTACTCAATAGTTATTCTTCTGAAAAATAAAACTACTGTTCAAAGGCATGGAGCCTCCGCCAAGAAGACATGTAAATCACCCCCAACAGGTGACACAATAAGAGCTTGCCCTTGGGCAGAGTACTATTGAAAATGGACATTTTAGTGCCTGGAAAGCTAATGGGAACTGGCGTCGGCAAGGGCAACATCAGTCTCATTAAGCCTCTGTGAAATGCTTTACTCAGTATTTGTAAAGCCTTCTGCAATCACTGTACTTTCATTAGGACACAGCCCCAAGAGCCCTTGTGCAACCCTTTAGCTTATTAACTACAGTCTTATAAAATGAAGCTGCTGGTCCTGTAAAAGGGTCCAGGTTCAAGTTTCTGGCTTATTTCTTGGGGCTTCTCCGATGAGCTCAGACAGCAAGCCAAAAACCTCCTGCAACTGTGGAGTTGGGTGTGCCACCAGACTGCCCTGGTGAAGCAATCCTGTGGAATGAGTTACTAATTCACAGTACAGCAGGGATCCTAATCCCGAAGGTTCAAAACATCTCATCACACCAAGCCTGTCCCATCATTACTTCCAACAGGCTGTGCCTGGCCCCAAAGTGAAGCCAACCCGCAGATGGCCTTCCAGGCTAAGGGGTAGGTGTCTAGAGATGAGCAAGGGAGACAGGGGAAAGTAGAATTCAGGCACCCCTTGCATCAGCACCGAATGTGATGTGCACAGAAGACTCCCGGCACACGGTGGGTCCTCCCTACGCTTGGGAACAGCGGTGGGTCGCCCGCGAATAGGGCCCGCAGATGGGATGGATGGTCTCAGGACCCCAGGAACCGCGCCTCGCCCCGACGCTCTCCACCTGCGGCCGAGGACACCTCCCCCCTCCAGGAGGATGGTGGGCGACCCGGGCAGGTGAGCGTCTCTCACCTGCGTGAAGTACAAGTTCATGAGCGTGAGGGTGAAGAACTGTAGACACACGGGGAAGCAGTAGAGCAGCCAGAAGACGAAGGGGCTGAACGAGTTGGATGCCACGAAGTCTCGGAAGTAAAAGGAGAAGAGCACAGTACGCAACGAGGCCCAGAAGAGGCAAAGGAAGAGGAAGACGCTCTGGTAGCTGAGCCGCTTGTGACGGTAGCGAAGCACCAGCCAGAGCTGCGCATAGATGAACACGAAGAGGAGCGCGTAGAAGGCGGTGTAGACCGCGGTGAGGCCGAGCTTCACGTAGGGCGGCACCGCGGGGCTCAGCGTGGGAGGCAGGGAATCATTGCGCACCGGCTCCCACGGAGGCGCCTCCATCAGGCTGGAGCTGCTTGAGCTTCATCGGGGCTCGCAGCCGTTCGCTTCCGAGTACCCGCGCATCGCGCAGCGCCCGCCGCTCCAGAGCCTAGCCGGGAAAACAAGCCACACTTCCTCCCGCCGCACCACATGATCTGCCGGGCGGCCTTTGTCTGCGATTGGCAGCTCCGCGCCCCCGGGAGCGCGCGCCCGCACCCGGCCCGCCCATCCCGGCCTTGCCCGCCCCTGGTGCGCGCGCCCTGGGGACAGCGGCCTTAGAGCTGAAGCCCGGTCTGAGCTCCAGTGCCAAGGATCCTGTGACTGTGCGGACCCACGGCCAAGACTAGGGTGATCCGCGCGCCGGAGCACTGCGCGCTCCTAACTTGTGTGCACGGGCCTTTCAGGACCTCACGGCTGCGACTGGGAAAACATCTGTGCCCCAGAACCGTACGTTCCCCATCATCCCGCAGCTGGGGATGGGACTGGGGTGTATCCGTGTCCCGGATCCGTGCGTCCCCCCAAGATTCTATCGAAGGTGCTGGGACGTATCCCCGCGCCGCTGCACTGTGCGCCCCCTCATAGCACACACCCCTGATCAGTGCATCTCTTTGACTTCTCCGTCTAGTAACGGAGGAGATATGTGCCTCTGGCCTGAGCATCACCTTTCTCACACACAAACTAGGCGCCCCTGACCCCACAAGCCTGCGCGCTCAAGACGTGGGAGTCTAAGGCTGGCATTTCGTTGAGGGGTGTGGCTTGGGGGCGTGTCTGCGCTCTTGACAGCCCTTTCTGCTGATGCCTGGTTTTACAGTTCACTCTTTTATTTAAAAACCAAACCACTTTGCAAGTTCCTTCTCCCGTGCACCCACACGCTCACCCGTATTAAAAAAATTAAAATGTAAGTGCGAGCTGGCCAACTTCTGCGGTGCTGCTGAATTCTAAATGCAAATGGCCAAAGGGCTGGAATTTCTTGCCGGCCAGTGCTGGTAGCTACTGCTCTCAGACCAAGCTACACAGTGTTCTCCCAGAACCCCTAACTGCCCGCCATAGTGGGGCTGCGCCCTTGTCTTCAGAGCAGAGGAGCACTTAAGAGCTAGTGAGACCAGTGCCAGCCGATCCACCCTTTTCCTTCCTGTGCCCCCATTCTCTCAGCTGCTGCTGCCCAGAGCTTCTCTGGTCTCAGATAAAATTGACTGTTTATCCACAACACTGTGCTACACTACCTTTATTTGATCACACTGTTGTGATGTAGCTCAGCCCTAGCACACACCTTAACCCAAGAGCTTTCTGTTTACTGTAAACAAGTACTTGTGGTATGGCTCAGCCCTAGCACACACCTTTAATTCAAGAGCTAAATAAAGTCAACCCTAGGTCAAGAGGCAGAGCAAGCAACCAGCTGACAGGGAGTGAACAAAAGTAAACAGAAAGGAGGGTCTTCGAGCTGAAGGGTGTTTACAGCGTGCAGGAGAGAACTTTTCCCTTCTGTGACTTCCGGTGGAGAAGAAAGGTCAGCTGGGTGCTTTCTCTGCCTCTCTGAGCTAGCAGGCTTTCACCACAGCATCTGGCTCCTGAGTCTTCATTTGGTAAAATCTGATGGCTGGGATTTTTGCTTTATAAAACAATACTGAGCTCTCAAGAAACCAGGCTGCCTGTGTGCAGGCATAGCTGGGGGCCATTAGCATAGGCAGGCTTTTCCAAGGCGCAGCTTCATCTCTTCTGATTCCCTCTCTCACTTTTGATTAATATTCATGCATGTTCTTTTAGCTTAAGAAGCCAGGCCTAATGTGAAGCTGGCTTTTCCTCAAAGTTGCAACTTACACACTCCCAACTAAACAAGGTCAACGTGCCTTTGGAGTGGAGTTACTTATCAAAATCTAATCTTTCCCAGTAGGTACCAGGTTGATCTGCCTTCTTCTGACTTAATCCACTACAGTGGTTTCTGCACAAAATAGCTGCATCTCTCTAAAGATCATTCCTGCCTGTCTTTCTTCTCTCTCTCTCTCTCTTTCTGTCTCTCTCTTTTTTTTTTTTTTTTTTTTTTTGGTTTTTCGAGACAGGGTTTCTTGTATAGCCCTAGCTGTCCTGGAACTCACTCTGTAGACCAGGCTGACCTCGAACACAGAAATTAAAGGTGTGCGCCACCACTGCCCGGCTCTTCCTGTCTTTCTCAAGCTTGATGTCCCTTAACTGCACCTGCACCTCAGGATCAATATCTCCCTACTTAGGGAACTCCTAAGGAAGGATGAACAGTACCAAGCCCTGCTAGGATCTCTGAGCAAGACAACTTTCATGCCTTCTCCAGCCTCTTGTCCAATCCTGTCACCTATCTGTATAGGGTTGGATCGTTTTCTTCAGAAACTTTGTTTTCAAGATAGAGTCTCAATTTGTAGCTCAGGCTATCCTGGATCTCACTGGGCTTTGAACTTAAGATCATCCTGCCTCTACCTCCTAGGGCACCAATGCACTTAATAGACCACAACTTCTACCATGTGCTAGCCGCTTATGCTAAATATTCTGTGTCTTTCCAAAATATCCCTAATTGTCAGTCATCTTGATATCTGTGTAAGTTTCCTTGGGATAACATTGTCTTGTTTACCATTGTCTCCCCTGGCACATTGAAAAAGAAAATCTGTCTCTATTTTATTATACTGAAGAAATATAATTTGTCCTTAGAAACCAACCTTTAAAATGTGTCCTATACTGTGCAAGAATATACTGTCCTATACCTTTTGATCCAAGGTGGCTGCTTGCTCTCCAGCTATTGAGTCCACAGCCCATGCAGGCATCAGAAATCACAGAGGACTGAAGAGCATTTGACTCATCTCGTTTATGGAGCCATTCCAGAAATTATATACATACACCTGATTCCTACTCATTAGCAGAATGTCATTACCTTAGTAAGCTAGCTGCAGAAGAGGCTAGGAGATATTATCCATTTTATATGGTGCTGTACAGTTCTGAAAGCCACACTACTGATATTATTGATGCAATGTAACCAAATAAATGGTTCCTAATCCTTCTGCCATGCCTTTCTCACATGATAGGCTGTAACCCCAAACTGTGTTCCAAAGCCAACCCATGCTTAAATTGTTTCTAAATACTGAGTATTTCCCCACAGCAACTAGAAAAGTAGCTAATATAGACGGTTACTTTTATTAAGTATTGAGATGCCTATCACTAAAAAACAGTAAATGGAAAAGTGTGATTACTTCAAACAGAAATCTAGCTATGACATGGCAAGGAGAAACCAAAGCAGAAGTTAGGGTCCTTGTTATACAGCTGCTCCTAAGACTAGGGATAGCGTTGGTGACCCCTCGCTTTGAGGCACATAGTGTAATCTCCATTTCCTTTTAATTTTCAGTGTTGTGAATGGAATCCAAAATATGGTGAGCACTAGGAAAGTACTCTAACCTTGAGACACAGCCCCAGTGCTCCCTTTGTCTCCCTCAGGTCCCTTGTCAGGGCAAATCTCATGAGGGTCTTAGCTCGTGAGTGTTGGCCCTTGGGTAAGCTACTAGTGGGGGGCAGATTTCCATGGCCAGGTGCCACCCTTTCACTCATCACATAAGCACAGCCCTTGGTCATTAGTATCATCAGAGCAAACATGGTCATCACAGCAACGATGGTCATCACGGTCATCAGCAACAGCAGCATAGTCATCACATTCCTCACAGTCTCCATAGTCACGACCATTGTCATAGTCAGTAATGTCATCCTAAGCATTACCATCACCATAGCCACCACAGCCACCACAGTCACTATAGCCACCAATGTCAGCATAACTAGTGTTTCTTCAACACATTTTCATTGGCTCCTGCATTAGTTAGTTTCTACTGTGAACTTAACACAACCTGGAATTACCTGGGAGGAGGGAACTCTCAGATTGGAATGGCCTGTGGCATTATCTGTGAGCCTGTCTTCAATGATAATTGATGTAAGAGGGCCCAGTCACTATAGGTGGCACACTCCTGAAAGAGATGGCCCTAGGTTGTATAAGAAAGCTAGCCTGGAAGCAACCGAGACTAAGCCAGCAGCCAGCAGGCAGTGGTCCTCTGTCCTTTCTGATTCAAGCCCTTTCTTGAATTCCTGCCCTGGCTTCCCTCAGTAATGGACTGTGATCTGGAAGTGTATGGTAAAATAAATCCTCCATTGCCCAAGTTGCTTTTGGTTGTGGTGTTTGTCACAGCCCCCAATATTCTAAAACAGATGGAGCCAGAGGTGAAGGAATAGAAGCAGGAAGCTGGTAGGTAGAGGAGTGACATTCTCTTCATCTTGTATCCCTGTGTCTAGATTTTTGTGCTGCTGGACATGGCCATATTAATTCCTTTTTGTGCAGCTGTGACTGAAATACCCTCAAGAGCAGCTTGAAGCTGCAAAGATTTATTCTGCCCATTACAGAGGTTTCAGCCCATTGTGTCTTGCCCCAAGCACTTGAGTGAAAGTATGTGATGACAGCACTGTGTGGTGGAGAGGATTCTTGACCTCACCACAGATGGGAAGCAGAGGGAGGAACAGGAAGGACTAGGGATGAGACATCACCTCCAAAAGCCCCCTACTGCCCTAATTCCTCCAGGGAGTCCCTGTTAGATAAAAGACATGCAAGATCTGTATTAGAAGAATTTTAAGAGTGTGGCCATAGGGGTCACAATGAGGAGTCCCAACTGAGGAGACAGTAGGAAAGACAGCTGCCAACAGGCGTCTTGAATGGAGAGAGACCATAGCAAGATGGTGATACCTCCAAGAGAGAGTCTTTAAACCTATAAGACAAAGGAAGTTCCATCATTTTTAGAGGTTTTCAAGGGTTGATAGGCAAGCCTCATACTACATGGCTTGGTCTGGCCCAGCCTATGTGCCAGGAATCACAAAGCAAGAAGGTCCCAGACAAAATGAAAGTTGGAATAAAATTTGGTTGATTAAAGCAGAAAAAAAATTCAAAGAAACATTGGGCCTAGCAGTTGGTGGTACCTGCCTTTAATCCCAGTACTCAGGAGGCAAAGGCAGATAGATCTCTGACTTCAAGGCCTGGTCTACAGAGTGAGTTGCAGGACAGCCAGGGCTATACAGAGAAACACTGTCTCAAAAACAAACAAACAAACAAACAAACAAACAAACAAACAAACAAAACCCAAGAACTCAAAGAAACAGGAAAAAATTAAGCAATACGAGAGAACTGGTTTTTCGTGTCCTCGCTGCTGTGGCTACCCTCAGACTGATAGTTTGTCTCTCAGTCTGTCCCTGTGAAGGACCAAGACTATACAAAGTGGCTAGAAAGGAAGACAGGTATCAGAGGTAGAAAAATCTGGCTAAGGTCAGCTCACTAATAAATCTGCTTCCAGGATCGATTCAGTTGTCCAAAGTCTACCAGGAACTCTGGGTCTTTGCGTCTTTCTTCTTTATCACCCTTAGCAGATTGGCTTCAATCCTGAGAACTGTCCATTCATGGTGGCAATGTGGCAGCTGTAGTCACTCCAGTTATAGTCACATTCAAGGCAGAAGTTCAGAGTGCACCAAGGTTTCTATATTAAGAAGGCGAGACTTCCCTGAGAAACTACAGTCTGACTTGTAGGTGAACCTCGCAGGAACACACCTATTCCATCTAGACATACAGTGGAAGCAAGGGCCACCCATTTGGCCCAGCTGATCTCTATACAGGGAAAAAGAAAGGAAAGGGTTGTCAAAGATGGTGGGAGATCTTCCCTTTCTAGAACAAGACTATGCAGTGCCTCTTCTTTAAGCCATGAGCTTCCAACTCAGTTTGGGGTAAGGGCATCCAATTAACAGAGCCTTAGCCACATCTCAGTGACAAGACCAACTTGAGAACCTGACAAGGGTATCTGCAGTTCCTCTTCCTATGGTGGGAACTTCTACTTCACAAACACGATTCCCTAACTGGGGAGGCCAGATGGTAATGAATAACTTAGCATATTGTGTAGGTTTTGTTTGATTATTTCATGCATGCATTCAACAGTGAGAAATTGGGGGCTGGAGAGATAGCCTGATAGGTAAGAGTGCTTATTCTGGAAGTGTGAGGACCTGAGTTCAAATCCACAGCACACACTTAAAAAGCCAGGCAATACTGCACATGCCTGTAGCCCCAGCATTGAGGAATGGTGCCCTGGAGTCCCCACACTTAGGGAGTGGAGGAAGGAGGGTGCTGAGTTCAAGGTCATCCTTGGTTACATAGTAAATCTGAGGCCAGGCACGAGGCCCTGTCTCCCTCTCTTCCCATGGCCCCCCAAAAGGAACAGCTTTATACGAAATTAATATACTGTTGGCATAGTATTTTTATTACCTGTCCTTGGGAATTCTTAAGTAGTTAATGGGTAAGAGGAAGACAGGCTAAAGAAAGACATTCCTGTTTGTCTGATAGCTTATTATTGTTGTTGTTGTTATTATTATTATTATCATCATCATCATCATCATCATCATCATCATCATCATCTTGGACAGGGTCTATCTGTACAATCCTGGCTCTCTATGTGGACCAGACTGGCCTTGAACTCACATTGATCCACCTGCCTCTGCCTCCTGACTGCTAGAATTAAAGGCATGTGCCACCATGCCAAGCTGTAGTCGTTGCTTTTTTAGTGACAAGAAACAGCATAAAAAATTATTTTGGCTCCTAGTTAGCAGGGATACACTCCATCACAGCAGGAAAGGTACAAAGTAGGGAAGACTTCTGTAAGATGGGAGCAGAGACTCAAAACCTCCGTCACTATAGTGACCTACCACTTCCAGCGAGGCTCTACCTCCCAAAAGTCTCACACTGTCCCTAGATAGTGCCACCAGATGGGGACCAAATGATTAAACATGTGAGCCAGTGGGGGGACATTTACATTCAAACCATAACACCCAGTTCCCAAGTCTCTTCCCTGTCTTAACACCCACAGGAACCCTCCCCCACTCTGCCCCTCCCCAACCCCGCGAGAATCTGCCCCAGGCTAACTGTTAACAGTAAAGGCCTCCAAACCAGTCTCTACCTATGATCACTGTCCAGTGACAAACATCTGCCTATGCTCCATCTCAGAGCACATGTCACCCCAAGGTGACAAGGGGCTCATTTAAATAAATAAATCTGCACAAAGCCTCCCCCTCGTGGGGTGAAAGACACTGTGCTATGTGGTTCTGCTGATTCTGGATGTAGACACACATTATGGTGAGGCAGCATGTAGCCAATGACAACCTGTACCATATGGAATACTAATACAATTGTGTAAAAGAGGGCAGTTATCAGAAGAAATAGCAGGCCACTGAGAAAGGCAGGCCCTTGAGCTAAGAGCCAGCAGTTCAATCATCACACATGACTGACTTGTGTTCATGGTCATGCCTTGACAGAAACAATAGAAACTTACAGCAGCTACTGAATTACTTTCATATATTTAAAGTATTCAGCCCTTGCTGGCATGGTGGCACATGCTTTGAAACCCAGCACCCAGAGGGCAGAGGCAGGTAGATCTTTGTGAGTTTGAAACTAGGCTGATCTATATAACAAGTTCTAGGTTAGCCAGAGCAACACAGTGAGGTCCTGTCTCAAAAACAAACAAACAAACAAACAATTGAAAGCTGAATCGTGTGACTCGAGGACTTCAGTTCCTGGTCACAGGGACTTGTTGCTTGATCTAGCTAGTGATGTGTCCTGCTTTTTCAAGCCTTAAGTGAAAGAATTCAGATGACATCTTTTTGACTGTCAGCACACATAAGGGGCTGAGTTCACAAGTGGATAAGTAAGCATTTGATGACAGTTTCCTTCTTAGCCCATCAGGATAAAAATTGGTACTTGTGAGGTTTTTAGTAAAGAGTGCAGCCTATAAATTTGAGTGCTCTAAGCTTCAAAAGCTCCAGGAATCTTGGGATCCAAGAGGCCGGTTAAGTAACAAGAGATTTTATAAGGTAGCATTCTGTGCTGCTGCTGCTGCTGTTGTTAGATTTATTCATTCTATTTTATGTATATGAGTGTTTTGCATGTATGTATCTATGTGTACCATGTGTGCCTCGTGCCTGTGGAAGTCAAAAGAGGGCACTGGATCCTCTGAGACTGGAGTTGCAGATGGTCATGAGCCACCATGTGGGTGCTGGGGACTGAACCTAGATCCTCTACAAGAGCAGCAAGTTCTTCCTGTTTTATTCAATGTCTGCCCTGAGAAAGAGAGGAGAGAGGAAGAAATGGAGGAAGATAGGGGAAGAGAGAGAGGGAGAGAGGGGGGGATGAAAGAATGGATGGAGGAATGAATGAACAAACAGTAGAATGAGTGAATGAATAATAGTTCCTATTCTAAAGCCAGGCATGGTGGCTCATATGGTCTATAATGCCAGTACTCAGGATGGTAAGGCAAAAGGATTCCTATGTGCTGGTCTGAAACTCAGTAAGTAGCCCAGGTTAGCCTCAGACTCAGGGCAATCCTCCTGCCTTAGCTTCCTGAATGCTGGAATTGCAAACATGAGCCATCATACCCAGGTTTGTTTGTTTTGGTGTTCTGATGCAAGGTCTTACAGCCTAGTCTGGCCTACAAAAGCATAATCCTCCTGCCTCAGCCTCTGAAGCAGTGGGACCACAGGTAGATACCACCATGCTCAGTTAAGTGTGGGGAACTTCAGCGGCTTTGTTTTACTTTGCCTTCAATTCTGATCACTAGGCTTTCAGGGCAACTCCAGGCACACAGCATCTCACAGCTGATGACGCTCATAGCTAGTGGTTGTGCTCACATGTCCATACGTTCACATGTTACAGTGGAAACTGGTTGTCATATTTCAGCTCTCTGGAATGGAAATCAAGGCCTCCACAAGAGAAAAACAGTGCAGGCCAGTTCCGGGGCCTCTGGGACTGGTCACACCCACGACACCACTTGCATTTTCTTCTGGTACAGAGTACAGTGAGGGCTTTGTGCTTTTGAAGGAGGGTGACCTCCCAGCCCACAGGGCCAGGGAGGGCCCAGCATCCTTCATCTGCAGGGAAGGGAGGGAGAGGAAGCAAACAAGGCAAACCTGGGGTCCTGTAAGGAGAACAAACTCAATCCAGGACTCCAAGGGCAGAATTTGACCAACACTGGCCCCAGTCAGGACAGATGCCCTCAGAATGGGCTGACCCTTCTAGGCAACAGCAAGAACCCATCTGGCTGCAACATCTGACACCCCACTGACTGCCAGGATCAAAACTAAAGATCTGGCTGGCTAGGCGGGCGTCCCTTGCCTCCCTAACTACTCCAATGCATCCATTCCAGAGTGGCACACTCAATCAAAGAGGATAACCTTCACACCAGAGGAATAGCAGCCATTGACCAAGGGTATATAAATAGCTGTGCTCCCTGCTAGAATCTCCAAAGAAGCTCTCAAGTACTCTCAAGCATGTAGTGCTCCATCCTGATGGAGGGCTTGCTGGTTGTACTCACAAGATGGGGACACGAGGAGGAGCCCCATTCCAAAAAGAATAGCATGTGATTTTGTCCATAAGGAATTCAATAAAAGAAGTCACAAGACCAGGGAAGAAGTGCATCTGGAAAGCCAGGGGGCTCTTCCCAGGAGAAGTGGGATACAAGAATTAAGAGACGATTTGGGGAATCAGTGGATGAAGAAATAGCTGTTTCCCTCTGCCCATTAGGAACTCAAAGCCAAGCTAGGTATGACAATGAAGGCCTGTGATCCCAGCACTCCGGAGGTGATAGTAGGCAGATCAACAGTTCAAGGATAGCCTCTGCTACATTGCAAGTTTAAGACCAGCCTAGACTACAAAAGGCTGTGTCTGAGGAACCAGGGAAAAAAAATACAAAATCACCCTGTGACTTCAGTGGTGACCTTTAATACAGGATGCCACCTCACCATGGCTTGGCTGCTGGGACATGACTGCTAAGAGTCCAGCAAGAGTGCCTTATTAGGTAGAGAGCAAGAGGCAACTAGCTGTGACTCTGTGGATGAATGCAGTAGATGTGCTGAATCAGTGAATCCTGGAAGCAGTGGGGTCCGCAAGGGAGGAGCGAGAAACACACGGCTCCGGACATGGATACAAGAGACAAGAACAGTCTCTGATTTGCTGAAAGCTGTGAGAATCTCAACTCTCCACTCCAAGAGTGAACCCCAGAAACTATGAAAATGGTGGACCCTGGATATGTGTGCCTATAGCACTGTCCCCACAGCACAGGATCCCAGGCACAGCAGATCACACCACCCCATACAACCCATGAAATAAGGACTATCAAGAAAACTTTAGGCATGGGGTTAGCCTGCAGGCAGAGAGAGCCACTTTCAAAAGGACCATCTGAGTCTAGAAACAGTCCCATCACCGAGAACATCTATTGGCAGGAGAGGGTGACTAAGTCACTGGGAGAAGTCTCATCAGAGGAGGCTCCTACTTCAATCTGTGGGCAAGTCTCAGCCCTACTTGTATACTTCTCCTGGGTGACTCCCCACACTGAGCTGTCCCCAACCCCAGAGGTTCCCATATGCTCCTCTTCTTGGTTTTAGAGGCAATGAGATTTACTCAGTTCTTTGGTGGCTCTCATGGGTCTGGGCAGGCTAAGTAGTAGGCTAACCAGTAGGTTAACCACCAGGCTAACCAGTAGGGCACTTCTTCCTTTTTCACTTGTTGATCTGTGATGTTTTGTATATGCTTGGCCCAGGGAGTGGCACTCTTAGGAGGTGTGGCCTTGTTGGAGTAGGTGTGGCCTTGTTGGAATGGGTGTGTCACTGTGGGCATAGGCTTTAATACCCTTGTCCTAGCTGCCTAGAAGTCAGTCTTCCCCTGACTGCCTTCAGAACAAGATGTTGAACTCTCAGCTCCTCCTACACCACGCCTGTCTATACACTGCCATGCTCCAACCCTGATAATGGACTGAACCTCTGAACCTGTAAAGCCATCCCCAATTAAATGTTGGTTGTCCTTATAAGAGTTGCTTTGGTCATGGTGTCTGTTCACAGCAGTAAAACCCTAACTAAGACAATCTCTTTTGTGTTATGGAGTCCATCACCTAAGAAGTATAAATGAGAAAGGAAAAATAGTTTTCCATTGTGAGAAATATTAAAAAATGAACAGGCTAGTGCCATCAACTCTCTGCCCCAGCGGCCAGGCCGGCCATGCACTGTCGGGCAATGGCTGACCTGTTTTATCCTGTGGAGATTCTATGACTCAGACCTCCAAAATCTCTCCACCCAACTCGATAAGTTCCCACTGGCAGGCCACTACCACACCAGCCCCATGCTTCAAACCCCCACGGCCTTTGTGGTGCCCATCAGACAAACCCACACTTTTCGGCCGTACCTTTCTCTCTTGAACTCAGAGGAGCCAGCACGTGAGGAAGACATAACACAAATTTAGTTCAGAAACAATGGTAACTCAATCTCTGGGCGCAACAAAACTTAATCTCATAAACCTTATTAAAATTTAATTCCTCTGGTGGTGAATCCTTGCCCTTATGCTGTCCCTGTTCCAAAAGGGCCCTCTCTTCTTCTTCTTCTTCTTCTTCTTCTTCTTCTTCTTCTTCTTCTTCTTCTTCTTCTTCTTCTTCTTCTTCTTCTTCTTCTTCTTCCTCCTCCTCCTCCTCCTCCTCCTCCTCCTCCTCCTCCTCCCCCTCCTCCTCCTCCTCCTCCCCCTCCTCCTCCTCTCCCCCTCCTCCTCCCCCTCCTCCTCCTCCTCCTCTTCCTCTCTTCTTTTATCTGATCCTGAAATCCCTCCTATTCACCCAGTGATTGGCTCCTTTATTCGTTAGGGGATTGGTTCACAATAAATCTCCTGAGTACGTGACTCACTCCTTGTCCACAGCCCTTCCCAGGAAAGCGGAATTAGCATCAAAATACAAACAACACCATGCTCTTCCACATTTTCCTCTGACACTACCACTTACTGTGATAGTCACAGTGTGATGTACACAGTTCAGTGGAGAGGCTGAGAGCCCTGAGTTATCTTTACATTACTGGTAACGAGTGGATTTAGGTCTGTGTTCCTCTTATGTGGCCCTCTGTTGTGGCAAAGCCACTCCAGGACACAATGGCTGTGACATGGCAGTGACTTCCCAGGATGGGGTGAGAAGCAGGGAGACTCCGAGGATCAGCAGGAGGCAGTATGAGTGAATGAATATAGAGACTGCAGAGGTGATTCAGTCCATAAAAGACTCGCCATATGAGCACAAGGACCTGAGTTTGGTGACCTCTAGGTTCAATGGGAGACCCTGTCTAGAAAAAAAGAAGGTGTAGGGCAATTGAGGAAGACATATTTCATCAACCTCTGGCCTTCACACACACACATGGCCTTCACATGAGTCTGCTGGCACAACAGCAGCCTAGGCAGTCAGCTGGGAAAGGTCAGGCATAGAATGAAGTAACTACAGAAAAGCTAAACTAGCAAGCAAGCAAGCAAAAAACATTTTCTCTTTCAGGAACTCCCTATATAGGGATCTCAGGCTGTCCTAGAACTCATAATCCTCCTGCCTCAGCTTCCAAGTGCTGGGGTGTCAGCTGTGCACTAACCACACTCAGCTCAAGCCAATTGCCATTTGCTAAGGGTTTTTTTTGTTTGTTTGTTTATTTTGTTGAGGCAGGGTCTGGCTATGCAGAACCAAAAATGACCTTGAACTCCTGATCCTTCCACCTCTACCCCCAAATGCTAGGATTATACCACCCAGCCCAGTTAAAACTGGTCATTTTTCAGGTCTTAGAATGAAAATTGTTTACAGTATTTCCTTTATTACCTTAATTGATTCTTTTGCTCTCCTGGCTCATAGGTGGTTAGAAGAATCTCGAGAGGTTAGAAGTCTTTCCCCAACTGTACACAGTTCCCAGAGGGCAGAACTGGTCTAGCATACCCTGTGTCTAGGTCTGGGCCTGAGCCGTGCTACCTATTTGAAGCTGCCAGCTCCATTAAGCCTAGATGAGACCACAACTGTTCCTGTGGCTCCCCCAGAGCTGGTAACTTTCCAAACTGTAGCTCCCCACTGTCCCCAGGGACAGTGCCTGCTGTCCTTTAATGTACAACTAGATGCTGGACTCTGTTCAGCCCCATGAGGGAATGGGGGAGGAGATGGACTTGGAGCTAGCAGCAACCAGTTTTATTCTGCTGGGATAAAGACAGCTCCTGGTGACCACTTAGCAAGGACATCATGGCTGTCAGCTGTTGCTCTGGTCTGGGCTCTGTCTCCATGGCCCTTGACTCTACTGTTGTAGGCTGTAAGGGATCACATTCTAGACCCGGAATGTCATTTTTGCAAGCACCATGGGTCCTGTGGGAGCTAAAGGGGTAGCTGTTGCAGTCTGGGAGCTGCAAGATCCCGAACTAGTCTAGACTGGCTGGCCCGCAATTTCCCTGGATCCAACTCCACAGCTCTGGGAGTACCGCCATGCTGGGTGATAAACCTGATTAAACTGAAAGGTCTCAAAGCTAGGATCTATTCTCCCCAGGAGTAACAGAAACCAGAGGTACTCTGAGGTCAGAGGGTGAACAAGGTAGGATAGAAAGAAAGGGTACCCAAGTCACGCTAGGAGGCTAGAATTAGACAGCCCCAGGGGATACTAAACAAACAAGCCAATAAGCCAGGCCCTCATTATGCCTTGTAACTTACGGTTCTGTTCCCCCTGCACATAAGTGGTTAGAGGAGGCTCTGAGAGGTTAGGAGTATTCCCCAAAGACATGCAGCTAAGGAGGGCAAGGCTGGCCCAGAATGCCCTGCATCTAACAATGAGCCACTGAGAGACGCTGCCTAAGTGTCCTGTGGTGTCTGGTCAGCTCCATTAGGGGCAGCTTTGACACTTGACCTGTCTCCTAGTATGCAAATCCTGTTCTTCCTGTCATGACTTCAATATTGCATGAAGGCATGTAGGATGACGGCCTTGACCCATAGCTCAGGGGAATGGCATCCTGCAGGCCTCCCTGGGGCCTCCAGTGTAGGCTAGCCTGGAAGTGACAACTGCCTTGAAATAACAGTGTTGGTTAAATAATCCTTGGATTAAGAGAAACTAATCAACTGTGAAGGAAGCCCCTTCCCCCTACCCTCATCCATATCTCTCTGTGTCTGTCATCTATCGATCTCTCTCTCTCTCTCTCTCTCTCATCTATCTATCGATGTATCTATCGATGTATCTATCTATCTATCTATCTATCTATCTATCTATCTATCTATCTATCTATCGATTTATCTATCTATCTATCTATCTATCTATCTATCTATCTATCTATCTATCTATCTATCTATACATCGATCATCTATCTACCTATCATCTATCTCTATCACACACAACACTCCCCTGCTCTCTCCCTTCTCCCTTCTCTCTCTCCTCTTCTACCCCCTCTTCCCTATTCCTCACTCCTCTTTTTCCTTCCTCTCCATTCTCTCTCCTTCCCTCCCTTTCTCTCCTTTCTCTGCTCCTTTTCCCCCTTCCTCTCTCCCCTCCTTCTTTTCTGTCCTTCCTCCTATGCCTCTGCCTTTTTTAAAACCAGGGTTCTCGCCATGTAGCTTGGCTAGCCACAGACTCACAGAGCTCCATGTGCCTCTTTCTTTCCCAGTGTTAGAATTAAAGGTATATACCACTACAGCCAGGCTCCACTCCCCTCTTTATGTCAACATCAAGTCTTGAGTTCTTGCTGGCCAAGGCCAGGTCCTGAGCTCCAGGGTGATTAAATTTGGTTATATTTGCAATTCAAATTTGCAAAGGAAATTTACAAGTGTGGTCAACCCCTGGACTGGGACCTTTGTTTGTCTTTAGCATACGCAGCCCATCTATGGAAGAAATGCCTTCCCACCAATTGGTTGCTTTGAATCTCAGTACCCTGAGATCCAGCATTCTCAGTACTATGAATACCTTGAATGTTGTTGCAACCATTTAGTGCTGTTGGCAAGCCCCCAAAGACTGCCTCCAGCACCTTGGGGTCAGCCTTCCCAATCTGCCACTTCATCCTCAATCTCACCTACACAGTTGGCTCAGGAGTCACCAAAATAAGCTGAATGGGCCTTCTTCAGTTTTTACATCGCATCTCAGCATGCCAAAGCCTCCGTCCATCACTGTCTCCCACCCCTGTGCAGGCACATGGCAGTACTGAAGGTGTGGGATTAGGAAACCTTACACACCACATACACTTGGCTTCATGGGTGCTGCTGCTCATTTGTAACCTAGCATTCATTTCATAGTAGGGATAGCTATGTTATCTATGAGGTGATGACATCCATAGTTAGGCCAGGCCATGGGAACTTTTCATTCTTGTGTCCACTTCTACCCACTGGACATCATCAACCACAGAGATTAAGTCCCCTTGGAAGCTCAGATATAACTTGATCTTCCTCTCTGTCAGAGACCAACAGGTTTTGGCCTGACTAGTAGGCCTGAGTTTCAGTTTCCTGGACCCAGTGCCTCAGGCTCCTCAGAAATCAGGTAACCAGCCTGTGGTTTTAGAGATACCCCGTTTGTCCCCGCCTGCAGATTTAAGGAGATCTTGTGATATCCTGTTATCATGTTTTTCAACAATACGTGACATCTGGCAGTAACATTGACCTTCTGGAACTTCCCCACACCAATTACTTCCTGCCTTAAGTGCTTTATATACGGCTCCGAAATAAAGTTCTTTGAAGTTTAATCGGATTACTGTCTTGCTCCCAAGGTATCTCTTGTCTCCTGTCTCTTCTTTAGTTCGACAGTTCCCTCCTCGGACCCTCGTTGAACATCCTGCGGGTTGGAACAGTTGGTGCCTGACATGGGGCTCGAGGAACGGGAAAGCGCAGCTGACGAAGGTCACTCATGGAAAAGCCTGGCCCAGGTGGTCCTATTGAGGATCGTGTTTTCAGAGACGTTCTCGGAGTTACCCCACTGACAAAATGGACTCTTAGGAGAGAGGTGAGTGACAACTAAAGGGACAGAAGTTTTTCACAGGAAATTTTGTTCACAGAAAATTCTCCTTTAAGGCATGAGATACTCAGGTGAAAGATCTGAACCCTTATGAGGAAGGTTAGGCCCTTAGCAAACTTAGAGCCGAGACATGCCCGGGCAAAAAAATCCCACCCAACGACATTCTTTCTCCTAAGAAACGGGTGACTTTGACCTGACCTCAGGGCCAGAGGCACAATGCTTCAGGAACTACAAATGTTTGTGCAACTGACCTGTGAATAACTTAGAACAATCTGTACTTCCCCATAATGCAAATCCTTTCCAGTCCCCACCCCTTTGTGGTTTTTTCCTTTAAATACCCCTGACTTCAGCTGCTCGGGGTCAAACCCCTCTGCCTCTGAGTAGGTCACGCGTTCGACCCCAGTGTACTGGTCCTTCCGTGGTCCTTCTGCCGCCCTCGAATTAAACCTCGTGTGATTGCAGCAATGACGGTCTTTCGTGAGTTCTTGGGGGGTCGCGCCATCCCGAGACTTGAGTGAGGGTCTCCCCGACTTGGGGGGTCTTTCACAGGTAAAAGGGAGAGTTTGTGTGAAAGCTGTGAAGAGTAACACAAACTTATGATCAGTTTATGTGAAAGCTATGTGAAGTAACAAACTTAGTAAAGGAATGTTTCATTGTGTGAAAACTGTGTAAAGTAGTATAAAGTTAAAAAGGGAGATTTTGTGTAAAAGCTGTGTGAAGTAGCACAGAATCACGGGGCAAACATTAGGTGAACATGAGATTTTTTAACAAGGAATCAAGAAGTCCCTCAAGACTCGAGGTTCTGAGGTTAAAAAGAAAGATTTAAAGTGTTTCTTTGATTTCATTCAGGAAACCTGCCCATGGTTCCCCAGAAAGGGACCATAAGCGCCGTTCACTGGCGCAGAGTAGGAGATTGTCTGCAGGATTGTTATCAGACATTTGGTCCACAGAAAATTCCTGTACAGGCAATGTCATATTAGAATCTTAAAAGATGAATTAGTACCTTGTTGAAGGACAAGGTGATGGTAAAATGTTTTTTATACATGTGTTTATAGGTACTGGTTAAAAGTGTTCCGTGTTTATCTTTACAAATGATAGGATAATGTGTTTTCTGTATGTGTTTAGAGTTATGCTAAAATCTAGAGAAGTGAAGGTAATTCTCACAGGTGCTTTTAGTCTTTGGACCCTGATTAGAGATAGTTTACACCCTAGACTTGAGAGAATGGATCTGATAAAAGCAAACGTCCCTGACTATCCAGGGAGGGAAAATGAATGTATACTGTTTCAGAGCTCTCCTATGGACAGAAGCAGGTCTGGAGATGTCCTACCTTCTCTCTAGCCTCTACAGGAAGAATGCTCACCTAGGGACAGAAGGAGTTCGGGACACGTCCTGGCTTCTCTGGCTCCTACAGGAGGAATGCTTAATTCTAGTCCTGGGTCTTTTAAGTAGGATATCTGGGTCCCTTTGGGACATCTAATTCTCTTTCCTCTCTGTCTATTGTATGTTCTTGGTGCACCAATCTGTCCATGTGTCAAAACTGACTGTTTTATGTTAAGTCTGTGTCCTTGTGTCGTATGAATGGATGTTGTCCTGTGTTTTATGTTGAAAAGAAAAGAAAAATTGGTTAAAACTTTATCCGCTAGCTATCTACCCCTTGATTTAGCTTAACTTGTTTTAAAAAGCAGTCTCATATGGCTGTGCCTGTGGCTGGGAGTCAGGCGCAGCTAGAAAAACCCTGCCAGAGGCTTAATTATCCGCACAAGCCATTCTTAAAGGGGCCAACAGCTTTTCGGCTTCTATGGTAAGGGAGCTGACAGCTGTTTCTCCTAGAAAAATTTCTCTGATTATTGGGTTCAACAAGTAACAAGGTGCTCCACTCTTAAAATTACAATTAGAAAAAGTTAAATTTTGTTTGATCTAAATGAGTAAATGTGTAGTTATTTCATTTTTGCTTCTGATTGGTTTTAAAAGTATAAAAATATTCTACTGAAAGACCCCCGAGCTGGGGAGACCCTCGCTCAAGTCTCGGGACGGCGTGACCCCCCAAGAACTCACGAAAGACCATCCTTGCTGCAATCACACGAGGTTTAATTCGGGGGTGGTGAGAAGGACCAATGCATTGGGGTCGAACCCGTAACCTACGCAGAGGCAGAGGGGTTCGGCCCCGAACAGCTGAAGTCAGGGGTATTTAAAGGAAAAAACCACAAAGGGGTGGGGAACGGAAGGAATTTGCGTTATGGGGAAGTACGGAATGTTAGTCACAAGTCAGTTGCATCCTGAAACACTGTGCCTCTGGCCCTGAGGTCAGGTCAAAGTCACCTGTAGGAATGTAGCTGGGTGGGATTTTTGCCCGGGCATGTCTCGGCTCTAAGTTTGCTAGGGGCCTAACCTTCCTCATAAGGGTTCAGATCTTTCACTACATGTCTTGGTTATAGAGTATTGGCTTATAAATTATTGGGTATGATTAAAAATATGTAACTTGGGTGACAAAAAGTAGGCTTAAAACTGGTAAGTCAGAGTTGGAGTCATTCTAGACAGCAAAACGTGGCATGAGCCAACCCAGGGAAACAGGTCTTTAAAGATATGTTTAAATTGGTTCTTATCCTAGAAACCAGACTTATAAAAGATAGGATTTAGGGCAGTGTCTCTTTGGTGAGGTATTAGAGGCCGCACCTTATGCGTTCGTGTGCATGAATCGGCAACCAGACCTTATAGCATGGGGGTGAATCACTTGATTTTGGAGAGACTGAATTGTTTGTTGGAGGTTGAGTTTTGCTTTCCAAAGTTATGGCTGTGTTCTGATGTTACAAAAGAAACTTAAAAATTATAATTAAACTGCCAGTGTTCCATTGGCTGCAGCTTGCAGTTCAATCACAGCCTCAGGAAAAGCAGCTAGTAGAATTTTTGGAGCTCCTTTAGCAGGAGTTCCTTTTGTTACACAATTGGCTTATGAGAATGCTAATGCAGCCTGCCGCGTAGCTATTAGGCCATAAGGAGCAAAGACAGACTTAGCTGGATATATTCATCTTAGTACAGAAATCAGACCCTCATACGATCAGGGTCTGGCTATGGCTTGCTGCCTTACAAGGAAACACTGCAAACAATGCTTCCAACAGAAATGAGGGGATGAAGGGTGTTTTAAATGTGGAGGTTTGGGTCATTTTAAAAAAAAACGATTGTTCCAGGAACAGAGGAAGGTAAGGACTATCAAGTCATGCCCCAGGGGTCTGACCTTGGTGTTAGAAGAGTAAAACCTTGGTCCAGGTATGAGTAAATAGACCCAATTAAGAAACATTTGCATTTGAATTGGTGCAAAACTCAGCAGCCTCTGCAAAAGGGTGTATAGCATTCCTTTTGGGCTTGGTCTTTCCTAGGGGAGGAGGGGTCAGCCTCAGATCCCAAGGCATTCACAGCAGGCCGCTTATCCAGGTGCTATAAATAATTATGACTGCTTTTCCTATGGCATTAACAAAAGACTTGCTTAACTTGTTTGGTTCCTCTGATGTGTACTGAGTTCAATCACTAATAAGAAACCTAACCTTAAATTAATAATTGAAGAAAGTTTTGAAGGATTAATAGACATTGGAGGCGATGTACTCACTTACCTCCAAGGGATTAGTTATTCTATTAATCCAAAACAAAGTTCAAACTTAATATTTATGAAAGGTTAAGGAGGCTATGGAACTTATGAAGGCATTAGAACCTGGCTGGCCAACTCTAGCTGCTATTCCAGGAAATGCATATAGAATTATTATGGATTTGGAAGATTGTTTTTATACTGTCCCTTTACATCTTGATGATTACAAAGAGTTTGCTTTTAGTGAGTTTGTAATTTTGAAGAGCCCATGAAGTGATATCATTGGAAAGTTTTGCCTCAAAGAATGGCTAATAGCCCTACATTACGTTTAAAAAGTTTTAAAAAGTTGTGAGGAGATATTAATTGGCTCATCACAGGAGGACTTAAGCCTCTGTTTGATAACAAGGGGTATGCAAATCCTAATTCCCCTCAACAATTAACTGATGTGGGACTAATAGCTTTGCAGAGAGTAGAAGAAGCTATTGTTCAACAACAGATACATTATATAGACTATGATCATTTGTTGGCTGTTTGTATCCTTGCTACAACTCATGTGCCCACAGCAGTTCTTTGGCAAAAGAGACCATTAACGTAGATTCATCTATTCTTCATCTCCAAGTAAAGTTTTAGCACCCTGTTGTGAAGCTGTTGCTGTTGTGATACAGAATTGTAGAGTGGAATCAAGAGGGTATTTTGAGAAAGAACCTGATAAAATATTTATTCCTTATTCCAAACAGTAATTAAATTGGTTATTGTAAAATACTGATATTTGGCCTATTGTATGCACAAACTTTTCAGGGAAAATTGATAACCATTATCCAAAAGATAAGTTGCTGCAATTTGCCTGTATGCATGCTTTTGTATTTCCTGTAAATGTACGCATGCAGCCCATAGGAAATGCACTTACTGTATTTACAGATGGCTTATCTAATGGGAAGGCAGCACATGTGATTGGATCACATGTTCATTCTCTTGAGTTTCCCCTGCTTCAGCACAAGTAATTGAACTACATTCTGTAGCTGTTGTTTTTGAAATGCTAAAAAAGCAAGCTTTTAATTTATATACTGATAGCCAATATATAGCTCATGGTTTACAATTACTTGAAACTGTTCCTTTTTTAGATACTGCTAATTCTCAAATTTTGCAGTTATTTATGCAAATACAACTCAGTTTAAGAGAATGTACAGTTCCTTATATTGTAGGACATTTAAGAGCTTATACTGGATTGCCCGGACCCTTTAGTGAGGGCAATGCCACAGCAGATTTGTCTACCAAGAAGGTTATAGGCCTTACACAGGAACAATTGGCTAAACAATCTAATTCTTTACATCATCAAAATAGTAATAGCTTGAGACAATAATTTGGTATTTAAAAAATGTACATGTCAAATTATAAAAGACTTGTCCTAAATGTCCTCAGTTTCTACCTGTACCACATAATGGTGTTAATCCTTGAGGACTTATACCTAACCAATTATGGCACATGTGACTATTGACACCTTTTCAGGCTTTCTAGTTGCAGCTGCTTTAACAGGAAAAGCAACTAAAAGTATAATCAGTCATTGCTTGCATTGTTTTTCTATGCTTGGTGTTCCCAATCAGGTTAAAACAGATAATGGAACTGGCTATTGCAGTCATGCATTTGAGACTTTCTGTCAACAATTTAATATTTCCATATTATTTGGATTCCTTGTAATTCTCAAGGACAAGGTATTGTGAAACTTAAAAATAATATCTTCATAAAATAAAAAAGGGGGAGTTATATCCCTGTACACCACAGAATTATTTGAATCATGCTTTTTATTTTAAAATGCCAAGGAACTCTCTGCTGAGTGTCTATGGCACTCTACAACTAGGCATATTTATGCCTAGGTGAAATGGAAGGACCCACTTACAGGCACATGGCGTGATCCAGATCAGGTATTTAACAGGGGGAAGAGGGTATATTTGTGTTTTTTCTACAGGATGCTAAAGGAGCATGCTGGCTGCCAGAGTGATTGGTGAAACATGCTGATGCTGGGACAAAGAATGATGCTGACCGTGAACTTGCTGAGTGCCCTGACAATGGTGACAGGAAAGCTGTATTGGACATCTGTTCCTGACTTACCTTTGCTTGCCTATATCCCAGATTGGATAAGCTGCCTTGCCTCAAGATTTTCGACCTTGTGGGACAGAGAAATTATATAGACTGTGGAAACTACTCCAAAAAAATTAGCCAAAAAGAGAACTTATAATGACTTTTCTCTTTCCTTTAATGAGACCAGTTATTCTGACTCAATCATGGACTGGTACAGATATCAAGCCAATATTGGAAATGACAGTCTTCATTGGGAAGGCTGGTTATGGACATTTTCAGAGACATATTTGGAAGTTAGCTGCAGTTCTCTATGATGTTATGTTAACGAGATAAAAAGTTAAGTCTCCTAATCTTTTATTAATTAGTCATGTTAAAATGTTCTTTCTTCTACAGTATTTAATGTAAGTTGTATTGATTGTACACTTTTTGACTGTGTTAGAGTGTTAAAATCTGGCATGTCTGTTATGGTGATCTATCAACTAGGTTTTGTTTTATTGCTTGTGAGTTTTACAGGACCTTGGTATTCTAAAACAGGCTTACAAGTACTGGAAGAAGTGAGTCAGATTCTAAAACAGACACAAGAGGGTAGTGGGTTGATTATTACTGATATAGCAGCTTTAATTACATTAATGGCTAGCACCACTGCTTCTACAATTGTTTTGACACAAGAAGTTAAAACAGCTACCTTTGTTAATCATTTAGCAAAAAATGTTACTAATGTTCTGAGTATTCAGAGGATTTAGATTGGCATTTAGAACAGCAGATTGTTTCCATGACATCCTAACCCTTACAAATTCACTATCACCATCTCGATCTAATTGATAGTGGAATTATGGTGCCTGAAGCTGATTATACTCCTTTAGCAGCTGCATAAAACTCAGATTTATGCACGCCTGTTCACAAGTGGCGTGGGCATCAGTAGGGGTGCAAGGCTAAGCACCGCAAGGGGAGGACACTATACTCTGCTTCTCAGTCCCCTGAGGAGCAAACCTGATTGCATAGAGGTTGGTGTTGAAAAGGCATCGCCCAACAAGTGAGCCTTGACCCTCTCCTCATAAAAAAAGACACCGTATGATGATGAGGACCAGGTCCCTACTTCCCCCCTCTGATTAAGGCCCCCCTGTTTCTAAACAGGTTCTTTGCTATTTGGCTTATTTCTTAAAACAAAAAGGGAGGAGATGTCAGAGACCAACAAGCTTTGGCCTGACTAGTTTTCCCAGACCCAGTGCCTCAGGCTCCTCAGAAATCAGGTGACCAGCCTGATTTCTTAAGTGCTTTATATATGGCTCTGAAATAAAGTTCTTTGGAGTTTGATTGGATTACCATCTTGCTCCCAAGGTATCTCTTGTCTCCTGTCTCTTCTTTAGTTCGACAGTTCCCTCCTCGGACCCTCATTGAACATCCCACGGGTCGGGACACTCTCTCTCTTAGGGGCCTTGGCAGGTCACCAGATACCTCTGAACCTGAGCTGGGTCCAAGTAGATACCACCAGCCATGTGTGCTCATAAGCACCTAAAATGTGAAGGACTGAAGTTAGAGCTGTGTGAGGTGTAAAATGCTTGTTGAGCAACAGGAAAGACCTGAGTTCAAATCTCTAGAGTTCATGTAAATCTGGACACATAGCCTAAGCATCTGAAATCCTGATACTCTTTGGCATAAATGAGAGGTGGAAACAGGAGAATTCTGGGAACACAAGAGAGGGAACTAGTGAGTCTGGCTTACACAAACTATTGAAGCTCTTGTGTCAATAAAGGTGAGAGGTGAGGACTATACTTGAGATTGTCCTCTGACCTCCATCCCTGGTATATGTGTAATACCTGCATACACATACACATACAGAGAGGGGGGAGGAGAGAGACAGAGAGGCAGACAGAGACAGACAGAGATAGAGACAGAGAATTTAAATTATATATGTGATTCATCCTATATCTCCATTGAGAGGCCCATTCTATACTCTCAGAATCTAGAAACTTGCAGAAATTCTCTTTGTCCTGCCCTCCCCAGCCTCTCTCTGTGTGTTATTGTGTATAAGTTACAAGACTGATACTCTTCAAGGAAACCACATATAAGGAACCACTCTGGCTTTGCATAGGCCCCAAACAGGGTGACTTTGTGTCCCAGAAATAACTCCATCAAACCCAGAATGCCTAAGCATAGTACAGTGGCATACATCTGCAATACCAGCACTAAACATATGAAAACAAGGGTATCAGGAGTTCAAAGCCAGCCTCATCCTCAATTTCACAACAAGTTCAATTCCAGCCTGGGATCCATGAAACATTGTCTCAAGAAACAAAACAAATAAAAATAAGGACTCCTGGAATCCCAGTACTGGTGAGATAGATAGAGGAGGAGCAGGAGTTTAAGGTCAGCCTCAGATAATTGAGTCTCTGTCTGACAACACTGAAAAAGAAAGAGAAAGAAAAAAGAGAACTGGAGGATGGGGTTTGGGTGCAGTGACACACTGCCTCCAGATATGACATGGCCATTGTATTCATGACACACTAGCTGTGGTTGTCTACTCAAGGTCTGTCAATATTCCAACAGGATGAAACCCTGTAGAGGAATTTTAATTCATCAACATGGTTGATTTGTCAAGAGATCACATCTGAAGACATTCTAGATCTATGTGATCTGGTTGGAATGCAGACACACTGGAAGGCAGATGTGTTTGAAAGTGCCATCTAATTGAGGGACAGCCAAAGTGATGAATTAGAAAAGGATTTGTCAGAATGAGCCAGAGATACCCAACTCTCAGAACAGACAGAAAAGAAAGGCAACTTTTGAAAGTGGCATGGAATCATGGGGGGTTGGTGGAACAGTTTTACCAGGACAGTTTTATAGAGACAGGTTGCAGAGAGAAAAATCTAGACATTGGTGAAGACAGAACAAGCCAGAAAATGAGAAGGAGCCAGAAGATTAAAACACATTGCCAGAGTTAGTTTGAGGCCAAACAGAGCAATTCAATCAGAAGCCAAGAGAACCCAGTTTGAATCAGTCAGTTTGAAGAGGAGTTTGGGTCAGAATAGCTGAGCTGAACCAGCCAGCCAGAGTTCAGAAAGAACTAGAAAGGGTGAGCTTTTTCAGCAGCAAGCTTCTAGGACAACAATTACAACAGGCAAATAAAAGTTACTTTTACAAAATCGTACCCATAGATAAGGAGTTTTTTTTGTAGTTACTAACTGCTGGGAGGAGATGAAGTTGTTTTCCTCAGTGGTGTAGCCACTGTTAAGTAAGTTGTCCATGATCAAGTAAATAACTCTGCACACATGCACAAGCAAAACACCCTGACTAAATACAGGGTTATAAGAACAAGTATGAAAATAGAAGTGGGAGCACATTAGGAAACAGAATGGGTTCAAAGAGAGTTGGGGAGTGGTGAAGGAGGAAATGAGGGTTAATACAATCGAAATACATTATGTACATATGAAATTGTCAAACAATAAATAAAAATTACCTTCAGAAAGGGAAAGTGGTGAGAAGAAGGGGAGGAGGAGAGAGAAGAGGATGTGCTGGGATCTGTCATGGCGTCTGTCCTCAGTCCACGCAAACTCTGCAAACTGAGCTTTTCAGCAGGAAAAAGACATCAGGGGAGTTGGGAATGCATCCAGCAGCTGATATAAACACTGAGGCCTTGAGGCAGAGTAACTGTGAGCTCAAAAAAAAAAAAAAAAAAAACAAAAACAAAAACAAAAAACAACCAAACAAAACAAGCAAACAAACAAAACAAAAACCAAAAACCCTCAAATCAAGAAAAGAGACTTTCTGGTTCCAGGATTGATGGCCAGGAGGAATTGTGATTCACCCTTGGAAACTTCTGAGAAATTATCCAGTATAGATCAGAAGGCAAATGTAGGAAAGATGTCCCTGACTGGGTTAGAAAGCTTCTCTACCCTGAGAGTTTTTGAAAGAGAAAAGTCAAAGAAAGCAGGCACTCAGTTGGCACTGAAAAAAGAAGAAGAAAAAGGCAGAGAAAATTTGCCATGCTAGGAAGATATCAAAAGTCAGAAAGATAATTAAAGATGAGAACCTAATCACCATGTGTGGGTTTAGATACTCATCAAAGGTATTGCAAATACTCTGGAAACAGAGAGAAGACAATGTCTAATTCAGAGGAAGAGTCCAGCTCATTAAGTTACTTCATCTCTCTGGGCCTCAGCTTCCCCCCCACCCCCAATAAACCTGATGGACTCTTCATCTTCTGTAAACCCAAAGTTAGGGTTCTATGGAATAATTGGCTGAGCAAAGCTCTCTCTCTCTCTCTCTCTCTCTCTCTCTCTCTCTCTCTCTCTCTCCCTTTCTCTCTCCCTCCCTCTTCTTTCTCTCTCCCTTTCTCTCTCTTTCTCTCTCTCTTTCTTCTTTCTTTCTTTCTTTCTTTCTTTCTTTCTTTCTTTCTTTCTTTCTTTCTTTCTTTCTTTCTTTCTTTGTGTTAGCTCTTGATTCAAGGCCTCATGTAGCCTAGGCTGGCCTCAAACTCACTATATAGCTGAAGCTGATATGACTTGAGCTCCTGACTTTCTTATCACCAAGTCTAAAGTGCTTGAAATACAGGCATATGCTGCCATACCCAGATCTTATTTCTTTATAGAAAATCCATCAACTTCACAGGAGATTTTTGTTTAAACATGAAAAATTACACAAGAGCAATAAAGGGAAATTAAAATATCAACATTAGCATCTAGAGATACCATTCACAAATATCTTAATTATATATTCACAAACATTTGTGCCAAGTTATCCCACCAATGAGAATCTAGGGATAGAGGACTTCCTTCGGAAGATGTCTTTGTTGTGCATTTATCTGTCCCAATTGGTTGGGGTATTCAACTCTGGCACGGCACTTGCCTTGCCTAACATTCATGTCTTAACTTGCCAACCAGGATGTCAGATATCCTGGTACATGACTCTTTCTGCCAAGTAGGATGTCAGCTACTAGAGGAAGGTCTTGGTAATTTGAAACTTTACTTGATCCCTACTCAAAATGGAAGTCTTATTCCAAATGGCTTCTTATACTGGTGCAGGTGTCTCTCTTACGTTGGGGTCCATCCCAGGAGCAGCTTCCAAGTGTAAAAACCATAAAAGCTTGTATGGAGGTGCAGGATGTACTGCCTAGTTGTTGGTTCGGGTCCAAGCTTATTGTGGCTAACTATACAAAGCAGTTTATTTATTTATTTATTTATTTATTTATTTATTTATTTATTTATTTATTTATTATATGTAAGTACACTGTAGCTGTCTTCAGACACTCAGAAGAGGGCATCAGATCTCATTATGGATGGTTGTGAGCCACCATGTGGTTACTGGGATTTGAACTCATGACCTTCGGAAGAGCAGTCGGCACTCTTAACTGCTGAGCCATCTCTCCAGTCCCTACAAAGCAGTTCTAACTGACCTCTATTGTGATTGGTTTCCAAGAACACCAAATAACAGAACATAATAGAATATGCAAGCAACTCTGGCATAAGAGAGTATCCTAGTAACAGTAGCATATGAGAAAGTTTCCTTGTAACTGTCATAACAGCATAAAGTGGCTGGCTAGACAGACAGCAGTTACCCAGGCCTTAAAAATAGATGCCAAACTTAATAGGAGAGGTGAAATGTTTGGTCAGTTTTCCTTCCACAATAAGTTTGTCCTTCTCTCCCGTATGTTTTGAAAACACAATATAATAACGGAAAAAGAGGGGCCCAATTCTCAGCACAGCTACTAAAAGCAAATTCTTGGGAGTAGGTCTAAAATTAGGATAAACATTTGCTGATCTCGCATAGGTCCAAGAATCAAACAGGATCTTCGATGTACTCTAGGCACTTGGGGTCATTGTACTGCAGCAGATACTCCCATTTAAGCTGGGATGTTGGAGCATTCAACATGCACCTTCTGAGTTTCAGGAGAGACAGTCGAGGGTACTCAGGAAAGTGGCCAGGCAGGCAGGCTTATTGCATTTGTACATCTTGGCCTCTGGAGCTTGTCTGCACATGTGAGGCTCTCGGCGGCTGTCAACTTTGTCCTCTATTCTTCGGGACAGAGCAGCTAACACAGGATCTAGCAAGAGGGAAATGAAGATAAACATTAACAAATGAATGGGCAAATAAGAGTCATGCTGTGCTGGGTGGGTTTAGTCACATGCCTTTAGTTCCAGCACTCAGGTAGGCAGAGACTTGCAGATCTCCTGAGTTCAAGTGAGTTCAAGATCAGCTTGGTCTACTTAGTGAATTCCTGGATAACTAGAGCTATACACAGAGAGATCCTATCTCAAAAAAAAAAAAAAAAAAAGAATCATCATCTGATGTTTCCTGAACTTAGCCTTGACGACAAACATATGCCTCTCTTATCCCAGATGGGCCATCAGGAACAGACCAAAGAAATACCTCCATTCCATTCAAGTCTAGCTTGGTGAACCAAAGCATTTAATTATGGTTACGTAAAGGAGGATGGGTCAGAGGTTACTTACAGTAGTGTGACTCACAAGGGGTTCCTGCACTGAGGAATGTCTCTCCCTTCCAGCAACCATTAACTATTTAACTATATATCCTTAGGGAGGTCTAGGGACACAAGAGCACATCCTCTCATCTCCACTCCAGGAGGAAATGTCATTAACATTAACCAATCTTGTTTGGGTACCGTGTGGGTAATCACACCTGTTGTGAATTCAAGAATGCACTGGCCAAGTTATGGCCAGAGGACAGCATTCTACAACAGCAGGCCAGACAAACAGATCTCCAGCTAGAACCAGATCCTGACTATCACCTTCAAAGGCTCACCTCAGTGGTCTACTTCTACTAGGTAAGTTCAGAAAATGCTCAGAGGGAGCTTGACTTTGACCCCAAACTTAGCCCTGCTTCCATTGTTTCCCAGCTGTCAATGTCCTATGTACTGAGAAGGGATTGTCACAGTGGGCTGGTAAATGTTTGATCTTCAGCTCTGGGTGGGGGTGGAATGAGGAATCCTGTTTGCAGAGGCTGCCAGTTTCTCCTCTGAATATTCTAAGGCTGACTGGAAAACCACTGGCAGTGTGTTACTGGAGGCAGAATTGTGTACATAGAGTTCACGGCTTCCCCTGCCGTTCCCCTGGGCATTAACTTTCCTGAAAGTCAGGACCCACCTAATTTTTCAGTTTGCACACTGAGGTGACAATATATTCGGGAGACACTGAAGGAAGGATGACATAGGTCTAACTGTCTCAGTTTCTGGTTCCTCACTTGCCAGCAAGGACCCCAGATCCTGGAATAGCCTGTCGTCCTGGCCACATCCTTTTCTGCCTCTGCATCTGGGTCATGGTAGAAGTTTGGAGCTGTGGATCTAATGGAGCAGGAAGTCTGGGGGTGATGGAGGGTCGCAAAGACTTCGGTTGCCACAGTCTGGTAAAGCTAGCTTAGGTACCCTGTCCTAGCTGCTAGGATTCTAGCCCCGGAAGTTTTGGACTGTTTTCACCATGGGAGCAAAGCAGGGGTGGATGGGAGGCCCCTCTACAGGGTCTTCTGCTTCTGCTTGTTAGGACTACAACTTTTGTGGCTTTTTTTCTTAGACCATTTTACCAGAATTTTCTTTAGTGGCACAGCCTATAGTTGGGTTTGTGTGGGTGAAGAAATCTTTGTCTCAAAGGTGGTTCCGGGATTGAGGTAGGGGCGGGCAAAAAGTGAACCTTGGCGCCATCTACTGGAATGTTATATTTTTTTATTCTTTGGACAGCCTAGAAACAGAAATTTGATATTCTGGTCTTCAATAGAGCCACTTCTGAAAACCTTTTATAAGAAGAAATGTAGAAAAGATAATTTTAATGAAGTAGGTTCACGCCTGTGATCCCAACACTGGAGAACCTGAAGCAGGGAATAACAAGTTCCAAGCCTGGGTCATTTGGTCATTTAGCAAGTTCAAGGCCACTATAGACTACATATTGAGACCCCGCTTCAATATACCAATAGATAAATAAATATGAAGGGTCTGGGGAAATAGCTGAGTTGGTAAAATGCTTACCTTGCAAGTACACAGGTTTGAGTTGGATCTATAGAACATGGCTTAAAAGTTGGGCATGGTAGCATGCATTTGTAATCACAATGCTAGACTGGTAGAGAGGGGCCATTTACTGCAGCTCACTGCTCAGCTAGCCTGGTCTAATCAGTAAGCCCCATGTTCCAATGAGAGAGCTTGCCTCAAAAGGTGAAAGCCCCTGAGGAACCACACCTGAGATTGACCCCTGAACTCCACCTAGGCATAAGCATAGACAAACATCATGCATACATGTGCCATACATATGAACACACACAAAGTACTACTTAAATACAATATCTCTACTAAGGAATGTATCAAATCTGATATCTTCAAAGATGGTCAATTAAAGTTTTAAACACGTTTTCTTCAAGTGCTGAGAGATGTGAACTGGGGATCTTATGCATGCTAAACAAGTACTCTACCACTGAGCCATTCCCTCTGTCTACCAAATATTTGAAATTTTAACTTGACTTCTTCCCTTCCAACATGCTCTCCCTTACAAATGCAGATGGTCAGAACTTCTGATGGCTTGGTGTGACATTTTGACCTTCTAATCATGTGAAAGTGACAGGCATTCTGTAGCAACCATATGACATTCTGAACTTTTGTCTGTTCCTGGACCAGCAACATTGGATAAGAGTCACCCCAAGACTGAGAGGAAACAGGGGTACACTCTCCAGTGTGCGGTGCACTAAGCCAGCCAGCTCAATGGGTTAGTGTGTTACACACATTTCCAGTTTATGAAATTCCCATCTTACAATTGGTTTATGGGGATGAAGCGCTATCATAGGTCTATGTCAAGGCACACTTGCTGCACTGTACAGTGAAATAGCCAAAGAGAAAAGAAGGAACAACAGGCAGCAGAGCTGAGCAAGTCTGCAGGAAGAGATCCCTAATAGCTCCTTTTCTGTCTGGAACCCTGGAGGCTGTACCAGAGAAAAGAATGGTTTCTGCCGTGCCAGAAATCCTTAAGAAAAAGTGAAGGAATTTTGCAGAGTTAAAAGTGAAGTGCTTTGGGAAGAAGTTTGCCTTAAAGATGGTTTTAAAGGCAAGGAGGAAGCTTATCTATGAAAAGGCAAAGCATTATTGCAAGGAATTTATAGGCAGATATATAGAACTAAGATTGCACCTTTGTTAAACTCTATGAGGGTTCAATTAGCAGGCTGAATATTGTTACATTTGTTAGGTAACAGTTTCCTCTAGATCGAAACATTCCATCCATCAGGGACCTGCTCCTTAAACAGAAATGTAAACAACTCAAATAGCTTCAGGAAGTCCCTGAAACTGACTAGATTCACTAGGCCCCTCCCTACCAAAGTAAACAATAAAAACTGCAAAGAAGACTCTGAGTCCAGACTAACTGCCTTAAAGAAGCAGAAACCAGACAAGCTGCCTAGAACAGGTTTAGACCAGAGTCACTTTGAAAGGACACTCTCCAATCTGTTGAGCTGGCTGTTGTATATTCCAGGTTCTCAGCTTTTGTGAGCTCATGCTGGGGTGGGCTTTGGTGATACAACTGTCTTTGAGTCAGTTCTATTCCTCTAAGTTAACCCTTCACCCACTGTGGTAGTTTGAATAAAAATGGCCCCTATAGGCTTATAGATTTGAATGCTTGGTCACCAGGAAGTAACACTATTAGGAGATGTGGCCTTGTTAGAGGAAGTGTATCACTGGAGGTGGGTTTGCCCAGTATCTTGGTCTCTTCCTGCTGTCTACCAATCCAGATGTAGAACTCTTAGCTACCACTCACAGCACCATGTCTGCCTGCATACCACCATGTTTCCTGCCACGATACCAGACTAAACCTTTTAGTTTAAACTGAATTTCTTTCTTTATAAGAGTTACCATGGGACAATCATGTACCACAGGGCTCCATACCCAAATAGCGCCAGGAGAGAACTAGCCTCCCAGGAGCGTGGACAAGTCTGTGAGCAGAGGTAAGGCCAGCATTTCTGCTCAGAGGGACCCCTCTGGGAACCCTCAGGAGAAAGGAACTGAGGAGCAGCCTGGGACAGGAGCCTTTTTTTTTTTTTTTTTTTTTTTTTTTGGTTTTTTGAGACAGGGTTTCTCTGTATAGCCCTAGCTGTTCTGGAACTCACTCTGTAGACCAGGCTGGCCTCGAACTCAGAAATCCGCCTGTCTCTGCCTCCCAAGTGCTGGGATTAAAGGTGTGCGCCACCACTGCCCGGCTGGACAGGAGCTTTCTGAATTACACCTGTGGCCTGTGCCACAGGGCTCCATACCCAGATAGCACAGGGAAAGAGCTAGCTTCCCAGGAGTGTGGACAGACCTGTGAGTGGAAGTAAGACCAGCGCCTCTGCTCAGAGGAAACCACCCAGAATCTTCAAGACAAAGGGATCAAGGAGCATCCTGGGACAGGAGCCTGCTGGTTTCAATCTGTGGCCAGGGACCTGAGACTGTGCCACAAGGCACCATACACAAATAGTGCCAGGAGAAAGATAGCCTCCCAGGAGTGTGGATAAGCCTGTGAGCGGGGCTAAGATCAGCACCTATACTGAGAGGGACCCACCCAAAACTTGCAGGATGCAGGGACAGAGAAGTGGCCTTCCAGTTTCCTTCTGCAGCAGGGAACTGATCCTGTGACAAAGGGCTCCATACCCAAATAGTGCCAGGAGAGAGCTGATCTCCCAGGAGTGCTGACACACCTTCGAGCACAGGCAAGACCACAACTTCTGTTTAAATTTCTGGCTCAAGAGGGACCCTCGCAGAGCCATCAGGACACAGGAACCAAGGAACAGTTGGGGACAGGATCCTTCTGGTTTCTGTCTGCACCCCAGAGCTGACCCTGTACCACAGCTATCCAAACCCAAATTCCTCTCAGAGAGAGCTGGTTTCCAAGGAGTACTGACACAGAGGCAGGCAGGAGGGTCAACCACAGGCAGAGAGAGCAAGACCAGTTAATACCAGAGATAACCCGATAGCGAAAGACAAGGGCAAGAATGTAACCAACAGAAACCAAGGCTACTTGGCATTATCAGAACCCAGTTCTCCCAACACAGTGAGCACTGGATACCCCAACACACCAGAAAAGCAAGACTCAGATTTAAAACCATATCTCATGATGATGATAGAAGACTTTAAGAAGGAAATAAATAACTCCCTTAAAGAAATACAAGAGAATACAGGTAAACAGCTAGAAGCCCTCAAAGAGGAAACACAAAAATCCCTTAAAGAATTACAGGAAAACACAATCAAACAGGCAAAGGAAATGAACAAAAGCATCCAGGATCTAAAAATAGAAATAGAAACAATAAAGAAATCCCAAAGGGAGACAACCCTATAGAAAACTTAAGAAAGAGATCAGGAGTCATAGATGCAAGCATCACCAACAGAATACAAGAGATAGAAGAGAGAATCTCAGGTGCAGAAGATACCATAGAAAATATTGACACAACAGTCAAAGAAAAAGCAAAATGTGAAAAGCTCCTAACGCAAAACATCCAGGAAATCCAGGACACAATGAGAAGACCAAACCTAAGGATAATAGGCGTAGAAGAGAGTGAAGATTCCCAACTTAAAGGGCCAGTAAATATCTTCAACAAAATTATAGAAGAAAACTTCCTTAACCTAAAGAAAGAGATGCCCATAAACATTCAAGAAGCCTACAGAACTCCAAATAGATTGGACCAGAAAAGAAATTCCTCCAGTCACATAATAGTCAAAACACCAAATGCACAAAACAAGGAAAGATTATTAAAAGCATTAAGGGAAAAAGGTCAAGTAACATATAAAGGCAGACCTATCAGAATTACACCAGACTTCTCACCAAAGACTATAAAATCCAAAAGACCCTGGGCAGATGTCATACAGACCCTAAGAGAACACAAATGCCAGTCCAGGCTACTATACTCAGCAAAACTCTCAATTACCATAGATGGTGAAACCAAGATATTCCATGACAAAAACAAATTTACACATTATCTTTCCACAAATCCAGCCCTACAAAGGATAATAGATGGAAAACGCCAACACAAGGAGGGAAACTACACCCTAGAAAAAGCAAGAAAGTAATCTTCTTTCAACAAACCCAAAAGAAGATAGCCACACAAACATAAAAATAACAGTGAAAGTAACAGGAAGCAACAATCATTATTCCTTAATATCTCTCAACATCAGTGGACTCAATTCCCCAATAAAAAGACATAGACTAACAGACTGGATACATAATCAGGACCCAGGATTTTGGGGCATATAGGAAACTCACCTCAGTGTGAAAGACAAACACTACCTCAGAGTAAAGGGCTGGAAAACAATTTTCCAAGCAAATGGTTGCAAGAAAAAAGCTGGAGTAGCCATTCTAATATCAGATAAAAACGACTTTCAACCAAAAGTCATCAAAAAATATAAGGAAGGACAGTTCATACTCATCAAAGGAAAAATCTACCAAGAAGAACTCTCAATTCTAAACATCTATGCTCCAAATGCAAGGGCACCCACATTCATAAAAGAAACTTTACTAAAGCTCAAAACACACTTTGCACCTCACACAATAATAGTGGAAGACTTCAACACCCCATTATCATCAATGGACAGATCTTGGAAACACAAACTAAACAGAGACACAGTGAAACTAACAAAAGTTATGGACCAAAATGGAGTTAGCAGGTATCTATAGAACATTTCATCCTAAATCAAAAGAATATACCTTCTTCTCAGCACCTCATGGTACCTTCTCCATAACTGACCATATAATCGGTCACAAAATCAACCTCAACAGATATAAGAACTTTGAAATAATCCCTTGCCTCCTATCAGTTCACTACGGATTAAGGCTGATCTTCAATAGCAACAAAAACAACAGAAAGCCAACATATACATGGAAGCTGAACAATGCTCTACTCAGTGAGAACTTGGTCAAGGAAGAAATAAAGAAAGAAATTAAAGTCTTCCTAGAATTTAATGAAAATAAAGGTACAACATACCCAAACTTATGGAATACAATGAAAGCAGTGCTAAGAGGAAAACTCATAGCCTTGAGTGCCTCCAAAAAGAAACTGGAGAGAGCATACACTAGCAACTTAACAACACATCTGAAAGCCCTAGAACAAAAAGAAGCTAATACTCCAAAGAGGAGTAGAAGGCAGGAAATAATCAAACTCAGGGCTGAAATCAACCAAGTAGAAACAAAAAGAACTATACA